>WNWK01001795.1:2500-249642 GCA_009830355.1 Cherax destructor
TAAACCAACGTAGGAACCACAGCCCGGCTGGTCAGATACTTTCTGTGTGCCCAGCTCTCTCTTGACAACCAGGGGTCTTGAAGACAACCAGGGGTCTTGAAGACAACTAGGGGTCTTGAAGACAGCCAGGGGTCTTGAAGACAACCAGGGGTCTTGAAGACAACCAGGGGTCTTGAAGACAACCAGGGGTCTTGAAGACAACCAGGGGTCTTGAAGACAGCCAGGGGTCTTGAAGACAACCAGGGGTCTTGAAGACAACCAGGGGTCTTGAAGACAGCCAGGACACATTTGTTAGACAGTGTGACCATCCTGGGAAGTAGGTATTAGACTTGTCAGGAAACAGGACAAGTGTTTCCCGACGCGGGTCTTAGTCATATGATGACCCACAGCTGGAGCTTTTGGTTATTTGACCGAGGCCTTCCGCTGGCGTACTGGTCCACCTCTTTAAAAATTATGGTTTCCTGGGAAGTGGTCATTGTCCTAGGGCCAATACGTTTTCTAAGAAGTATGTCCAAAAGGTTTCTGGCGTTCGTTGTGACACCAAATTACCTTTGGCATCTATCCACAGTTGTGGATAGTTATTCTGGTAAGAATGATGCAGCACAAACGTCTGGTGACTGTACCATTCATTATTACACTTATCCTGATAAGAATGATTGAGCAAAAACATCCGGCGAATGTATCCTTCGCTGTTATAATTACCTTGATAAGAATGATACAGCACCAACATCTGGTGAATGTATCATTCATTGTTTACAGTGATAGGGGGAGGGTAATGCTCAGCACCTTGCTGCTCCACACACGCCTGCTCTTGTAAATAGTGTTAAAAATTACCAACAGTATATTGGATATCTTTTCCGTTGACATCAGCGTTTTAGGGGTAAAGAAGACGTCACTTGTTTCTTGATCATACCATAATTGACGAGGAGCATGGGGTTAACATAGCCCCAGTACCAGTCCTAGGGTTGACAGCACCCCAGCACTAGCAGTCCTAGGGTTGACAGCACCCCAGCACCAGCAGTCCTAGGGTTGACAGCGCCCCAGCACCAGCAGTCCTAGGGTTGACAGCGCCCCAGCACCAGCAGTCCTAGGGTTGACAGCGCCCCAGCACCAGCAGTCCTAGGGTTGACAGCACCCCAGCATCAGCAGTCCTAGGGTTGACAGCACCCCAGCACCAGCAGTCCTAGGGTTGACAGCACCCCAGCACCAGCAGTCCTAGGGTTGACAGCACCCCAGCACCAGCAGTCCTAGGGTTGACAGCACCCCAGCACCAGCAGTCCTAGGGTTGACAGCACCCCAGCACCAGCAGTCCTAGGGTTGACAGCGCCCCAGCACCAGCAGTCCTAGGGTTGACAGCACCCCAGCATCAGCAGTCCTAGGGTTGACAGCACCCCAGCACCAGCAGTCCTAGGGTTGACAGCACCCCAGCACCAGCAGTCCTAGGGTGACAGCACCCCAGCACCAGCAGTCCTAGGGTTGACAGCACCCCAGCACCAGCAGTCCTAGGGTTGACAGCACCCCAGCACCAGCAGTCCTAGGGTTGACAGCACCCCAGCACCAGCAGTCCTAGGGTTGACAGCACCCCAGCACCAGCAGTCCTAGGGTTGACAGCACCCCAGCACCAGCAGTCCTAGGGTTGACAGCACCCCAGCACCAGCAGTCCTAGGGTTGACAGCACCCCAGCACCAACAGTCCTAGGGTTGACAGCACCCCAGCACCAGCAGTCCTAGGGTTGACAGCACCAGCAGTCCTAGGGTTGACAGCACCCCAGCACCAGCAGTCCTAGGGTTGACAGCACCCCAGCACCAGCAGTCCTAGGGTTGACAGCACCCCAGCACCAGCAGTCCTAGGGTTGACAGCACCCCAGCACCAGCAGTCCTAGGGTTGACAGCACCCCAGCACCAGCAGTCCTAGGGTTGACAGCACCCCAGCACCAGCAGTCCTAGGGTTGACAGCACCCCAGCACCAGCAGTCCTAGGGTTGACAGCACCCAGCACCAGCAGTCCTAGGGTTGACAGCACCCCAGCACCAGCAGTCCTAGGGTTGACAGCACCCCAGCACCAGCAGTCCTAGGGTTGACAGCACCCCAGCACCAGCAGTCCTAGGGTTGACAGCACCCCAGCACCAGCAGTCCTAGGGTTGACAGCACCCCAGCACCAGCAGTCCTAGGGTTGACAGCACCCCAGCACCAGCAGTCCTAGGGTTGACAGCACCCCAGCACCAGCAGTCCTAGGGTTGACAGCACCCCAGCACCAGCAGTCCTAGGGTTGACAGCACCCCAGCACCAGCAGTCCTAGGGTTGACAGCACCAGCAGTCCTAGGGTTGACAGCACCAGCAGTCCTAGGGTTGACAGCACCAGCAGTCCTAGGGTTGACAGCACCCCAGCATCAGCAGTCCTAGGGTTGACAGCACCCCAGCACCAGCAGTCCTAGGGTTGACAGCACCCCAGCACCAGCAGTCCTAGGGTTGACAGCACCCCAGCACCAGCAGTCCTAGGGTTGACAGCACCCCAGCACCAGCAGTCCTAGGGTTGACAGCACCCCAGCACCAGCAGTCCTAGGGTTGACAGCACCCCAGCACCAGCAGTCCTAGGGTTGACAGCACCCCAGCACCAGCAGTCCTAGGGTTGACAGCACCCCAGCACCAGCAGTCCTAGGGTTGACAGCACCAGCAGTCCTAGGGTTGACAGCACCCCAGCACCAGCAGTCCTAGGGTTGACAGCACCCCAGCACCAGCAGTCCTAGGGTTGACAGCACCAGCAGTCCTAGGGTTGACAGCACCAGCGGTCCGAGGGTTGACCGCACCAGCAGTCCTAGGTTGACAGCACCAGCAGTCCTAGGGTTGACAGCACCAGCAGTCCTAGGGTTGACAGCACCAGCAGTCCTAGGGTTGACAGCACCAGCAGTCCTAGGGTTGACAGCACCAGCAGTCCTAGGGTTGACAGCACCAGCAGTCCTAGGGTTGACAGCACCCCAGCACCAGCAGTCCTAGGGTTGACAGCACCCCAGCACCAGCAGTCCTAGGGTTGACAGCACCAGCAGTCCTAGGGTTGACAGCACCAGCAGTCCTAGGGTTGACAGCACCAGCAGTCCTAGGGGTTTACAGCACCAGCAGTCCTAGGGTTGACAGCACCAGCAGTCCTAGGGTTGACAGCACCAGCAGTCCTAGGGTTGACAGCACCCCAGCACCAGCAGTCCTAGGGTTGACAGCACCCCAGCACCAGCAGTCCTAGGGTTGACAGCACCAGCAGTCCTAGGGTTGACAGCACCCCAGCACTAGCAGTCCTAGGGTTGACAGCACCAGCAGTCCTAGGGTTGACAGCACCAGCAGTCCTAGGGTTGACAGCACCAGCAGTCCTAGGGTTGACAGCACCAGCAGTCCTAGGGTTGACAGGACCAGCAGTCCTAGGGTTGACAGGACCAGCAGTCCTAGGGTTGACAGGACCAGCAGTCCTCCCAGTATGAAACATACAAGACTTCAGTTGGACAGGACACGGGGGTTGTACCTCCCGGGAGGGGACGCCTGCCCTTTAAACTCACACGAAAGCGCTCGTTGAGAAACAACCTTGTGCACGGGTGCACCAACTACGTAGTAACGTTGTTCACTTTTCATAAAGTGCGTAGTTGTATTGTTTGTTAAGGTAAAACACTTCAGGTTACTAGTCATCAACATTACGTGAGGGAGAATGGGTTCAGATCAGCCTATGAAAAAATAAATTGATTTTAAGATAAATCTTCATGATTTACAAGTATTAATTGTGTGATTTTTATGAATAGCACATTGCAACACTTTTCTATTTACATAAATCATTATTACAGTGTAAGAGCTGTTATTGTGACTCAGTTTATTTGTAAACCTGAGGTATGCGACCCACACCAGTCAACTAACACCCAGGTACCTACTTACTGCTAGGTGAACACTGAAACAGCAGTTGAAAGCAAACATACCCAATGTTTCCACTTATACCGGGGATCGAACCACGGACATCCAGTGTGTGAGGTACAGTCACCTTGGGTAGCTATACTGCAGAAACGTATCGCCTGCGCAGGCGAATATAAGAGGAAAATTGAGGGGTAATTGTCTGTGCACTTGTCTCTCTAATGTTTTATTTCCCCGTATTAAAGTAAAGTCTGCTGCGCAGGCGATGAGTTTCAGCAGTACGCCAACCCAAGTGTTGCACATTTATCAGTCAACGTAAAGTTGCCACTTAGTAAAACACCTGCAACAGTTGTGTGTGTATAATGCAACAACACCTGCAACACTTGTGTGTGTATAATGCAACCGCTGTGTAAAATGAGGAAAATGCTTGGAATTTAACATTGGTTGCTTTATATAATGTGATATCAGGGGGTCAGTCCCTGACCACGTCTTCAAGGGTGTTAGTTGAATATATCGACGATGTATTTGACTGAAGAAGCCAACTGTGTCTACCTACCTGGAGGGTATTCCGGGGATGAAAGCCCCTGTGGCCTGGTCCACCACCAGGCCTCCCGGTGGATCAGGGCCTTATCAACCAGGCTGTTACTGCTGGTTGCACGTAGTTCAACGTACGAACCACAGCCCGGCTGATCTGGCACTGACTTTAAGACGCACAGTGAATGGAAGTAGAATAAAAAGGCACAATACCATGACTGGAACAACACAAGTCACCCACAAATTGGAGAGGCACTTATGAACATCTCACCAGAGTCTTTCTTCTATGTCTGGGTTACTTGTGTCTTGTAAGCATAACTTTCTAACATTTTCCTCTAATCTTAACTTTCGTCAAAATCTAAAAAAAAAAATTAACAATCTTGCCAGAGTGCAAAACGTTTAACAGGCTTCTGCTTCACACATGACAGGACGGTAGTACCTAGCTAGGAAAGAAGAGAAGGGAGGATAGTGGGTGGGAACAGGGAGGAAAGGGAGGGGAGGGAGAATAAAGGGATACCTAGGAGTGGAGGAAAGGGAGGATGGAAGGGGAGGCAAGGGAGAAAAGGGAGGTGGCAGGAAGGGTGAGGAACACACAACACAGTTTAGATGCAAAAAACTCCTAAGTTTGTGTGTGTACAAATGTGATGACACAAAAAAAGCGTCAAGTGTTGTTTACATAATAACAGCTGAGTGGCCACACCACGTGTCTCACACACCACGTGCATCACCACACCACGTGCACCACCACACACCACGTGCACAACCACACACATCACACCACGTGCACCACCACACACATCACACACCACGTGCACCACCACACATCACGTGCACCACCACACACCACGTGCACCACCACACACCACGTGCACCACCACACACCACGTGCACCACCACACACCACGTGCACCACCACACACCACGTGCACCACCACACACCACGTGCACCACCACACACCACGTGCACCACCACACACCACGTGCACCACCACACACCACGTGCACCACCACACACCACGTGCACCACCACACACCACGGCACCACCACACACCACGTGCACCACCACACACCACGTGCACCACCACACACCACGTGCACCACCAAACACCACGTGCACCACCACACACATCACACCACGTGCACCACCACACAAATCACACCACGCACCACCACACAAATCACACCACGTGCACCACCACACAAATCACACCACGTGCACCACCACACACCACGTGCACCACCACACAAATCACACCACGTGCATCACCACACACCACGTGCACCACCACACACCACGTGCACCACCACACACCACGTGCACCACCACACAAATCACACCACGTGCATCACCACACACCACGTGCATCACCACACGTGCATCACCACACACCACGTGCATCACCACACACCACGTGCATCACCACACACCACGTGCATCACCACACACCACGTGCATCACCACACACCACGTGCATCACCACACACCACGTGCATCACCACACACCACGTGCATCAACACACCACGTGCATCACCACACACCACGTGCATCACCACACACCACGTGCATCACCACACACCACGTGCATCACCACACACCACGTGCATCACCACACACCACGTGCACCACCACCACACCACGTGCATCACACGTCACGTGTTTCACCACATCACGTGCATCATACACCAAGTGCATCAAACTATGTGCCTCACCACGTGTATCACCATATACCACGTGCACCATCAGTAAAGATACCATCTGTTGCACATGTCTTCAACTTTCAACTTTTCGTTATTTTGTACCATTATATGAAGATGGTTGCAGGAAGCAACCTTGAAAACTGTCCCCCCTTGGCCCTCCCTCACAACACCACCTGTGTTCCTTCACCGACGTAATTACCTGTATTACTCCCTCACAACACCACCTGTGTTCCTTCACCGACGTAATTACCTGTATTACTCCCTCACAACTTCACCTGTGTTCCTTCACCGACGTAATTACCTGTATTACTCCCTCACAACACCACCTGTGTTCCTTCACCGACGTAATTACCTGTATTACTCCCTCACAACACCACCTGTGTTCCTTCACCGACGTAATTACCTGTATTACTCCTCACAACATCACCTGTGTTCCTTCACCGACGTAATTACCTGTATTACTCCCTCACAACTTCACCTGTGTTCCTTCACCGACGTAATTACCTGTATTACTCCCTCACAACACCACCTGTGTTCCTTCACCGACGTAATTACCTGTATTACTCCCTCACAACACCACCTGTGTTCCTTCACCGACGTAATTACCTGTATTACTCCCTCACAACACCACCTGTGTTCCTTCACCGACGTAATTACCTGTATTACTCCCTCACAACATCACCTGTGTTCCTTCACCGACGTAATTACCTGTATTACTCCCTCACAACAGCATACCTTGATAAGTAATAATGTTGGTAGAATTACCTTCGATATGTTGAAGATTGAGGCACTTATGCAACATATGGGGATCCACTTATGCAACATATGGGGATCCACTTATGCAACATATGGGGATCCACTTATGCAACATATGGGGATCCACTTATGCAACATATGGGGATCCACTTATGCAACATATGGGGATCCACTTATGCAACATATGGGGATCCACTTATGCATCATATGGGGATCCACTTATGCAACATATGGGGATCTTGAAGAAACGTCGGTTTTAAACTATCATACCGACGATATGTTGGGTAAAAGGACACAAGTGCAACTAATGTGACATTTTTATTGTGGCAACGTTTCGCTCTCAAGGAGCTTTGTCAAGACGTTAAAGGTAACGGCTTGATAAAGTTGCTGGAGAGCGAAACTTTGCCACAATAAAATGTCACATTAGTTGTACTTTTGTTGTATTACTCAAAACTTGGTAAGAGACGTGTCATGGTTAGGTATTCCGAAACGTTTTCCCTACAGTTCTACTGTCAAGAACATAATGGAGAAGGCCTACTGGCCCATACAAGGCAGGTCCTTATCAAAGGTACCCAAAAATGTACTCCCGTACCCACGACACCACTCACACCCAGCCCCTCCCACTCGTATATTTGTCCAGTCTCTTTAAAGCTACGTAACTGTCTTCCGGTTATGTTCTTGAAGTTGTATTGATAAAGCCACTGGCTGGCGGAACGTCTGCAGTAAACATACCCACATGTTGCACACGTGTCTCATTTTAATGTCGTCGGTATTGTATACCGCTCATGTACAGGCTTCTTCAGTCAGTTAGAGAGGAGGCAGAATGTAGTTTTGAGGAGGTCAGTCCCTGTAAAGTATGTCTTGAAGGGTGATGGACCGATGTCATGGCTTCCACATCTCTGCTTCTGCTGCTTCTGTACTCCACTGAAGAAGCCTTCTGTGTAGACGAAACTTTTCAACAATAAAGATATGTAACATTTGCACATGTGTCTTAATCTTCACTGACAGGTATTCATTATGAGTTGGTTAGGGCGGGTTTGTCTGGAACCCCACTTCACTCTACTTCAACCCATGCCACAAGACCAGGAGCTGTACATAGCCTGCCTAGAAGGCCCCATCAAGAGGCACACGAGCAGCAACTCTAACTCTGGTAACATGTCCAGAAGCTGGAGATCAACACCGTCCAGAGGCCCAGGAGCTGCAACCCAACTCATAAAATGTCCAGGCCCAGGAGCTGCAACTCAAGCCAGTTAAAAATGAGAAAATTGTGAATGGAGGAAGTCGCTAGAGTCATGACAACGCCTCCCTCCCTCCAGTACTTTCTCTCCACCTCTCTCTCCACCGTTCACCCCTCCATCCCTCCCCCTCCACCCTCCCCTCCACACCCCCCCCTCCACAGACTTGCGCAACATAATGCAGATTCTGATCAAAGAAAATGCCGTAAATTACGGCTAGGTATCTTTGTTGTGGTTTTTGTGTTGAGAATTAAGAGTTTGCTGTTTATTTAAGATGATTGTGCGCTGTATGGCCCAGGTGGGTTTAACGCTTAGTGTAGTGGATTGTAGGGGATTTTATGTATACGAGGTTGTAGATTGTAATGGATATTATGTATAAGAGGTTGTAGATTGTGGTGGATTTTATATATGAGGTTGTAGATGATTGTAGTATGCAAAGGAGGTTGTAAATTATTGTAGTGGATTCACGTTGGGTAGATGGGCCATTTACATAAGACAGCTCAAGTTTATATTTAACCACAAACAGTTTAAAATCAGAGGCTGTGTCAGTAGTACTTGTGGGAGGGAGTGCAAAATAAACCCAGTGAGGAGCAGGGGTGCGGTGGGCACAATAAAAGAACACTGTATCAACATCCGGGGCCCCAGATTATTCAACATTTTACCAGAAGATATAAACTGCTGAGACAAGTGTAGAAGTCTTCAAGAGGAAATTGGACAAGTATCTTCACCAGGTGCCAGATCTACCATGCTATGATGGATATGTGGGGCAGCAATAACAGCCTAGTTGACCTGGCTAGCACCAGACGAGGCAGGGCTCTGGGAATAGTAAGACTCGAAACTCATCAAAGGTATATATCACAAGTATTGTGATATATACCTTTGGTAAGCCAGGTGTAGTGGTTAGTTAATTAGATGAAGTGTGTGGAGCCAGGTGAAGTGACTGGCTACCTATTTTCTGGCATATAAGGCGCACGAGCATGCAAGACAATGTTACCAAGCAGTTGTAACGTTAAGAAACAGCTGCCAATATGTAACACAAAGATTAACCTTGACCCTCACCTTGAGCATATAAGGCGCAGACTGATTTTCCAAGACTGGTGGGGGAAGCGCGTCTTATACGCCGGGAAATATGGTAATTAGAAAGGTGAGGCCAGGTGAGGTTCGTTAATTTAGGTTTGGAGGTTATCTTCCATAGTGGCGAAGCTGAGACCAGCCCTCCTGGGAGGGAAGTCTTCAGTCCTTCACTCTTGTTAGGCACTGGAGGTCAGTCCCCGCTGTATTCAACAGTAAAAATACACAGGTGTTACACATGCGTCTTATTCATCACCTGTTGAAGCTTGAAAGATATTGTGACTTGGACCTGCCTAGCATGGGCCAGTAGGTCTGTTAAAGTGCTACTTAGGTTCTTATCGTTCTGTCGTGCCGATTAGGTAAAACTTGGGATTTTGGCTTAAATAGCAACGCTCACCTTGCCATATACCTTTGATATACCTTTGAAGAGTTTCGAGAGTATCTACTCTCTGAGCCCGGCCATGGGCCAGGCTCGTCTGGTGCTTGCCTGCTCAACCAGGCTGTTGCTGCTGGAGGCCCGCTGCCCCACATATCCATCACAGCCTGGTTGATCTGGCACCTGGTGAAGATATTTGTCCAGTTTCCTCTTGAAGGCTTCTACACTGGTTCCAGCCGTGTTTCGGATATCTTCTGGTAAGATGTTGAATAGTCTGGGACCCCGGATGTTAATACAGTGCTCCCGTATTGTCCCCACCGCACCCCTGCTCCTCACTGGGTTTATTTTACACTTTCTCCCATATCTCTCACTCCAGTATGTTATGGCAGTGTGCAGATTTGGGACCAGGCCCTCAAGTACTTTCCATGTATATATTATCATGTATCTCTCTCTCCTCCGCTCCAATGAGTACATGTTCAAGACTTGAAGGCGTTCCCAATAATTTAGATGTTTCAATGGCTCAATGTGAGCCGTAAACGATCTCTGGATTTGTTCCAGCACTGAGCAGTATTCTAAGTGAGGGAGCACTAGCGATTTGAATAGTGTCACAATCGGCATTATTTCCCTTGTTTTGAAAGTTCTCAATACCCACCCCGTCATCTTCCTGGCTGTTGTGATCTTTGTCTTGTTATGGTCTTTAAACGACAGATCAGCAGACATAATTATTCCCAAGTCCTTTACGTGTTCCTTTCGTTCTATGTGGTGACCCTCTTGCGTTTTGTATATAGTGTTCCTTTTGAGTTCTTCATTTTTTCCATACCTAAGCAGCTGAAACTTATCACCATTGAACGTCATGTTGTTCTCCACTGCCCATTGGAAGACCCTGCTTATGTCCTCCTGTAATTTTTCAGTGTCCTCTACCGTAGTGACTTTCATGCTTATTTTAGTGTCGTCTGCAAATGATGATACAAAAGTGTGCTGGGTGTTTTTATCTATGTCTGCTATGAGGATGAGAAACAGCAGAGGTGCCAGGACAGTGCCTTGGGGCACTGAGCTTTTGACCTCGCTGATGCTGGATCTTGCCCTGTTCACTACTACTTTTTGTGTTCTGTGTGTTAGGAACTCAAAAATCCATCTGCCTACCTTACCCGTAATGCTATCACCCGTGCGCTATCACTCCATGATCGCATTTGTCAAACGCCTTTGCAAAATCTGTGTAAATCACATCTGCGTTTTGGTCGTCTTCCAATGCCTCCGTAATTCTGTCATAATGGTTCAGCAGCTGTGACAGGCATGATCGTCCCGCTCTAAAGCCATGCTGGTTCGGGTTATGTTGGTTGTGCTGGTCCATGAAGTAATCTGCCGTCCCATCACTCTTTCAAAGATTTTTATGATGTGAGAAGTGAGGGCTACTGGTCTGTAATTTTTAGCTAGTGCTCTACTACCTCCCTTATGCAAAGGAGCTATGTCTGCACTCTTTAAGGCCTTTGGAATATATAAGACAAGTGAAAATTTGTGTATGCAATAATTTCGCCAAAATCATTCTGAACATAACGAAAAAAATATATTTCATTGTGTTTGTTTATTATTAAATTAATGTTAACGTATCTAAAATATATTTAGTTGGGTTAGGCTAAATTAAATTGCGCTTGTTGAAATAAGGTTAGGTAGGTTTTCAAAGTTTCTCTTGGTACAAAATTATAAATTCTTACATTAACATAAATGAAAAAAATATATCTTTAAACGTATAAGAGAAAATTTTAGAAAGGACTTAATTTTAGATGAGTTCTTGCTAATTGACCAGTTTTACCTATTCGGTACGACAGTTCCAACAGAGATGTTACTTTGATGGTTGTTAGCACTATGGTGTATACTCGCCTATTTGTGGTTGCAGGGGTCGATTCACAGCTCCTGGCCCCGCCTCTTCGCTGGTCGCTACTAGGTCCACTCTCCCTGCTCCATGCGCTTTATCATACCTATTCTTGAAGCTGTGTATGGATTCTTCCTCCACTACATCACTCCAGATTGTTCCACTTCCTGACAACTCTGACTGAAGAAGTACTTCCTAACATCTCTGTGACTCATCTGAGTTTTCATCTTCCAGTGTGACCCCTTGTTGGTGTGTCCCATTTCTGAAGTATTCTCCCTATCCACATAAATATCTTTATTTCTACCAGTACATGTACAAGGTATACAGACCATAGCTGTCATCAGTGACATACTACTGTATGGAAAGCCACTTGTTATGCTGAGCATTTCTCGCAAATTAGGTCAGTTTTGTCCCAGGATGCCACCCACACCAGTCCACTAACACCCAGGTACCCATTTTACTGATGGGTGAACATAGACAACCGGTGTAAGGAAACACGTCCAATGTTTCTACCTTCGCCGGGAATCTAACCCTGACCCTCGCCGTGTGAAGCAAGAGCTTTAGCCACCAGGCCACGGGGTCACCCGTCAATTCCTCTTAGTATCTTAGATGTTATGTCCCCTCTATCTCGTTGTGTGTGTGTGCGAGCGAGGGCAGGTGAAGGTGGGGTAGCAAGATTGCAGATATATCCCACCTGGGTGCTCACCTGGTGTGGTGCAGCTGTCACTGGTGCCACCAGTCCTCAAGCACGTGGCACGGTTGGCAGACGTTCGTACCCCCTCCCATCCTCTGCCTGTGACTGCTTTCCAGAATTCTTCTACCCCCCCCCACCCCTCCTGTCAAATTCCGTGGCCCCAGGTTATTCAGCATCTTACTAGAAGATATCAGAAACACTGCTGGGACAAGTGTAGAAATCTTGAAGAGGAAGCTGAACAAGTATCTTCACCAGGTGCCAGATCAACCAGGCTGTGATGCGTATGTGGGCCAGCAGCAACAGCCTGGCTGACCAAGCTAGCACCAGACGAGCCTGTCCCATGGACGGGTGCAGAAAGACTGGTAACTCATCAAAAGTATATCCATCTATTATTGCTCAGCCTAAGGATCATTTACTATGTTTCTTAATAGTGTTTAATGCAGTAATATTTTGTTTACAATATAGGGAGGGCTGGACTCAGACTAAGCCGAGGGAACACAGGCTTCACAGTAGCACATTAAACAACAAAGTCGCAATACCCTGACTGGAACAATACACAAATAACCCCCACGACGTTTCGGTCAGGCTTAAACCACCAGCTACCTAGAGGGTCTACCTATCTGCGGGTTATTTGTGTATACAATGTATTATTGTTTTACATATGTTACACCTACCACTCACAGGATGGGTATGGTGTACACAAACTAACTGTGGCGAACACTTACACAAGGTGTGTAGCAGCCAGGGGTGTGTGCGCTAGGATGGTTCACTCTTGGCACCCCTCTATACTACGTCACTACTGCTGGCTCACTGTTTATCACAGTATTTCCCAGAAATTTAACATGCGTTTACCTCCTGTGTCATGGAATATAAGAGGGAAACTATCCTGTGTGATGGAATATGACAGGAGAACTATCCTGTGTGATGGAATATGACAGGAGAACTATCCTGTGTGATGGAATATGAGAGGGAAACTATCCTGTGTGATGGAATATGAGAGGGAAACTATCCTGTGTGATGGAATATGACATGGAAACTATCCTGTGTGATGGAATATGACAGGGAAACTATCCTGTGTGATGGAATATGACAGGGGAACTATCCTGTGTGATGGAATATGACAGGGAACTATCCTGTGTGATGGAATATGACAGGGAAACTATCCTGTGTGATGGAATATGAAAGGAGAACTATCCTGTGTGATGGAATATGACAGGAGAACTATCCTGTGTGATGGAATATGAGAGGGAAACTATCCTGTGTGATGGAATATGACAGGAGAACTATCCTGTGTGATGGAATATGACAGGAGAACTATCCTGTGTGATGGAATATGACAGGAGAACTATCCTGTGTGATGGAATATGACAGGAGAACTATCCTGTGTGATGGAATATGACAGGAGAACTATCCTGTGTGATGGAATATGACAGGAGAACTATCCTGTGTGATGGAATATGACAGGAGAACTATCCTGTGTGATGGAATATGACAGGAGAACTATCCTGTGTGATGGAATATGACAGGAGAACTATCCTGTGTGATGGAATATGACAGGAGAACTATCCTGTGTGATGGAATATGACAGGAGAACTATCCTGTGTGATGGAATATGACAGGAGAACTATCCTGTGTGATGGAATATGACAGGAGAACTATCCTGTGTGATGGAATATGACAGGAGAACTATCCTGTGTGATGGAATATGAGAGGGAAACTATCCTGTGTGATGGAATATGACAGAACAATCTTGTGTGATGGAATATGACAGGGAAACTATCCTGTGTGATGGAATATGACAGGAGAACTATCCTGTGTGATGGAATATGACAGGAGAACTATCCTGTGTGATGGAATATGACAGGAGAACTATCCTGTGTGATGGAATATGACAGGAGAACTATCCTGTGTGATGGAATATGACAGGAGAACTATCCTGTGTGATGGAATATGACAGGAGAACTATCCTGTGTGATGGAATATGACAGGAGAACTATCCTGTGTGATGGAATATGAGAGGGATACTATCCTGTGTGATGGACTATGACAGAACTATCCTGTGTGATGGAATATGACAGGAGAACTATCCTGTGTGATGGAATATGAAAGGGAAACTATCCTGTGTGATGGAATATAACAGGAGAACTATCCTGTGTGATGGAATATGACAGGAGAACTATCCTGTGTGATGGAATATGAGAGGGAAACTATCCTGTGTGATGGAATATGACAGGAGAACTATCCTGTGTGATGGAATATGACAGGAGAACTATCCTGTGTGATGGAATATGACAGGAGAACTATCCTGTGTGATGGAATATGACAGGAGAACTATCCTGTGTGATGGAATATGACAGGAGAACTATCCTGTGTGATGGAATATGACAGGAGAACTATCCTGTGTGATGGAATATGAGAGGGAAACTATCCTCTGTGATGGAATATGAGAGGGAAACTATCCTGTGTGATGGAATATGACAGGGAAACTATCCTGTGTGATGGAATATGACAGGGAAACTATCATGTGTGATGGAATATGACAGGAGAACTATCCTGTGTGATGGAATATGACAGGGAAACTATCCTGTGTGATGGAATATGACAGGAGAACTATCCTGTGTGATGGAATATGACAGGAGAACTATCATGTGTGATGGAGTACGACAACATTGTGTGATGGAGTACGACAACATTGTGATGGAGTACGACCACATTGTGTGATGCAGTACGACCACATTGTGTGATGCAGTACGACCACATTGTGTGATGCAGTACGACCACATTGTGTGATGCAGTACGACCACATTGTGTGATGAGTACGACCACATTGTGTGATGGAGTACGACAACATTGTGATGAAGTAGGACAACATTGTGTGATGGAGTACGACCACATTGTGTGGAGTACGACATTGTGTGATGGAGTACAACATTGTGTGATGGAGTACGACAACATTGTGTGATGGAGTACGACAACATTGTGTGATGGAGTACGACCACATTGTGTGATGGAGTACGACCACATTGTGTGATGGAGTACGACCACATTGTGTGATGGAGTACGACCACATTGTGTGATGGAGTACGACAACATTGTGTGATGGAGTACGACAACATTGTGTGATGGAGTACGACAACACGGCTGGAACCAGTGTAGAAGCCTTCAAGAGGAAACTGGACAAATATCTTCACCAGGTGCCAGATCAACCAGGCTGTGATGGATATGTGGGGCAGCGGGCCTCCAGCAGCAACAGCCTGGTTGACCAGGCAAGCACCAGACGAGCCTGGCCCATGGCCGGGCTCAGAGAGTAGATACTCTCGAAACTCTTCAAAGGTATATCAAAGGTACTAACATCTGTGTGATGGACTGTGACAGACCACATTGTGTGATGGAAGTACAACATTGTGTGATGAGTACGACAACATTGTGTGATGGAGTACGACAACATTGTGTGATGGAGTACGACACATTGTGATGGAGTACGACACATTGTGTGATGTACGACACATTGCGATGGAGTACGACACATTGTGTGATGAGAGACACATTTGTGATGAGTACGACATCATCTGTGTGATGGAGTACGACATCATTTGTGATGAGTACGACATCATTGTGTGATGGAGTAGACTATGACATTGTGTGATGAGTACATATTGTGTGATGGAGTGACATATTGTGACATGGAGATACGACATCATTGTGTGATGGAGTACGACACTTGTGTGATGATACGACACATTGTGTGATGGAGTACGACCACATTTGTGATGATACACACATTGTGTGATGGAGTACGACATGTGATGAGACGACCACATTTGTGATGGAGTACGACCACATTTGTGATGAGTACGACACATTGTGATGGAGTAGACATCTGTGTGATGGATAGACAGGGAAACATCTGTGTGATGGAGTACGACAGTGTGAAGACGACATCATGTGTGATGGAATAGAACAGGTGAAACATCATTGTGTGATGGTACACATGTGAGCAGACGAACATCTGTGTGATGACATACATGTGAAGACACATCCTGTGTGATGGAATAGACAGGAGAACTATCCTGTGTGATGGAATATGACAGGAGAACTATCATGTGTGATGGAGTACGACAACATTGTGTGATGGAGCATGTATGTACAACATTGTGATGGAGTACGACCACATTGTGTGATGCAGTACGACCACATTGTGTGATGCAGTACGACCACATTGTGTGATGCAGTACGACCACATTGTGTGATGCAGTACGACCACATTGTGTGATGCAGTACGACACATTGTGTGATGGAGTACGACACATTGTGTGATGAGTACGCAACATTGTGATGAAGTAGGACAACATTGTGTGATGGAGTACGACCACATTGTGTGGAGTACGACAGGGATGAGCATTGTGTGATAGTACAACATTGTGTGATGGAGTACGACAACATTGTGTGATGGAGTACGACACATTGTGTGATGGAGTACGACAACATTGTGTGATGGAGTACGACCACATTGTGTGATGAGTACGACCACATTGTGTGATGGAGTACGACACATTGTGTGATGGAGTACGACAACATTGTGTGATGGAGTACGACAACATTGTGTGATGGAGTACGACAACATTGTGTGATGAGTACGACACAGGCTGGAACCAGTGTGAAGCCTTCAGAGAAACTGGACAACATCTGTCACCAGTGCGAGATCAACCAGGCTGTGATGGATATTGGGGCAGCGGGCCTCCAGCAGCAACAGCCTGGTTGACCAGGCGAGCACCAGACGAGCCTGGCCCATGGCCGGGCTCAGAGAGTAGATACTCTCGAAACTCTTCAAAGGTATATCAAAGGTATAACATTGTGTGATGGAGTACGACCACATTGTGTGATGAAGTACAACCACATTGTGTGATGGAGTACGACAACATTGTGTGATGGAGTACGACAACATTGTGTGATGGAGTACAACATTGTGTGATGGAGTACGACCACATTGTGTGATGGAGTACGACCACATTGTGTGATGGAGTACGACCACATTATGTGATGGAGTACGACCACATTGTGTGATGGAGTACGACCACATTGTGTGATGGAGTACGACCACATTGTGTGATGGAGTACGACCACATTGTGTGATGAGTACGACCACATTGTGTGATGCAGTACGACATCATTGTGTGATGGAGTACGACAACATTGTGTGATGGAGTACGACAACATTGTGTGATGGAGTACGACATCATTGTGTGATGGAGTACGACCACATTGTGTGATGAGTACGACCACATTGTGTGATGCAGTACGACCACATTGTGTGATGCAGTACGACCACATTGTGTGATGCAGTACGACCACATTGTGTGATGGAGTACGACCACATTGTGTGATGGAGTACGACCACATTGTGTGATGGAGTACGACCACATTGTGTGATGGAGTACGACCACATTGTGTGATGGAGTACGACCACATTGTGTGATGGAGTACGACCACATTGTGTGATGCAGTACGACCACATTGTGTGATGGAGTACGACATCATTGTGTGATGGAGTACGACATCATTGTGTGATGGAGTACGACAACATTGTGTGATGGAGTACGACATCATTGTGTGATGGAGTACGACATCATTGTGTGATGGAGTACGACAGGTCAAAACGCTTTTCCCGGTAATATCTTCCTTCCTAAACTGTTATCTCTCAACATTGATAACAGTTATCTGTGTTGAGTGTTCTCTGAGTTTCCTATACAGTTATCTAACCTCAACATCTCCGTGTACAGTTTTCTCACTCGAGTATAACAAGTTAATCATTGTACAGGTGACGTGCAGTTAATGGCCCTCGTAGAGTAGAGAGGCTTGAAACTTAACTTTAGGTTGGTTAGTTACCTCGTTATCCCTGGTTTAGCACACCAGACGAGCCTGGCCCATGGCCGGGCTCCAGGTGTAAGGCACATGTTCAACAGTTAGGTATCTATTCCGAAATGTATCGCCTACACAGTGCGGCCAGCAGTAACAGCCTGGTTGATCATGCCCTGATCCACCGGGAGGCCTGGTCGTGGACCAGGCTGCGGGGGCGTTGACCCCCGGAATGCCCCCCCAGTAGACTCCAGGTAGACAGTAGTCTTCTTCAGTCGAGTACAGGTGAGGCAGTAGATGTGTAGAAACAATTTAATCAGTCTATCGCCTACTGTGTGAGCGAAACGTTTGTAAATAAAGATAGGAACTGTTGCACATGTGGCTTAACAACATGTCACTACTGTATACCATTGTAATATCCACCAACCTTGATCAGTGTTAACGCGACGCACCTCCCGTCTGAGTAGCAGCACTGTTTTGCAAAATGATGAGTGGCATGGTAAACACGCACTGTGTCACTCTGGAGTCTACCTGGAGGGTATTAGGCCTCCCGGTGGGTCAGGGCCTGATCAACTAGGCTGTTACTGCTGGCCACAAGTAGTCCAACGTACGAACCACAGCCCGGCTTATCAGGCACTGACTTTAGGTATCTGTCCAGCTCCCTCTTGAAGACAACCAGGGGTTTGTGCAACACCTGGGTACCTTTATCCACAAAGTTGCAATACCTGGGTACCTTTATCCACAAAGTTGCAACACCTGGGTACCTTTATCCACAAAGTTGCAACACCTGGGTACCTTTATCCACAAAGTTGCAATACCTGGGTACCTTTATCCACAAAGTTGCACAGTGTTTTAACACACTGGTTGTCTTCCACTGAAGTAGGTAACTCGACAAAGAAGAAACACTTCCACCATCACTCACTTGATTGGCTGTTGACATTGCAGCGCTTCCATCGTGGGACCTTGATGACTTTTTAACATGTTAGAAGTGAGCAGTGTGCCAGGATGGCACCGGATGGTAATATTGATAATGTCTTGGGCCAATATTTTTACTGGGTTTGTGTTTGACAATAATTATTTAGTACAAGTACATATACAAGGTGTACAGACCATAGCTGACATCAGTGACATACTACTATATAGAAAGCCCCCTTGTTATGTAGAGCATTTCCCGCAAATTAGGTCAGTTTTGTCCCCAGGATGCCACCCACACCAATCCACTAACACCCAGGTACCTGTTTTACTGATGGGTGAACATTGGAGAGCAGGTGTCTTTATTAAGGAAACGCGTCCTTATGTTTCCACCTGTACCTGGAATCGACCCATGGACCTCAGTGTTGAGGTGAGTTGGCTAGCGATCGAGCTACGGTATATCTAAAAGGACCTACCAAGTATGGGCCAGTAGGCCTGCTGCGGTGCTCCTCTTTTGTTATGTAATAAATATGACCTAGTGTTTACTCTTGTAGGTTCTTTTAAAGCACTTGTGGGTGGATCATTTAGCAGGGTTTACGCCGCCACGGATAACTTCTACAAATATCTTGACCAAGACAACTGGATAAGGAATGAAAGGTTTGTTTTTAGCAACATTTGATAAATCGGTAGCGTGCTGGAAATAAATGGTATAAAATACCGACACAATGGAAAAATAAACACGTAAGCAGTATAATGTGATCTGTTTATGACTTAATAAATGCCACTGCGTGGGCGAAACGTTGTCAATAAAGGATCACATTATGCTGCTTATGTGTATTTTTCCAGTAGTGTGCTGCTATGTGACTCCCGGTGAAACTAAGCTCCATATAAAAGCTTTTGTAGGCGGTGTGCTAAGTTGTTCAGTGGAACATTTTAGTGTCATATTCCTTCACGTACGATGGCTGTTACTGCTGGCCACATGCAATCCAACGTACGAACCACAGTCTGGCTGCTCAGGTACCGACTTTAGATATCTGGCTATTCTTGCGTGAAGACAGCCAGGGGTAATCCCCCTTATGTATGATGAAAGTCTGTTGAACAGCTTTGGGCCCCTGACACTTAATCTGATTTATCCATGTACTTACGGCACCCTTGCTTTTCATTGGGGGGATGTTGCATCGCCTGCCCAGTCTTCTGCTTTCATAGGGAGTGACTTGTGTGTGCAGATTTGGCACCAGTACCTCTAGGATTTTCCAGGTGTAAATTATGATGTACCTCTCTCGCCTTCACTCCAAGGAGTACAAGTCAAGGGATTCAAACATTCTCAGTAATTGAGGTACTTTACTGAACTTAAGACATACAGTGAAGGTCCTCTATGCATTCTCCAGATTTGCAGTTTCGCCTACCTTGAATGTGGGACTCTTAGTGTACAGCAGTATTCCAACTTAAGAGAGAACAAGTAACTTAAAGAGGATCATCATTGGCTTGGTATCTCTTGAATTGAAGGTTCTCATTATCCATCCTGTCATTTTCCCCGCAGTTGTGATAATGACATTGTTGTGGTCGTTAAATTAGACACATATGCAACACTTGGGTATCTTTATTGAGGAAACGTTTCGCCACACAGTGGCTTCATCAGTCCAATACAAAGAAGAAAGTAGTAATAAAAGGAGGAGTTTGAGGTAATCAGTCCCTCGGCCTGGAGTCGATGTGTTCAGTCCATCAATCTTGAAGTAAATTCTTCTTTGTATTGGACTGATGAAGCCACTGTGTGGCGAAACGTTTCCTCAATAAAGATACCCAAGTGTTGCATATGTGTCTAATTTAACAACTTGTCGGTTCTCTGAACCATTCATCTACATTGTTGTGGTCCTTGAAGGTGAGATCCTTTGACATTATCACTCCTTTGCATTATTTTTGCTCTCTGTTGTGTAGTTAGAATTTGTCTAGCAATCTGTGAGAGAAACCTGGCAAGAATGAGGAAGGTAAGAACTGTGGTAGGATAGAACAGTGAGAAAGGTTGTGGGTAGACAGGAAGAGAGGTATAAAAGGTTAAGTGGCCTGACCACTTTGGGTTGGTTTTAAGGGAGTGGTTTTTGTCACTTGATGACAAGTGGTATCCTGGAACAATACACCAGGCGAAGAAAACTAAGCAGTGTAGATTACTTAGTAAGTTTATTTAGGTATACATAAGTACAATTATCATACATAGTTTAACGTGTAATAATATTGGTACAATTATCGATAATTTGTTAGGGAAAAGGACACAAGTGCAACTATTTTATTGTGGCAACGTTTCGCTCTCCAGGAGCTTTGTCAAGCCGTTACACACAATACAAGAACACAGAGGCCTGGTCCTAGACCAGGCCGCGGGGGCGTTGATCCCCGAAATGGCCTCCAGGTAGATGGTGTCCCGTAGCTGGATCGGTAGCGCACTCAGCTCTCACACTGAGGTCCGGGGTTCGAATCTCCTCCGGTACGGCTGGAAAACGTTAGGGATGTGTTTCCATAAGACACCTGCTGTCTCTGTTCACCCATCAGTTTAAAATGGGTACCTGGGTGTTACTGGACTGGTGTGGGTCGCATCCTGGGACAAAATTGACCTAATTTGCTGGAAATGCTGTGCATAACAAGGGACTTTCTATATAGTATGTCATTGATGTCAACTATGGTCTGTATACCTTGTACATGTACTGGTAGTAAATAAAGATATTATTATTATTTATATATATATATATATATATATATATATATATATATATATATATATATATATATATATATATATATATATGTTTTAGAGTAAGGTACAAGGCATAATTCGTTGTAGGTAGTAGTGGTAAGAGCTGTAGTAGTACTTGTGGTAGTAGTGGTAATAGCTATAGTAGTACTTGTGGTGGTAGTAGTGGTAATAGCTATAGTAGTACTTGTGGTGGTAGTAGTGGTAATAGCTATAGTAGTACTTGTGGTGGTAGCAGCACCTATGTGATGGCGGGATGTATTGTGTTGTGAATGTTTCTTGCTAATACTTAAGAGATACTGAAGCTGTCTTTATTCTCTCTAATTGTGTTAGAAATAGACGTTTCCAATTCTTAGGTTACCACTTAGGCTACCACCTTACCACCTACCTCAGGCTACCACCTTAACACCTACCTCAGGCTACCACCTTAAGAACATAAGAAAGAAGGAACACTGCAGCAGGCCTACTGGCCCATGCGAGGCAGGTCCAAGTCTCCCACCGGCTTAAGCCAATGCCCCGACCCATCCAGGTCAGGTTACATTCACTTAAGGAAGGAGCACGGCATCTGACCTAGTAGCACAAACTAGTCAGGTCCAACTCACACCCACCCGCACCCACTCATATTTATCTAGCCTATTTTTAAAACTACACAACGTTTTAGCCTCTATAACTGTACTCGGGAGTTTGTTCCACTCATCGACAACTCTATTACCAAACCAATGCTTTCCTATATCCTTCCTGAATCTGAATTTATCCAACTTAAAGCCATTGCTGCGAGTCCTGTCAATACTAGATATTTTTAGCACGCTATTTACATCACCTTTATTTATTCCTGTTTTCCATTTATACACCTCAATCATATCCCCCCAAATTCTACGCCTTTCTAGAGAGTGCAGATTCAGGGCCCTCAGTCTATCCTCATAGGAAAGATTTCTGATACATGGAATCAACTTAGTCATCCTCCTTTGTACGTTTTCCAGAGCATTTATATCCATTCTGTAATACGGTGACCAAAACTGTGCAGCATAATCTAGATGAGGCCTCACCAAGGATATATAGAGTTAAAGAACAACCTGAGGACTCCTATTATTTATGCTTCTTGATATGAAGCCAAGGATTCTGTTCGCTTTATTGCGAACACTTATGCACTGCTGTCTTGGTTTTAGATTACTGCTAACCAGAACTCCTAAATCCTTTTCGCAATCAGTAGTATTAAGATCTACATTATTTAGTTTATATATGGCATGGTTATTGTCCTGTCCAATATTTAGAACTTTGCATTTATCTATATTAAACTGCATCTGCCACTTCTCCGACCACTGCATCAGTCTATTCAAATCTTCCTGGAGTGCTCTAATGTCCTCATTTGAATGAATTGGACGGCCTATTTTGGTGTCATCGGCAAACTTGCTTATGTCGCTATTTATTCCCTCATCTATGTCGTTTATGTAGATTGTGAACAACAAGGGGCCCAATACTGACCCCTGTGGAACACCGCTCTTGACGCTTCCCCACTCTGATTTCTCTCCATTTATGCAAACTCTGCTGCCTATTTGTCAACCATGCCTCTATCCAGGAAAAAATTCTCCTCCTATTCCGTGTGCCTTAATTTTCCTCAATAGTCTCTGATGTGGGACTCTATCAAAAGCCTTACTGAAGTCCATATACACAATATCATATTCATTACCATGATCTACCTCCTCAAATACCTTAGTGAAAAAAGTTATTAAATTTGTAAGGCAGGAACGCCCTTTTGTAAAACCGTGCTGAGATTCGTTGATTAATTTATGCTTTTCAAGATGGCTACGAATTGCCTCGGCAATTATTGATTCCATAAATTTTCCCACTATGGAGGTTAGGCTTATTGGTCTATAGTTCGAAGGTAAGGACCTGTCTCCTGCTTTGAAAATAGGTATTACATTTGCAATTTTCCACTTATCTGGCACCATGCCAGTTTGCAGTGATATGTTGAAAAGATTAGCCATAGGTTTGCTAAGCTCCTCTTTACATTCCTTTAGAATCCATCTCACTCTGCCCTGACAAAATGTGCTATTGTTCAACGAGGGGCAATGCTATGCCCATGATGCCACCCACACCATTTGACTAATAGCCAGCTACCGTATAACTATCGATAGGTGACTAGTAGAGACTTGCCCCATACGCTTAGACTTTTTTTTGTTATCCTGGGTAATTTATACACATGTTACTATTGATGCAACCACGAACAAGTGTTTTTTTTAAGCAGTTAACAAACTGCGGCTACCCGGGGATCGAACCCGTGGGAAGCAAGTCAAAATTCACGACGCTCTAACTATTGGGCCAGAAGTAGGATTGATGCCGTAGTGGTTAGAACGTCGGAAATTTTAATATGTTTAATGATTGTACTTATGTGTACCAGTACGTAAATATAGTTAGCAAGAAACCCACCCACAAGAATTGTTAGATAGCCAGGGATGTAGGTGACACACTTGCTCCTACGTCACCCTTTGCAGAGGATTCGAATGTAGGCCCTTTTGCTTGCGAGTGAGGAAGGTTGTAGCAGTGAGGTGGGTGAAGTAGGCAGCAGCCTAACCATCATGGTACATGCAGTCAGTACCCATCCGTATCACACAGATCCCGTTATTGTCTCCCTCCCTGCCACTGTTACACCTCTGAGCCACACCTTGATGCCTAGCCACTGCTCACAGCTCACTTAGTGCTGGGTAAACTATAACGTTAGTGTGTATGTTGAGTTAGCGTTCTTATATGTAAAGTGTGTGAAGGTGGTGTGGTCGGCGCGTGTAGGGTTCACTATGCCGGGGTACAGAGGCAATGGGGCGAGGTTTGGGAAGGTTCCCATCAACGTTGCTCGCATTCCTAACAGCACCCAGCACTCTAGTGTTAGTGTGTGTGTGCTGGTGCTTGCTGCACACCTTCTCTGCTAAGTTCAACGTGTTCGGTGCTGTGTGTCAGCTGACAGGTGGTGTGTGGAAGGTGTTTGCAGGTAGTGTGGGTGAGTGTAGCGGGGTTGGTGTTGTGGGGGGGGGGGGTTAGAACGTTGCCCCCGCAAGTACGTTGCCAGTTTCTTTATTTCTTCATATTTGCTTCTGGTGATCTCCGCGTGACAGTCCCCGGCTGATGTCCCCGAATATACGCACAAGTACCCGCGGGAAATAAATTCTTGCATTAGATTTAGCGTTGTATGGGCGGAGGAGGAGGTGTTGGAAAGTGTGCCATGTACGGTACGATAGCAGCACCAGCAGCAGTAACAGCTGAGACTGTTGTAACAAGCACTCACCCACCACCACCATCGCGGTAACAACCACTCTCTCCCACACCACCCATCTCAACCACTGCGTAATGAATGAAATTCTCCTACCCTGCCACAGGCTGCTCCTTAACGTAGCCGCTGCTGTAGCCCAGGAACCAGTGTTGTATCCCCCGGGCGAGGCCACTTGTATGGCCAAGTCAGGAAACACTTGGCCTCTTTCCTGTCAAACTTTACCTAACCTAACACCTCCTGCCACTTTTCACCTAGAAATAGCTAACTAGAAGTTATTTCCTGTGTACTAAGTAGAGTGAGATGTGTGGGCCAGTCTAGTTACATCTGCTGCCACTTAACAGTAAATAGATACCTGATTATTTTTGGGGATGTGTTTTCGGCAAGGTGAGATGTGTGGGCAAATTACATCTGGTGCCTCTGAACACGACACGTGAGCAAACCTGGGATTTATTAGAAAACGTTTTGGTCCTGGGACCTTGATCAAGTGATCCTCGCAGGACCGAAACGTTTTGTAATAAATGTCGTAGTGTTTTCTCACATTTTTGTAATCCACTTGACAGTATCAATTGTCCAAGATGAAGAATTAAGACAGGTGTGCATCATCTGGGCATCTTTATAGACGTTTCAAAGGTATAAAGGTACCATAAGTGAAATAGGACTAAATGTTGAAGATTAAGACCTCTCTTGTATGGGCCAGTAGGCCTTCTGCAGTGTTCCTCCATTCTTTCGTTCTTATGGTCTTAGTTGTTGAAACTTTTCGCCTACACAGTAGGCTTCTCTGGGGTGATGGACTGATTACATCTTTAGTTCACTGCTACACCTGCTGCCTCTGTATTTGACTGAAGAAGCCTACAGTGTGGGCGAAACGTTTGAACAATAAAGATACCCAACTGTTGCACGTGTGCCTTAATCATCAAATTGTTGGTATTTTGTACCAGTATCAACATTACTGAATGTTGTCACCCACTGGTGTAAACATTACCAAATGTAAACTATAAACTGTTATAAACTTAACCAGACTTAAAATTAACTTGAATTCATTCTTTAACTATCCTCAAACTTGTTATCCTTGTATGTCTCCCATCATCATGAAGGGGATGACCAATAGACCCTCCAGCTGTCTTCAAGACCCCTGGTTGTCTTCAGGACCCCTGGTTGTCTTCAGGACCCCTGGTTGCCTTCAGGACCCCTGGTTGTCTTCAGGACCCCTGGTTGTCTTCAGGACCCCTGGTTGTCTTCAGGACCCCTGGTTGTCTTCAGGACCCCTGGTTGTCTTCAGGACCCCTGGTTGTCTTCTGGACCCCTGGTTGTCTTCTGGACCCCTGGTTGTCTTCAGGACCCCTGGTTGTCTTCAGGACCCCTGGTTGTCTTCAGGACCCCTGGTTGTCTTCAGGACCCCTGGTTATCTTCAAGAGAGAGCTGGACAGACACAAAGTCAGTACCTGACCACCTGGGCTGTGGTTCCTAACTTGGTTTACGTGCGACCAGCAGTAACAACCTGGTTGATCAGGTCCTGATCCACCAGGATCAGACCTTACCAAAGGTGTTGAGTAGCATAACCTCAGATCCTCAATCATGTACCTGGGTGCCCCAAAATCCAGATGATTAGTGAGAAGCAGGAGCGCCGTAGGCACAGTAAGAGAAAGGTGTGTCAACATCCGTGGTTCAAGATTCTTAGAAATGTTGCTGGAACAGGTTTATTTTAAAGAAGAAACTAGAGTGCTAGATCAACTAGACGAGTGCTAGATCAACTAGGCAAGTGCTAGATCAACTAGGCGAGTGCTAGATCATCTAGGCGAGTGCTAGATCATCTAGGCGAGTGCTAGATCATCTAGGCGAGTGCTAGATCATCTAGGCGAGTGCTAGATCAACTATGCGAGTGCTAGATCAACTATGCGAGTGCTAGATCAACTATGCGAGTGCTAGATCATCTAGGCGAGTGCTAGATCATCTAGGTGAGTGCTAGATCAACTGGACGAGTGTTAGATCATCTAGGCAAGTGCTAGATCATCTAGGCAAGTGCTAGATCATCTAGGCAAGTGCTAGATCAACTAGACGAGTGTTAGATCAACTATGCGAGTGCTTGATCAACTATGCGAGTGCTTGATCAACTATGCGAGTGCTAGATCAACTATGCGAGTGCTAGATCAACTATGCGAGTGCTAGATCAACTATGCGAGTGCTAGATCAACTATGCGAGTGCTAGATCAACTATGCGAGTGCTAGATCAACTATGCGAGTGCTAGATCAACTAGGCGAGTGCTAGATCAACTAGGCGAGTGCTAGATCAACTAGGCGAGTGCTAGATCAACTAGGCGAGTGCTAGATCATCTAGGCAAGTGTTAGATCATCTAGGCAAGTGCTAGATCATCTAGGCAAGTGCTAGATCATCTAGGCAAGTGCTAGATCATCTAGGCAAGTGCTAGATCATCTAGGCGAGTGCTAGATCATCTAGGCGAGTGCTAGATCATCTAGGCGAGTGCTAGATCATCTAGGCAAGTGCTAGATCATCTAGGCAAGTGCTAGATCATCTAGGCGAGTGCTAGATCATCTAGGCGAGTGCTAGATCATCTAGGCGAGTGCTAGATCATCTAGGCGAGTGCTAGATCATCTAGGCGAGTGCTAGATCATCTAGGCGAGTGCTAGATCATCTAGGCGAGTGCTAGATCATCTAGGCGAGTGCTTGATCATCTAGGCGAGTGCTAGATCATCTAGGCGAGTGCTAGATCATCTAGGCAGTGCTAGATCATCTAGGCGAGTGCTAGATCATCTAGGCGAGTGCTAGATCATCTAGGCGAGTGCTAGATCATCTAGGCGAGTGCTAGATCATCTAGGCGAGTGCTAGATCATCTAGGCGAGTGCTAGATCATCTAGGCGAGGTGCCTAGATCATCTAGGCGAGTGCTAGATCATCTAGGCGAGTGCTAGATCATCTAGGCGAGTGCTAGATCATCTAGGCGAGTGCTAGATCATCTAGGCGAGTGCTAGATCATCTAGGCGAGTGCTGATCATCTAGGCGAGTGCTAGATCATCTAGGCGAGTGCTAGATCATCTGAGGCGAGTGCTAGATCATCTAGGCAAGTGCTAGATCATCTAGGCGAGTGCTAGATCATCTAGGCGAGTGCTAGATCATCTAGGCGAGTGCTAGATCATCTAGGCGAGTGCTAGATCATCTAGGCGAGTGCTAGATCATCTAGGCGAGTGCTAGATCATCTAGGCGAGTGCTAGATCAGCTAGGCAAGATGAGTGAGGTAATCAGCTCCTGGAGTTAATGTGTTCAGAATAGTGTTCTCCCCGACTCTTGTGTTTGTGTGGACGTTTCGCTCAAAGTCGGACGGAAACGTCGTCGTAAGTTTGTTTCTCCCACGTTCAGGTTATTTGTGTATTGTTGTAGTCGCGGTATTGTGCTTTATTTTTGTGAAGAGTGATGGAGTGAACACCGACTCCACACTGATGACCTCAGTCATCATTGATGGGGATGTTATGGGTGGATCACAAGCACCTTGTGAGAGGTCGCGGCGCCACCTACTACCACTTATGTTTCCTTTCTCTCTAAGCGGTTCCTAGACCACTAGTGTGATTTTCTGAGTGGCACTGCGAGTGCAGGTGGGTGTGGTACCTGTTGCTGTCTGGAGTGTGCCTGTCGTGACTTGGTCCGTGCCAAGTGGTCCGTGACTGACCCCCTCCACTCCCCACCCACCCGGGTGGCCCCTTGTGCTTGCTACACTACGCTTTATATATATATATATATATATATATATATATATATATATATATATATATATATATATATATATTAATGTTGATGAGTTTCTTTCTTCATCTTATTGGTGGTTGTTGTTAGTAGGCCTACTGTAGTGTTCATCCGTTGTTAGCGGTTGTTAGTAACCCTGGTGCAATGTTCCTCCTTATGTTCCTTAATGTTAGTGGTCCTTAATGTTAGTGGTCCTTAATGTTAGTGGTCCTTAATGTTAGTGGTCCTTAATGTTAGTGGTGATTGATCCTAGTGGTTGTGGGGACTATCTTCGCCAGGGTCTGGTCTCAGACCAGTGGTTGTGGGGACTATCTTCGCCAGGGTCTGGTCTCAGACCAGTGGTTGTGGGGACTATCTTCGCCAGGGTCTGGTCTCAGACCAGTGGTTGTGGGACTATCTTCGCCAGGGTCTGGTCTCAGACCAGTGGTTGTGAGGACTATCTTCGCCAGGGTTGGTCTCAGACCAGTGGTTGTGGGGACTATCTTCGCCAGGGTCTGGTCTCAGACCAGTGGTTGTGGGGACTATCTTCGCCAGGGTCTGGTCTCAGACCAGTGGTTGTGGGGACTATCTTCGCCAGGGTCTGGTCTCAGACCAGTGGTTGTGGGGACTATCTTCGCCAGGGTCTGGTTTCAGACCAGTGGTTGTGGGACTATCTTCGCCAGGGTCTGGTCTCAGACCAGTGGTTGTGGGGACTATCTTCGCCAGGGTCTGGTCTCAGACCAGTGGTTGTGGGGACTATCTTCGCCAGGGTCTGGTCTCAGACCAGTGGTTGTGGGGACTATCTTCGCCAGGGTTGGTCTCAGACCAGTGGTTGTGGGGACTATCTTCGCCAGGGTCTGGTCTCAGACCAGTGGTTGTGGGGACTATCTTCGCCAGGGTCTGGTCTCAGACCAGTGGTTGTGGGACTATCTTCGCCAGGGTCTGGTCTCAGACCAGTGGTTGTGGGGACTATCTTCGCCAGGGTCTGGTCTCAGACCAGTGGTTGTGGGGACTATCTTCGCCAGGGTCTGGTCTCAGACCAGTGGTTGTGGGGACTATCTTCGCCAGGGTCTGGTCTCAGACCAGTGGTTGTGGGGACTATCTTCGCCAGGGTCTGGTCTCAGACCAGTGGTTGTGGGGACTATCTTCGCCAGGGTCTGGTTTCAGACCAGTGGTTGTGGGGACTATCTTCGCCAGGGTCTGGTTTCAGACCAGTGGTTGTGGGGACTATCTTCGCCAGGGTGTGGTCTCAGACCAGTGGTTGTGGGGACTATCTTCGCCAGGGTGTGGTCTCAGACCAGGCCTCCTAGAAGGGAAGTATAACAGGATTATCATAAATTATTAACACAAATTAATGCCTGTGTAAAGTGAATGTAAACAGAGGTTTGTGAAATTGATCTATTATCTTATACGTTCATGAAGCTTGTGTACACTGAGACGAACATTATATTCCCGTATGGTTGCAAGGCTTTCTATATAGCTGTAGAATATGTTTCTATATGTTGTATATAGATGTAGAATGTGTTTCATATTTGTATATAGCTGTAGAATGTGTGTTTCTATATGTTGTATATAGATGTAGAATGTGTGTTTTTTATATGTTTATATAGCTGTAGAATGTGTGTTTCTATATGTTGTATATAGCTGTAGAATGTGTGTTTCTATATGTTGTATATAGATGTAGAATGTGTGTTTCTATATGTTGTATATAGCTGTAGAATGTGTGTTTCTATATGTTGTATATAGCTGTAGAATGTGTGTTCTATATGTTGTGTAGAATGTGTTGCTATATCTGATAGGTCATCGGGCTGCTATCAGCATCAACCTGGCTATCAACAGGCTATACAAGTCTGGAGTGAATATAAAATTGGTATACAATATCAACAAGTTGGTAAGTAAAACATATACAACAGTTAGGTATCTGTAAGTCTTATTTTGTTGTGTACTTTATTCCAACCTAGGTCTGGTCTGAGACCAGTCCGTGGGGGTAATCCACACAACCCTGAATCACTTCCCACCCAACAAGGTCTCCAGGGGTCAACGCCCCTGCGGCCCGGTCTGTGACCAGGCCTCCTGTTGGACCAAAGCCTGATCAACCAGGCTGTTACTGCTGGCCGCACGCAGTCCAACGTACGAACCACAGCCTGGCTGGTCAGATACCGACTTTAGGTGCCTGTCCAGTGCCTGCTTGAAGACAGCCAGGGGTTTGTTGGTAATCCTCCTGATGTATGCTGGGAGGCAGTTGAACAGTCTTGGGCCCCTGACACTTATTGTGTTGTCCCTCAACGTGCTAGTGGCACCCCTGCTCTTCATTGGGGGAATGTTACATCGCCTGCCGAGTCTTTTGCTTTCGTAGGGAGTGATTCTCGTGTGCAAGTTTGGTACTAATCCCTCGAGAATTTTTCACGTGTATATAATAATGTATATCTCCCGCCTGCGTTCTAGGGAGTACAAGTTTAGGAACTTCAAGCGTTCCCAGTAATTGAGGTGGTTTATCGCAGTTATGCGTGCCGTGAAGGTTCTCTGCACATTTTCTAGGTCAGTAATTTCACCTGCCTTGAAAGGTGCAGTTAGTGTGCAGCAATATTCCAGCCTAGATAGAACAAGCGACCTGAAAAGTGTCAACATGGGCTTGGTATCCCTGGTTTTGAAGGTTCTCATTATCCATCCTGTCATTTTTGTATCAGATGCGATTGCTACGGTGTTATGGTCCTTGAAGGTGAGATCCTCTGACATGATCACTCCCAGGTCTTTGACATTAGTTTTTCGCTCTATTGTGTGGTTGGAATTTGTTTTGTACTCCGATGAGATTTTAATTTCTTCACGTTTTCCGTATCTGAGTAATTGAAATTTCTCATCATTGAACTTCATATTGTTTTCTGCAGCCCATTTAAAGATTTGGGTTATGTCTGCTTGGAGTCTTGCAGTGTCTTCAACGGTGGACACTGTCATGCAGATTCGGGTGTCATCTGCAAAGGAAGACACAGCACTGTGGCTTATATCCCTGTCTATGTCCGATATGAGGATGAGGAATAGGATGGGAGCGAGTACTGTGCTTTGTGGAACAGAGCTTTTCACTGTAGCCTCCTCAGACTTTACTCTGTTGACTACTACTCTTTGTGTTCTACTTGTTAGGAAATTATAGATCCATCTACCAACTTTTCCTGTTATTCCTTTATCACGCATTTTGTGTGCTATTACACCATGGTCACACTTGTCAAAGGCTTTTGCAAAGTCTGTGTATATAACATCTGCATTCTGTTTGTCTTCTAGAGCATCCAGGACCTTGTCGTAGTGGTCCAGTAGTTGGGACAGACAGGAGCGACCTGCTCTAAACCCGTGCTGCCCTGGGTTGTGTAATTGATGGGTATCTAGATGAGTGGCGATCTTGCTTCTTAGAACCCTTTCAAAGATTTTTATGATATGGGATGTTAGCGCAATTGGTCTGTAGTTCTTTGCTATTGCTTTACTGCCCCCTTTGTGGAGTGGGGCTGTCTGTTGTTTTTAGTAACTGCGGGACGACCCCAGTGTCCATGCTCCCTCTCCATAGGATGTTAAAAGCACATGATAGGGGCTTCTTGCAGTTCTTGATGAACACGGAGTTCCATGAGTCTGGGCCTGGAGCAGAGTGCATGGGCATGTTATGTATTGCCTTTTCGAAGTCAGGTGGCGTCAGGGTAATGAGTCGCAACATTTTACCAGATTGCTTAAGCCAGTAGACAGTGGGTAGGTGAATGACCCCCTCCCAGTCTCTCTCTCTCCTCTCTCTCTCTCTCTCTCTCTCTCTCTCTCTCCTCTCTCCTCTCTCCTCTCTCTCTCTCTCCCCTCTCTCTCTCTCTCTCTCTCTCTCTCTCTCTCCTCTCTCTCTCTCTCTCTCTCTCTCTCTCTCTCTCCTCTCTCTCTCTCTCTCTCTCTCTCTCTCTCTCTCTCTCTCTCTCTCTCTCTCTCTCTCGCTCTCTCTCTCGCTCTCTCTCTCTCTCTCGCTCTCACACACACACAGAAATTGGCTCTTGGAGTTCAACCACACTTAGTGCAAAGTCATGAAGATTGGGGACGGGCAAAGAAGACCGCAGACGGAGTAGTCTAGGGGGCCAGAGACTACAAAGGAAAAATATCTTGGGGTGAGTATAACACCAGGCACATCTCCTGAGGCGCACATCAACCAAATAACTGCTGCAGCATACGGGCGCCTAGCAAACCTAAGAACAGCATTCCGACATCTTAATAAAGAATCGTTCAGGACCCTGTACACTGTGTACGTTAGGCCCATACTGGAGTATGCAGCACCAGTTTGGAACCCACACCTAGCCAAGCACGTAAAGAAGCTAGAGAAAGTGCAAAGGTTTGCAACAAGACTAGTCCCGAAGCTAAGGGGTATGTCCTACGAGGAGAGGTTAAGGGAAATCGACTTGACGACACTGGAGGACAGGAGAGATAGGGGGGACATGATAACGACATATAAGATACTGAGAGGAATTGACAAGGTTGACAGAAACAGAATGTTCCAGAGATGGGACACAGCAACAAGGGGACACAGTTGGAAGTTGAAGACTCAGATGAATCACAGAGATGTTAGGAAGTATTTCTTCAGTCACAGAGTGGGCGGGAAGTGGAATAGTTTGGGAAGCGATGTAGTGGAGGCAGGTTCCATACATAGCTTTAAGAAGAGGTATGATAAAGCTCATGGTGCAGGGAGTGAGACCCAGTAGTGGCCCGTGAAGAGGCGGGGCCAGGAGCTGTGACTCGACCCCTGCAACCGCAACTAGGTGAGTACACACACACACACACACACACACACACACACAGACAGGAAGCGTTCAAGATTCTGTACACCATATACGTCAGGCCCATACTGGAGTATGCAGCACCAGTTTGGAACCCACACCTGGTCAAGCACGTCAGGAAATTAGAGAAAGTACAGAAGTTTGCAACAAGACTAGTCCCAGAGCTAAGGGGATTGTCCTACGAAGAAAGGTTAAGGGAAATCGGCCTGACGACACTAGAGGACAGGAGGTTTAGGGGAGACATGATAACGACATATAAAATACTGCGAGGAATAGATAAGGTGGACAGAGACAAAATGTTCCAGAGAGGGGACACAGAAACAAGGGGTCACAATTGGAAGTTGAAGACTCCTATGAGTCAAAGGGATGTTAGGAAGTATTTCTTCAGTCATAGAGTTGTCAGGAAGTGGAATAGCCTAGAAAGCGACGTAGTGGAGGCAGGAACCATACATAGTTTTAAGACTAGGTTTGATAAAGGTCATGGAGCAGGGAGAGAGAGGACCTAGTAGCAATCAGTGAAGAGGCGGGGCCCGGAGCTATGAATCGACCATTGCAACCACACACACACACACACACACACACACACACACACACACACACACACACACACACACACACACACACACACACACACACACCAAGAACCTACCTTCACTCCTCCTGAAGACTTACCACGTAAACACACGGACTTGTCCTCTCCTTCATGAGTTCAAACCTGATTTCCCCCGAGGCTGGGCTGTGGTAGCAGCACGTGAAACAGGTCACAGGTATGTTACAGGTATATAGGCCCATTTCCTCAGGTGATACTCCCTTTGTATTTGACTGAAGAATATAATAGTATTTGTGGAATTAGCGACAATATGTTAAGTAAAAGGACACAAATGTCACATTGTGTGTTTTTACTTGAGTGAAGAAGCCTACTGTGTAGGCGCAACGTTTCAACATAATAGCAGTAGTGCAGTGTACAAGTTTTGCTTCCTCTCAGAGGCAAGTATTGCACAGAGAAAAGCAATAAACATCAACACAATATTGGGGACACAAATGCAGTGCTTTGAGATCCTTGTTGACAACGTTTAACCCACGCAGTGTTTCCAGAGTGTCTCTTGTGCTGGCGATGAACTCTTGAGCCCAGGAGCTGTACACAAACGTTGCTAATGTGTTCGCACCTAAATTATTTTCATGTGTTGCCAACACCAAGTGTCGGATCAACCAGGCTGTGGGTCGGCAGCAACAACCTGGTTGATAAGGCAAGCACCAGACAAGCCTGGTCCAGGACCACCACAAGCAGCAACAACCTGGTTGACCAGACAAGCCTGGTCCAGAACCACCACAAGCAGCAACAACCTGGTTGACCAGACAAGCCTGGTCCAGGACCACCACAAGCAGCAACAACCTGGTTGACCAGACAAGCCTGGTCCAGGACCACCACTAGCAGCAACAACCTGGTTGACCTGACAAGCCTGGTCCAGGACCACCACTAGCAGCAACAACCTGGTTGACCAGACAAGCCTGGTCCAGGGCCACCACAAGCAGCAACAACCTGGTTGACCAGACAAGCCTGGTCCAGGACCACCACTAGCAGCAACAACCTGGTTGACCAGACAAGCCTGGTCCAGGACCACCACTAGCAGCAACAACCTGGTTGACCAGAAAAGCCTGGTCCAGGACCACCACTAGCAGCAACAACCTGGTTGACCAGACAAGCCTGGTCCAGGACCACCACTAGCAGCAACAACCTGGTTGACCAGACAAGCCTGGTCCAGGACCACCACTAGCAGCAACAACCTGGTTGACCAGACAAGCCTGGTCCAGGACCACCACTAGCAGCAACAACCTGGTTGACCAGACAAGCCTGGTCCAGGACCACCACAAGCAGCAACAACCTGGTTGACCAGACAAGCCTGGTCCAGGACCACCACAAGCAGCAACAACCTGGTTGACCAGACAAGCCTGGTCCAGGACCACCACAAGCAGCAACAACCTGGTTGACCAGACAAGCCTGGTCCAGGACCACCACTAGCAGCAACAACCTGGTTGACCAGACAAGCCTGGTCCAGGACCACCACAAGCAGCAACAACCTGGTTGACCAGACAAGCCTGGTCCAGGACCACCACAAGCAGCAACAACCTGGTTGACCAGACAAGCCTGGTCCAGGACTACCACAAGCAGCAAAAGCCTGGTCCAGGACCACCACTAGCAGCAACAACTTGGTTGACCAGACAAGCCTGGTCCAGGACCACCACAAGCAGCAACAACCTGGTTGACCAGACAAGCCTGGTCCAGGACCGCCACTAGCAGCAACAACCTGGTTGACCAGACAAGCCTGGTCCAGGACCACCACTAGCAGCAACAACCTGGTTGACCAGACAAGCCTGGTCCAGGACCACCACTAGCAGCAACAACTTGGTTGACCAGACAAGCATGACTCACGACCGGGCTACGGGAGTACACATGTTGAATAGTACAGCAGCACACTGCTGATGTATCCAGTTTTGGTAAATAATGGAAGGTAGAGCGCTGGCTCCAGGGCCGCTGGTCACAGGCAACTCACAGGATAAAAGGTGGTGGTTATATGGAGAAGAAAGTGTGGTGAGGTGCCAGATCAACCATGCTGGGATGGATATGTGGGTCGGCGGATCACCAGCAGCAACAGCCTGGTTGACCAGACAAGCCTGACCCAGGACCGGGCTCCGGGAGTTGAAAAACTCTGGAAACTCAACCAAGGTTTCCATAGAAGTAAAAGTTTGTAAGATATACTGTTGTATTTGTGAAACAAAGAGGATCAGAAATCATGCCAGAGTGTACAACTTTTATCAGGGTGAGAGTACCTTGTGTATGACTGCTTTCATTAATGCTACCATAATGAAACAAAACACAATGTGGGGTCCCTCAAGTATCAGTATTACCTCCCACCACGTTTTAAATCTATATACTATTACGTATGATGATATATAGTCACCTCTGATGAACCTATTATATACAAGATTTTATAAATGTCATTGGAAGAGTTTATCCAGAATTGAACCGGTAAAAAAGCCTTGATATCACGTGGCTAGGCCTTGATAACACGTGGCTAGGCCTTGATATCACGTGGCTAGGCCTTGATATCACGTGGCTAGGCCTTGATAACACGTGGCTAGGCCTTGATAACACGTGGCTAGGCCTTGATAACACGTGGCTAGGCCTTGATAACACGTGGCTAGGCCTTGATAACACGTGGCTAGGCCTTGATAACACGTGGCTAGGCCTTGATAACACGTGGCTAGGCCTTGATAACACGTGGCTAGGCCTTGATAACACGTGGCTAGGCCTTGATAACACGTGGCTAGGCCTTGATAACACGTGGCTAGGCCTTGATAACACGTGGCTAGGCCTTGATAACACGTGGCTAGGCCTGATAACACGTGGCTAGGCCTGGATAACACGTGGCTAGGCCTGGATAACACGTGGCTAGGCCTGGATAACACGTGGCTAGGCCTGGATAACACGTGGCTAGGCCTGGATAACACGTGGCTAGGCCTGGATAACACGTGGCTAGGCCTGGATAACACGTGGCTAGGCCTGGATAACACGTGGCTAGGCCTGGATAACACGTGGCTAGGCCTGGATAACACGTGGCTAGGCCTGGATAACACGTGGCTAGGCCTGGATAACACGTGGCTAGGCCTGGATAACACGTGGCTAGGCCTGGATAACACGTGGCTAGGCCTGGATAACACGTGGCTAGGCCTGGATAACACGTGGCTAGGCCTGGATAACACGTGGCTAGGCCTGGATAACGTGGCTAGGCCTGGATAACACGTGGCTAGGCCTGGATAACAGTGGCTAGGCCTGGATAACACGTGGCTAGGCCTGGATAACACGTGGCTGATAGGCCTGGATAACACGTGGCTAGGCCTGGATAACACGTGGCTAGGCCTGGATAACACGTGGCTAGGCCTGGATATCACGTGGCTAGGCCTGATAACACGTGGCTAGGCCTGGATAACACGTGGCTAGGCCTGGATAACACGTGGCTAGGCCTGGATAACACGTGGCTAGGCCTGGATAACACGTGGCTAGGCCTGGATAACACGTGGCTAGGCCTGGATATCACGTGGCTAGGCCTGGATATCACGTGGCTAGGCCTGGATAACACGTGGCTAGGCCTGGATAACACGTGGCTAGGCCTGGATAACACGTGGATAGGCCTGGATAACACGTGGCTAGGCCTGATAACACGTGGCTAGGCCTGGATAACACGTGGCTAGGCCTTGATAACACGTGGCTAGGCCTTGATAACACGTGGCTAGGCCTTGATAACACGTGGCTAGGCCTTGATAACACGTGGCTAGGCCTTGATAACACGTGGCTAGGCCTTGATAACACGTGGCTAGGCCTTGATAACACGTGGCTAGGCCTTGATAACACGTGGCTAGGCCTTGATAACACGTGGATAGGCCTGCATAACACGTGGATAGGCCTGATAACACGTGGATAGGCCTGGATAACACGTGGATAGGCCTGGATAACACGTGGATAGGCCTGGATAACACGTGGATAGGCCTGGATAACACGGAGATAGGCCTGGATAACACGTGGATAGGCCTGGATAACACGTGGATAAGCCTGGATAACACGTGGATAAGCCTGGATAACACGTGGATAAGCCTGGATAACACGTGGATAAGCCTGGATAACACGTGGATAAGCCTGGATAACACGTGGATAAGCTTGATAACACGTGGATAAGCCTGGATAACACGTGGATAAGCCTGGATAACACGGATAAGCCTGGATAACACGTGGATAGGCCTGGATAACACGGGGATAGGCCTGGATAACGTGAAAATATCTTTATAGCACGCGAAAGTCCATAGGAAGTAGAAAGGTCTCCATAGCAGCTGAAAAAGGTCCTTCAGCCTTGCGTCTATAATGAAGATTGATGGATTGATCACATTGACTCCAGGTTGAGGGACTGATTGACTCAAACTCCTTTTGATGTTTGGTTAAATTGTCTTATACATGGAGCAGAATGGCTGTTGTTTATATTGTACATGCTGGTTAAATTGCCTTATATATGGAGCAGAATGGCTGTTGTTTATATTGTAAATGCTGGTTAAATTGTCTTATACATGGAGAAGAATGACTGTTTATATTGTACATGCTGGTTAAATTGTCTTGTATATGGAGCAGAATGGCTGTTGTTTATATTGTAAATGCTGGTTAAATTGTCTTATACATGGAGAAAAATGACTTTATATTGTACATGCTGATTAAATTGTCTTATATATGGAGCAGAATGGCTGTTGTTTATACCTTTGATATACCTTTGAAGAGTTTCGAGAGTATCTACTCTCTCAGCCCGGCCATGGGCCAGGCTCGTCTGGTGCTTGCCTGGTCAACCAGGCTGTTGCTGCTGGAGGCCCGCTGTCCCACATATCCATCACAGCCTGGTTGATCTGGCACCTGGTTTAGATATTTGTCCAGTTTCCTCTTGAAGGCTTCTACACTGGTTCCAGCCGTGTTTCGGATATCTTCTGGTAAGATGTTGAATAGTCTCGGACCCCGGATGTTAATACAGTGCTCCCGTATTGTCCCCACCGCACCCCTGCTCCTAACTGGGTTTATTTTACACTTTCTCCCATATCTCTCACTCCAGTATGTTGTTATGGCAGTGTGCAGATTTGGGACCAGGCCCTCAAGTACTTTCCATGTATATATTATCATGTATCTCTCTCTCCTCCGCTCCAATGAGTACATGTTCAAGACTTGAAGGCGTTCCCAATAATTTAGATGTTTCAATGGCTCAATATGAGCCGTAAACGATCTCTGGATTTGTTCCAGCTCTGCTATTTCTCCTGCCCTGAACGGGGCCGTCAGCACTGAGCAGTATTCTAAGTGGGGGAGCACTAGCGATTTGAATAGTGTCACCATCGGCATTATTTCCCTTGTTTTGAAAGTTCTCAATACCCACCCCATCATCTTCCTGGCTGTTGTGATCTTTGTCTTGTTATGGTCTTTAAACGACAGATCAGCAGACATAATTATTCCCATTTCCTTGTTCCTTTCGTTCTATGTGGTGACCCTCTTGCGTTTTGTATATAGTGTTCCTTTTGAGTTCTTCATTTTTTCCATACCTAAGCAGCTGAAACTTATCACCATTGAACGTCATGTTGTTCTCCACTGCCCATTGGAAGACCCTGCTTATGTCCTCCTGTAATTTTTCAGTGTCCTCTACCGTAGTGACTTTCATGCTTATTTTAGTGTCATCTGCAAATGAGGATACAAAAGTGTGCTGGGTGTTTTTATCTATGTCTGCTATGAGGATGAGAAACAGCAGAGGTGCCAGGACAGTGCCTTGGGGCACTGAGCTTTGACCTCGCTGATGCTGGATCTTGCCCTGTTCACTACTACTTTTTGTGTTCTGTGTGTTAGAACTCAAAATCCATCTGCCTACCTTCCCCGTAATGCCTATGGCCCTCATTTTGTGCGCTATCACTCCATGATCGCATTTGTCAAACGCCTTTGCAAAATCTGTGTAAATCACATCTGCGTTTTGGTCGTCCTCCAATGCCTCCGTAATTCTGTCATAATGGTTCAGCAGCTGTGACAGGCATGATCGACCCGCTCTAAAGCCATGCTGGTTCGGGTTATGTTGGTTGTGCTGGTCCATGAACTTTGTAATCTGCCGTCTCATCACTCTTTCAAAGATTTTTATGGTGTGAGAAGTGAGGGCTACTGGTCTGTAATTTTTAGCTAGTGCTCTACTACCTCCCTTATGCAAAGGAGCTATGTCTGCACTCTTTAAGGCCTCTGGAATTTCACCTAGATCTAAGCTCTTTCTCCACAGAATACTAAGGGCTCTTGCTAATGGTACTTTGCACTGCTTTATAAATAAAGCATTCCATGAATCTGGTCCAGGTGCTGAGTGAGTGGGCATGTTGGCCATTTCTTTTCGAAATCTATGGGATTTGTACTAATGTCGGTTAGGTGGTCTGCGCAGCCTTCTGCTGGAGTGAAAATATTTCTGCATTTTCTACCTTGCTGTCATTTAGTGGGTTGCTGAACACTGACTCATACTGTTCTTTTAGAATTTCACTCATTTCCTGTTCATCGTCCGTATACGAATCTCCTCTCAATAATGGTCCAATTCTACAGGTAGTTCTTAGCTTGGATTTTGCATAGGAGTAGAAATTTTTGGGTTTCTTGCAATATCCTGTATGGCTCTTTGTTCCCTTTGTACTTCTTCTGTCAAGTATGACATCTTAAGTTTGTGCTCTAATTCCGTGATCTCTCGGTTAAGGCTATCTCTCCTCTGTTGCAACATAACTGTGTTTTTCAGCAATTCAGTAACCCGTTTTCTTCTCCTGTACCATCTCCTACGCCTCTCTCTATATCTGATCTTCTTGGGGGTTTCCTCAATGGTACGTGTTTCATACATACCTTGTATGCTTCTGTATTCAGCTTCTCTAGGCACTGGTGGGGATTTAGGGTGCTCATGTCTGATTCCCATGATATGTCTGATAGCTCTTGGTTTATTTTTTCCCAGTCAATTCTATGGTTATTAAAATTAAACTTACTGAACATTCCGTCTCTAACATTAGTGTCGCAGTTCCCTAACCCTGAGTTAATACTAGTTTGAACTTCTATGATGTTATGATCAGAGTATATTGTTTTTGTAACTGTTATGTCTCTGAGTAATTCCTAGTTGTTTGTGAATATCAAATCCAGGGTATTTTCATTTCTAGTGAGATCAATTATCTGTTGGTTTAGTGAGTACTTTTCACAAAGCCTCATTAGTTCCCTGGTATGTGCCTGTTGAGCCAGGGTGCTTCCAGGAGTTATTTCTGGTATAACATTATGGTGCCTCATCTTCCATTTTACATGAGGGAGATTAAAATCTCCAAGGATTAAAATGTTTGGGGTGGGATTCTCTAGCCTATCCAGATAGCTATCTATCTTCTTTAACTGCTCTGTGAATTCCTCCGTAGTTGCTGATGGTGGTTTGTATACTAGGATAATTACTAGATTCTTATTTTCCACTTTAATGCCGAGGATTTCTACTATATCATTCGTAGCGTTCAAAACTTCTGTGCAACAGAGAGTATCTTTTATATAGAGTCCTACTCCTCCCTGTGACCTATTAATTCTATCACATCTATACATGTTATAGTTTTCTATCTGAATCTCTCCGTCCAAAACATCCCTTGTATGTGTTTCTGTAAATGCTCCAAACATGGCATTTGCTTCTGATAGGAGTCCACTAACATAACTAACTTTGTCATTTTTATTTGATTTCAGACCCTGAATATTTGCAAATATGAAGCAGGAGTTACCATTTGGGATGTTTGGTCTTTCTTTGTGTTTGGTTAGTACCACTGGTGATGTCCTACCTGGTATGGCCCCTGGTGCCCATACCCCTGGTTTCTCCAGTACTGACTTTGATTGTTTGTACAGCCCTGATGAGCTGGTGCCTGTCTTGTCTTGTCCCACTGTTCTGCCCATCTGTCCCCTCTGTACCATTTCCACCTTTTGTCTCTTTCTTTTATCTGGTTGTTTCTCCTTATATCTAAAAAGATTGCTGTTCTTTTCATTTTCCCTTTCCCTGCTTTCTCTGTATCGTACTGTTCCTTTTATATGGTGGTCTGGGCAGCTCATGTCATAACATTCTCTGGACTGTGTTGAAGCTTGACACATCACTGGATGGAAGTATCTGCACTCTTTGTTAAACCGACACTTTCCTTTCCTTAACATGTTGGCACATTTTCTGGTGTGTTTATTCCAACAATCTCTGCCATAAAGGCACATACCTTTAGCATAGAATCTGCATATGTTTTGGCTGCCTATATTTACTGACTTTGTGTTTTCCCAAAGATCTGCAGAATTATCTTCGTTTTTTTTCTCTCTTTCCACTCCTTGGTTTTCCTCGTTATCTGCGCTTTTCTCCTTTGATGACATGGGCCAACATTTTCCCTGGAAGAGGACTCCCTACTATATCTGTATTAGAGGCTATGGCTGTGGTGGCGTCCTTAACCAAAACCGGATGTTCACTATGGCTGGGGGCTGGGTCTGGGTCAGTCCTGGGGCTGGGAGCTGAGTTAGCTAATGTTTTTGTCTCCTGTTTTTTTTCCAGTGGATGACTGTTTATTTTTGGGTCAATTGATGTAGACTGGTCATTCTGTGTGTTATACTTTACCCCTTTCCTATCTTCCCATGTTCTATATATACCGGGGAGACTATTCAATAGTTCCTCTTTTTCTTCATGCTTATTGTTTATTAGCCTCCTGAGTGCTTTCCTGATATCTGTCCATAGTTCCACATCCTTGTTGCAGATCCAGAAACACCTTTCTAGACGGATGTCACTTCTTGTTACTGTGTTAATTTTTGAACATGTGACATGATGTTTTGAAAAGCAAAGGTTGCATGTGATATTGTAAATGCTGGTTAAATTGTCTTATACATGGAGCAGAATGGCTGTTGTTTATATTGTACATGCTGGTTAAATTGTCTTATACGTGTGGAAGAATGGCTGTTGTTTATATTGTACATGCTGGTTAAATTGTCTTATATATGGAGCAGAATGGCTGTTGTTTATATTTTGAACGTTGTTTTTTGCGTAATAATTCGCAGACGGGTGAAATTATTGACGAAGATTCTGTCTCGGTCGACAGCAGGATTGGAACCTGCAAACTCTACGTCAGAGTACACAGTACTTTATCCAGACTTCACAATACATAGTACTGAACACCTACGCTATTCTTACCATACACATTGGGAGCAAAAGCTTGTTCTGTTTACCTTTGATACTGTGTGTGGGTGGTGGGGGTGAAAATGGGTGTTAATAGCTGTGTGGGATGGGGGCAGTAGGGGGTGTGGGGTGGGGGTGAAAATGGGTGTTAATAGCTATGTGTGGGGGGACAGTAGGGGTGTGTGGGGTGGGGGGGTGAAAATGGGTGTAATAGCTATGTGTGGGGACAGTAGGGGTGGGGGTGAAAATGGGTGTTAATAGCTATGTGTGGGGGACAGTAGGGGTGGGGGTGAAAATGGGTGTTAATAGCTATGTGTGGGGGACAGTAGGGGTGGGGGGTGAAAATGGGTGTTATAGCTATGTGTGGGGACAGTAGGGGTGGGGGTGAAAATGGGTGTATATAGCTATGTGTGGGGACAGTAGGGGTGGGGGTGAAATGGGTGTTAAGCTTATGTGTGGGGGACAGTAGGGGTGGGGGGTAAAATGGGTGTCTAATAGCTATGTGTGGGGGACAGTAGGGGTGTGTGGGGTGGGGGGGAAATGGGTGTTAAAGCTATGTGTGGGGACAGTAGGGGTGTGTGGGTGCCTCACAACTGTCATAAGCTATGTGTGGGGGGACAGTAGGGGTGTGTGGGTGCCTCACAACTGTCATAAGCTATGTGTGGGGGGACAGTAGGGGTGTGTGGGTGCCTCACAAGTGTCATAAGCTATGTGTGGGGGACAGTAGGGTGTGTGGGTGCCTCACAACTGTCATAAGCTATGTGTGGGGGGACAGTAGGGGGGTGTGGGTGCCTCACAACTGTCATAAGCTATGTGTGGGGGGACAGTAGGGGTGTGTGGGTGCCTCACAACTGTCATAAGCTATGTGTGGGGGGACAGTAGGGGTGTGTGGTGCCTCACAACTGTCATAAGCTATGTGTGGGGGGACAGTAGGGGTGTGTGGTGCCTCACAACTGTCATAAGCTATGTGTGGGGGGACAGTAGGGGTGTGTGGGTGCCTCACAACTGTCATAAGCTATGTGTGGGGGGACAGTAGGGTGTGTGGGTGCCTCACAACTGTCATAAGCTATGTGTGGGGGACAGTAGGGGTGTGTGGGTGCCTCACAACTGTCATAAGCTATGTGTGGGGGACAGTAGGGGTGTGTGGGTGCCTCACAACTGTCATAAGCTATGTGGGGGACAGTAGGGGTGTGTGGGGCCTCACAACTGTCATAAGCTATGTGTGGGGGACAGTAGGGGTGTGTGGGTGCCTCACAACTGTCATAAGCTATGTGTGGGGGGACAGTAGGGGTGTGTGGGGCCTCACAAGTGTCATAAGCTATGTGTGGGGGACAGTAGGGGTGTGTGGGTGCCTCACAACTGTCATAAGCTATGTGGGGGACAGTAGGGGTGTGTGGGGCCTCACAACTGTCATAAGCTATGTGTGGGGACAGTAGGGTGTGTGGGGCCTCACAACTGTCATAAGCTATGTGTGGGGGACAGTAGGGGTGTGTGGGGCCTCACAACTGTCATAAGCTATGTGTGGGGGACAGTAGGGGTGTGTGGGCTGCCTCACAAGTGTCATAAGACTAATATGTGTGGGGACAGTAGGGTGTGTGGGCGCCTCACAATGTCATAAGCTATGTGTGGGGGACAGTGGGTGTGTGGGTGCCTCACAAGTGTCATAAGCTATGTGTGGGGGACAGTAGGGGTGTGTGGGTGCCTCAATGTCATAAGCTATGTGTGGGGGACAGTAGGGGTGTGTGGGTGCCTCACAACTGTCATAAGCTATGTGTGGGGGACAGTAGGGGTGTGTGGGCCTCACAATGTCATAAGCTATGTGGGGACAGTAGGGTGTGTGGGCCTCACAAGTCATAAGTATGTGGGACAGTAGGGTGTGTGGGGCCTCACACTGTCATAAGCTATGTGTGGGGACAGTAGGGGTGTGTGGTGCCTCACAACTGTCATAAGCTTGTGTGGGGGACAGTAGGGTGTGTGGGTGCCTCACAACTGTCATAAGCTATGTGTGGGGACAGTAGGGGTGTGTGGGTGCCTCACAACTGTCATAAGCTATGTGTGGGGACAGTAGGGGTGTGTGGGTGCCTCACAACTGTCATAAGCTATGTGTGGGGGGCAGTAGGGGTGTGTGGGTGCCTCACAACTGTCATAAGCTATGTGTGGGGACAGTAGGGGTGTGTGGGTGCCTCACAACTGTCATAGCTATGTGTGGGGGACAGTAGGGTGTGTGGGCGCCTCACAACTGTCATAAGCTATGTGTGGGGGACAGTAGGGGTGTGTGGGTCCTCACAACTGTCATAAGCTATGTGTGGGGGACAGTAGGGGTGTGTGGGTGCCTCACAATGTCATAAGCTAATGTGGGACAGTAGGGTCGTGTGGGTGCTCACGTCAAGCTATGTGGGACAAGGTGTGTGGGGCCTCATTCAACTGTCATAAGCTATGTTGGGGACAGTAGGGGTGTGTGGGTGCCTCACAATGTCATAAGCTATGTGTGGGGACAGTAGGGTGTGTGGGCGCCTCACAATGTCATACTATGTGTGGGGACAGTAGGGGTGTGTGGGTGCCTCACAAGTGTCATAAGCTATGTTGGGGGACAGTAGGGGTGTGTGGGTGCCTCACAATGTCATAAGTGTGGGACATAAGTGCCTCAAAGTGTCATACTATAGGTGGGGTAGTGTCATAACTGGACAGTAGGGTGTGTGGGGCCTCACAAGTGTCATACTATGTGTGGGGACAGTAGGTGTGGGGCACTCACAAGTGTCACTAAGCTATGTGAGGACAGTGGTGTGTGAGTCTCTCACAAGTGTCATCTTATGTATGGACAGTAGGTCTTGGGTGCCTACATCATAACTTTGGACAGTCGGGTGGCTCAAGTGTCATGCTTGACTTACAAGTGATAAGCTATGTGTGGACAGTATGTGTGGGACAAGTGTCATCTTTAATGTATGGGAACAGTTCATGTGTGGACAGTCATGTGTGGGGAAGTGTCATCTTAAATTACATGAGGCCGGGGAAATATTTCCCTTGGTGACTTACTGGGTACTGGCATTTACATTTGTTTTATTATTATTACAAAGATTATTGTACATTTTGAAGTATTTGACGCCCCACCCGTAGCGGGTTTCTTTCAGTACTCAATAATAATCCACTAATGCGACATGTTGTGGCCCACAATAAAATATCACATGTTCTTTTACCCAACATATTGTCGGTAATTCTACCAACATTGTTTTAAGTAGCGAAATAAAAGCCGCAGATTATCTTCTCGTAGTTTATAAGCGTCATCTATTGGAGCAGGTGTCATCTTAATTACTGGAACAGTCTGCGTAAGTCATCTATTATAGCAGGTGTCATCTTAATTACTGGAACAGTCTGCGTAAGTCATCTATTAGAGCAGGTGTCATCTTAATTACTGGAACAGTCTGCGTAAGTCATCTATTGGAGCAGGTGTCATCTTAATTACTGGAACAGTCTGCGTAAGTCATCTATTGGAGCAGGTGTCATCTTAATTACTGGAACAGTCTGCGTAAGAGTCATCTATTAGAGCAGGTGTCATCTTAATTACTGGAACAGTCTGCGTAAGTCATCTATTGGAGCAGGTGTCATCTTAATTACTGGAACAGTCTGCGTAAGAGTCATCTATTATAGCAGGTGTCATCTTAATTACTGGAACAGTCTGCGTAAGAGTCATCTATTGGAGCAGGTGTCATCTTAATTACTGGTACAGTCTGCGTAAGTCATCTATTGGAGCAGGTGTCATCTTAATTACTGGAACAGTCTGCGTAAGTCATCTATTGGAGCAGGTGTCATCTTAATTACTGGTACAGTCTGCGTAAGTCATCTATTGGAGCAGGTGTCATCTTAATTACTGGAACAGTCTGCGTAAGAGTCATCTATTGGAGCAGGTGTCATCTTAATTACTGGAACAGTCTGCGTAAGAGTCATCTATTGGAGCAGGTGTCATCTTAATTACTGGAACAGTCTGCTGCGTAAGTCATCTATTGGAGCAGGTGTCATCTTAATTACTGGAACAGTCTGCGTAAGAGTCATCTATTGGAGCAGGTGTCATCTTAATTACTGGAACAGTCTGCGTAAGAGTCATCTATTAGAGCAGGTGTCATCTTAATTACTGGAACAGTCTGCGTAAGTCATCTATTGGAGCAGGTGTCATCTTAATTACTGGAACAGTCTGCGTAAGAGTCATCTATTGGAGCAGGTGTCATCTTAATTACTGGTACAGTCTGCGTAAGTCATCTATTGGAGCAGGTGTCATCTTAATTACTGGAACAGTCTGCGTAAGAGTCATCTATTGGAGCAGGTGTCATCTTAATTACTGGAACAGTCTGCGTAAGGTCTTTTAAACCAGGACTTTTAAACCAGCTGCCAGCAGGTTTAATATCGTTCATGGTATACAATGGTATTAACCTTGAATAATACAAATTAGTTTTGAAAGGCACATCAGCAAACACTAGAACATGTTAGAGAACGTTTGATCCAGGAATGTTGATCACTTGTAACCTACAGTGTATATCGTCGGAGTGAGGTGTGACACATGGTGACCTGAAGAATAACATTGGGAAAGGGCAGGTAGACAGTGTGATCATGTGACTGTTGTATTCTTAGGTAGGTGAAGAGTTTGACGCGTGTGCAACATCTGGGTATCTTTATTTGTAGACGTTTCGCCCACCAGTGGCTTTATCAACAAGGACATAATGTGAAGACTGTAGTACTATTTACAAAACATGAGGTAATCAGTCCCTCAGCCTTGGTGTTGGTGATGAGCACCGTAGTCTTGGTGGTGAGCACCGTAGTCTTGGTGATGAGCACCGTAGTCTTGGTGGTGATGAGCACCGTAGTCTTGGTGGTGATGAGCACCGTAGTCTTGGTGGTGATGAGCACCGTAGTCTTGGTGGTGATGAGCACCGTAGTCTTGGTGGTGATGAGCACCGTAGTCTTGGTGATGAGCACCGTAGTCTTGGTGGTGATGAGCACCGTAGTCTTGGTGGTGATGAGCACCGTAGTCTTGGTGGTGATGAGCACCGTAGTCTTGGTGGTGATGAGCACCGTAGTCTTGGTGGTGATGAGCACCGTAGTCTTGGTGGTGATGAGCACCGTAGTCTTGGTGGTGATGAGCACCGTAGTCTTGGTGGTGATGAGCACCGTAGTCTTGGTGGTGATGAGCACCGTAGTCTTGGTGGTGATGAGCACCGTAGTCTTGGTGGTGATGAGCACCGTAGTCTTGGTGGTGATGAGCAAGTAGTCTTGGTGGTGATGAGCACCGTAGTCTTGGTGGTGATGAGCACCGTAGTCTTGGTGGTGATGAGCACCGTAGTCTTGGTGGTGATGAGCACCGTAGTCTTGGTGGTGATGAGCACCGTAGTCTTGGTGGTGATGAGCACCGTAGTCTTGGTGGTGATGAGCACCGTAGTCTTGGTGGTGATGAGCAACCCCAGTCTTGGTGGTGATGAGCACCCCAGTCTTGGTGTGATGAGCACCCCAGTCTGTGGTGATGAGCACCGAGTCTTGGTGGTGATGAGCACCGCAGTCTTGGTGTGATGAGCACTCAGTCTTGGTGGTGATGAGCACCCCAGTCTTGGTGGTGATGAGCACCGCAGTCTTGGTGGTGATGAGCACCGCAGTCTTGGTGGTGATGAGCACCCCAGTCTTGGTGGTGATGAGCACCGCAGTCTTGGTGGTGATGAGCACCGCAGTCTTGGTGGTGATGAGCACCGCAGTCTTGGTGGTGATGAGCACCGCAGTCTTGGTGGTTCTTCAGTCTTCACTTAACTTACGTTGATTGATGATACATATGCAACACTTGGGTTGCACATGTCATACAGAAAGTACTCTCACCCTGATAAAAGTTGTACACTCTGGCAGGATCTCTGATCGTCTTTGTTTCATAAGCATGCGAGTAGTGTATATCAGCACTAGTGTATATCATCACTGTAGTGTATATCATCACTGTAGTGTATATCATCACTGTAGTGTATATCATCACTGTAGTGTATATCAACACTGTAGTGTATATCAACACTATAGTGTATATCAACACTATAGTGTATATCAACACTGTAGTGTATATCAACACTGTAGTGTATATCAACACTATAGTGTATATCAACACTGTAGTGTATATCAACACTGTAGTGTATATCAACACTGTAGTGTATATCAACACTGTAGTGTATATCATCACTGTAGTGTATATCAGCACTAGTGTATATCATCACTGTAGTGTATATCATCACTGTAGTGTATATCAACACTGTAGTGTATATCAACACTGTAGTGTATATCAGCACTGTAGTGTATATCAGCACTGTAGTGTATATCTACACTGTAGTGTATATCAACACTGTAGTGTATATCAACACTGTAGTGTATATCAGCACTGTAGTGTATATCTACACTGTAGTGTATATCAACACTGTAGTGTATATCAACACTGTAGTGTATATCAACACTGTAGTGTATATCAACACTATAGTGTATATTAACACTGTAGTGTATATCAACACTGTAGTGTATATCAACACTGTAGTGTATATCAACACTGTAGTGTATATCAACACTGTAGTGTATATCAACACTGTAGTGTATATCAACACTGTAGTGTATATCAACACTGTAGTGTATATCAACACTGTAGTGTATATCAACACTGTAGTGTATATCAACACTGTAGTGTATATCAACACTGTAGTGTATATCAACACTGTAGTGTATATCAACACTGTAGTGTATATCAACACTGTAGTGTATATCAACACTGTAGTGTATATCAACACTGTAGTGTATATCAACACTGTAGTGTATATCAACACTGTAGTGTATATCAACACTGTAGTGTATATCAACACTGTAGTGTATATCAACACTGTAGTGTATATCAACACTGTAGTGTATATCATCACTGTAGTGTATATCAGCACTAGTGTATATCAACACTGTAGTGTATATCAACACTGTAGTGTATATCATCACTGTAGTGTATATCAGCACTAGTGTATATCATCACTGTAGTGTATATCAACACTGTAGTGTATATCAGCACTGTAGTGTATATCAACACTGTAGTGTATATCAACACTGTAGTGTATATCAGCACTATAGTGTATATCAGCACTGTAGTGTATATCAGCACTGTAGTGTATATCAGCACTATAGTGTATATCAGCACTGTAGTGTATATCAGCACTGTAGTGTATATCAGCACTGTAGTGTATATCAGCACTATAGTGCATATCAGCACTATAGTGCATATCAGCACTATAGTGCATATCAGCACTATAGTGCATATCAGCACTATAGTGCATATCAGCACTATAGTGCATATCAGCACCATAGTGCATATCAGCACTATAGTGCATATCAGCACTGTAGTGCATATCAGCACTATAGTGTATATCAGCACTGTAGTGTATATCAGCACTGTAGTGTATATCAGCACTGTAGTGTATATCAGCACTATAGTGTATATCAGCACTGTAGTGTATATCAGCACTATATTGTATATCAGCACTGTAGTGCATATCAGCACTATAGTGTATATCAGCACTATAGTGTATATCAGCACTATAGTGATACAGCACTAAGTGATACACACATAGTGTATATCAGCACTATATAATAACTGGAGGGAATGTAGAATAAACACGTGTAAAGCAGAGCACCGTGGTCACATATAATAACTGGAGGGAATGTAGAATAAAACAGTGTAAAGCAGAGCACCGTGGTCACATAATAACTGGAGGGAATGTAGAATAAACACAGTGTAAAGCAGAGCACCGTGGTCACATATAATAACTGGAGGGAATGTAGAATAAACAGTGTAAAGCAGAGCACCGTGGTCACATATAATAACTGGAGGGAATGTAGAATAAACAGTGTAAAGCAGAGCACCGTGGTCACATAATAACTGGAGGGAATGTAGAATAAACACAGTGTAAAGCAGAGCACCGTGGTCACAATAACTGGAGGGAATGTAGAATAAACAGTGTAAAGCAGAGCACCGTGGTCACATACAATAACTGGAGGGAATGTAGAATAAACAGTGTAAAGCAGAGCACCGTGGTCACATAATAACTGGAGGGAATGTAGAATAAACACAGTGTAAAGCAGAGCACCGTGGTCACATAATAACTGGAGGGAATGTAGAATAAACAGTGTAAAGCAGAGCACCGTGGTCACATACAATAACTGGAGGGAATGTAGAATAAACAGTGTAAAGCAGAGCACCGTGGTCACATACAATAACTGGAGGGAATGTAGAATAAACACAGTGTAAGGCAGAGCACCGTGGTCACATATATTATGTCAGAATTCGTCTTTAAATAGACTTCAACTTGTTCCCACCAGGTATCAGAATGATACTAATGATATAGTAGAAATCCTCGGCATTAAAGTAGAAAATAAGAATCTAGTAATTATCCTAGTATACAAACCACCATCAGCAACTGCGGAGGAATTCACAGAGCAGTTAAGGAAGATAGATAGCTACCTGGATAGGCTAGAGAATCCCACCCCAAACATTTTAATCCTTGGAGATTTTAATCTCCCTCATGTAAAATGGAAGATGAGGCACCATAATGTTATACCAGAAATAACTCCTGGAAGCACCCTGGCTCAACAGGCACATACCAGGGAACTAATGAGGCTTTGTGAAAAGTACTCACTAAACCAACAGATAATTGATCCCACTAGAAATGAAAATACCCTGGATTTGATATTCACAAACAACTAGGAATTAATCAGAGACATAACAGTTACAAAAACAATATACTCTGATCATAACATCATAGAAGTTCAAACTAGTATTAACTCAGGGTTAGGGAACTGCGACACTAATGTTAGAGACAGAAGGTTCAGTAAGTTTAATTTTAATAACCATAGAATTGACTGGGAAAAATAAACCAAGAGCTATCAGACATATCATGGGAATCAGACATGAGCACCCTAAATCCCCACCAGTGCCTAGAGAAGCTGAATACAGAAGCATACAAGGTATGTATGAAACACGTACCATTGAGGAAACCCCGAAGAAGATCAGATATAGAGAGAGAGCGTAGGAGATGGTACAGGAGAAGAAAACGGGTTACTGAATTGCTGAAAAACACAGTTATGTTGCAACAGAAGAGAGATAGCCTTAACCGAGAGATCACGGAATTAGAGCACAAACTTAAGATGTCATACTTGACAGAAGAAGTACAAAGGGAACAAAGAGCCATACAGGATATTGCAAGAAACCCAAAATATTTCTACTCCTATGCAAAATCCAAGCTAAGAACTACCTGTAGAATTGGACCATTATTGAGAGGAGATTCGTATACGGACGATGAACAGGAAATGAGTGAAATTCTAAAAGAACAGTATGAGTCAGTGTTCAGCAACCCACTAACTGACAGCAAGGTAGAAAATGCAGAAATATTTTTCACTCCAGCAGAAGGCTGCGCAGACCACCTAACCGACATTAGTACAAATCCCATAGATTTCGAAAAAGAAATGGACAACATGCCCACTCACTCAGCACCTGGACCAGATTCATGGAATGCTTTATTTATAAAGCAGTGCAAAGTACCATTAGCAAGAGCCCTTAGTGTTCTTTGGAGAAAGAGCTTAGATCTAGGTGAAATACCGGAGGCCTTAAAGAGTGCAGACATAGCTCCTTTGCATAAGGGAGGTAGTAGAGCACTAGCTAAAAATTACAGACCAGTAGCCCTCACTTCTCACATCATAAAAATCTTTGAAAGAGTGATGAGACGGCAGATTACAAACTTCATGGACCAGCACAACCAACATAACCCGAACCAGCATGGCTTTAACAAACAAAACAAACAAACAAACAAACAAATTTTATTTCATTGCAGATTACATGGGTATCGGAAGTTACAATGTAAATTGAGTGCAAGGAGAGCCACTGACATGCCATGGCATTAGGGGCAGCTTATTCTAGTCCTTAAAAACTATGTACTTAATATTAGAGAAATTTATTGAGTTTATTCTAGTTAAAAATTATTTTCAAAATTACAATATGATGAAATTTTACTGTTTAAATTATTATATAATGATATTAGATCTTAGATTGTTACAGGTGTTAAGATTCTTGAATGATAATATGGAATTGAGATTATCTTAAGGAAAATAACATTGAGCATTTTTGACATTAACTTATAATATGAGTAGGGGGTAACATAATAGTAACATATTATTAAAAATTGAGATTATCGTATAGGAAAGTAACAATGAGCATTTTTCAAAGTAGTTTATAGTATGATCATTTAGTTTTGGGTGAGTAGGTGGTTTTTGAGTTGTCTTAAATTGATTTTCAGAAAAGATTATCTTAATATTTACTGGTAATGAATTCCAGATTCTGGGGCCCTTTATGTGCATAGAATTTTTACATAGGTTGATATGAACACGGGGTATATCAAAAAGTGATCTGTGTCTTGTGTTGTGGTCATGGGTCCTATTAAAGTTGGTGAGGAGAGTTTTGAGCAGAGGGTTTATATTAGAGTGTAAAGTTTTATATATGTAGTAGGCACAAGAGTAAGTATGAATGTTCTTTACGGTGAGTAGTTTGAGACTTGAATATTGGTGGAGTATGCTGTCTAGAGTGGGAATTTGTTATCATTCTGACTGCGGCCTTTTGTTGTGTTATGAGTGGTCTAAGGTGATTTAACGTTGTTGATCCCCATGCACAGATTCCATAGGTGAGATACGGGTAGATAAGGAATGATATAGTGCAAGGAGAGCTGATTGAGGTACATAATAGCGTATCTTTGATAATATGCCTACTGTCTTCGAGATTTTCTTGGAAATTTGTTGTATATGTGTTTGGAATTTAAGGCTACTGTCAAGGTGGATTCCTAGGAATTTTCCCTCTGTGAGTCTTGTGATGGGTGTACCATTGAGTGTTATGTTAAGTGGAACATTTGTGGCTTTGCTTCCAAACTGTATGAAGTAGGTCTTGTCAGTATTGAGAGTAAGCTTGTTAGTCGTCATCCATGTTGATATTTTCTGTAATTCGGCATTAACAGTGTTAGCCAGTATAACTGGATTTGGGTGAGAGAAGACATATGTTGTGTCATCTGCAAATAAAATGGGTTTGAGTAGTTGTGATGCATTCGGTAGGTCATTTATGTAAATGAGGAATAGGAGTGGCCCCAGGACACTTCCTTGAGGGACTCGACTGTAATTGGTTGTGTGGAAGAGTTCGCTCCATTTGTGTACACGTATTGGCTTCTGTTGGTGAGGTATGATTTTAGGTAGTTGAGTGGGTGCCCCTTATACCATAGTGTGCTAATTTTGTGAGCAGTAAATCATGGTCGACTGTATCAAAAGCTTTGCGGAGATCAATGAAGATTCCCAGTGGGACTTCTTTTTTCTCAAGTGCTGTATATATTAATTCCAACATGTGCGTAATAGCATCGTTTGTGCTCTTGTTTGTCCTGAATCCAAATTGACAGGGGTTGAGTACATTGTGTGAGACGAGGTAGGAATAGATTTGTCTATGAATTAATTTTTCGAAGATTTTAGAAAGCAATGGTAAATTAGAAATTGGTCTATAATTATTCAGGTCTGTTTGATCACCTCCTTTGTGGATCGGGGTGACCCTAGCTATTTTGAGAATTGATGGAAAGGTAGAGGCTTCAATGGATTTATTAGAGCGGGTCGATCATGCCTGTCACAGCTGCTGAACCATTATGACAGAATTACGGAGGCATTGGAGGACGACCAAAACGCAGATGTGATTTACACAGACTTTGCAAAGGCGTTTGACAAATGCGATCATGGAGTGATAGCGCACAAAATGAGGGCCATAGGCATTACGGGGAAGGTAGGCAGATGGATTTTTGAGTTCCTAACACACACAACACAAAAAGTAGTAGTGAACAGGGCAAGATCCAGCATCAGCTAGGTCAAAAGCTCAGTGCCCCAAGGCACTGTCCTGGCACCTCTGCTGTTTCTCATCCTCATAGCAGACATAGATAAAAACACCCAGCACACTTTTGTATCATAATTTGCAGATGACACTAAAATAAGCATGAAAGTCACTACGGTAGACGACACTGAAAAATTACAGGAAGACATAAGCAGGGTCTTCCAATGGGCAGTGGAGAACAACATGACGTTCAATGGTGATAAGTTTCAGCTGCTTAGGTATGGAAAAAATGACGAACTCAAAAGGAACACTATATACAAAACGCAAGAGGGTCACCACATAGAACGAAAGGAACACGTAAAGGACTTGGGAATAATTATGTCTGCTGATCTGTCGTTTAAAGACCATAACAAGACAAAGATCTCAACAGCCAGGAAGATGGGGTGGATATTGAGAACTTTCAAAACAAGGGAAATAATGCCGATGGTGACACTCTTCAAATCGCTAGTGCTCCCTCACTTATAATACTGCTCAGTGCTGACGGCCCCGTTCAGGACAGGAGAAATATCAGAGCTGGAACAAATTTAGAGATCGTTTACAGCTCACATTGAGCCATTGAAACATCTAAATTATTGGGAACGCCTTCAAGTCTTGAACATGTACTCATTGAAGCGGAGGAGAGAGAGATACATGATAATATATACTTGGAAAGTACTTGAGGGCCTGGTCCCAAATCTGCACACTGCTATAACAACATACTGGATTGAGAGATATGGGAGGAAGTGTAAAATAAACCCAGTGATGAGCAGGGGGGCGGTGGGGACAATACGGGAGCACTGTATTAACATCCGGGGTCCCAGACTATTCAACATCTTACCAGAAGACATCCGAAACACGGCTGGAACCAGTGTAGAAGCCTTCAAGAGGAAACTGGACAAGTATCTTCACCAGGTGCCAGATCAACTAGGCTGTGATGGATATGTGGGGCAGCCTGGTTGACCAGGAAAGCACCAGACGAGTCTGGCCCATGGCCGGGCTCAGAGAGTAGATAAACTCTCGAAACTCTTCAAAGGTACTATATCAAAGGAAGGTGGGGCGTTTTCAAGAAGAAAGTTGACCAGTAGCTGACGCAAGTGTCAGATCAGCCAGGTGGAGTAGTTGACCAGTAGGTGACGCAAGTGTCAGATCAGCCAGGTGGAGTAGTTGACCAGTAGGTGACGCAAGTGTCAGATCAGCCAGCTGGAGTAGTTGATCAGTATCTGACGCAGGTGTCAGATCAGCCAGGTGGATTAGTTGACCAGTAGCTGACGCAGGTGTCAGATCAGCCAGGTGGAGTAGTTGACCAGTGGTGACGCAAGTGTCAGATGAGCCAGGTGGAGTAGTTGACCAGTAGCTGACGCAAGTGTCAGATCAGCCAGCTGGAGTAGTTGACCAGTAGCTGACGCAAGTGTCAGATCAGCCAGCTGGAGTAGTTGATCAGTATCTGACGCAGGTGTCAGATCAGCCAGGTGGATTAGTTGACCAGTAGCTGACGCAGGTGTCAGATCAGCCAGGTGGAGTAGTTGACCAGTAGGTGACGCAAGTGTCAGATCAGCCAGGTGGAGTAGTTGACCAGTAGCTGACGCAAGTGTCAGATCAGCCAGGTGGAGTAGTTGACCAGTAGCTGACGCAAGTGTCAGATCAGCCAGGTGGAGTAGTTGACCAGTAGCTGACGCAAGTGTCAGATCAGCCAGGTGGAGTAGTTGACCAGTAGGTGACGCAAGTGTCAGATCAGCCAGGTGGAGTAGTTGACCAGTAGGTGACGCAAGTGTCAGGTCAGCCAGGTGGAGTAGTTGAGCAGTAGGTGACGCAAGTGTCAGATCAGCCAGGTGGAGTAGTGGTGGTTGGAGTGTAGAAGCAGTTTGAGCAGCGTACTTCCCAGACGGATACCATGACGGGTGACGACGCCCACAATGTTACCTCTACTTGACTCATCCATCAACACCACTCATCCACCGCCACTACCACTTTCCCTACGTAATAAATGGCTCAGAGAACACACAGGTTGATAAATTAGACACATATGCAACACTTCGGTATCTTTGTGGAAACGTTTCGCCCCCACAGTGGCTTCATCAGTCCAGTACAAAGAAGAATGGTGAAGATCAGGAGTTCGACTCCAGGCTGAGGGACTGATTACCTCAGACTCCTTCTCATCTTCATAATTCTTCTTTTTTTGGACTGATGAAGTCACTGTGTGGCGAAACGTTTCCACAATATATACTCAAGTATTACACTGTCTAAATGATCAACTTGCCCTGTCTGTGTTGAGTTTGATGTTTGAACATCACTGTCTCATAACTGTTTAAGGTCTTCTCACCTTAAACTAGCGTCAACCCCAAGTTTATTAAATGTTTAACAATCTGCTAAGATTATTGGTCTTTCTGGATCTTGAATACATAAAACCTGAAGCCAAAATTGACTATGGGTCTTAGCTGTTTGTGGAACATGAAAGAGGGTGGGGAGTACAGTGCCTGTATTCTGAAGGATGGGTGAGGATGTTAGTTCTAGTGGTGGGGAGTACAGTGCCTGTATTCTGAAGGATGGGTGAGGATGTTAGTTCTAGTGGTGGGGAGTACAGTGCCTCTATTCTGAAGGATGGGTGAGGATGTTACAATTCTGGTGGTGGGAAGTACAGTGCCTGTATTCTGAAGGATGGGTGAGGATGTTACAATTCTGGTGGTGGGGAGTACAGTGCCTGTATTCTGAAGGATGGGTGAGGATGTTACAATTCTGGTGGTGGGGAGTACAGTGCCTGTATTCTGAAGGATGGGTGAGGATGTTACAATTCTGGTGGTGGGGAGTACAGTGCCTGTATTCTGAAGGATGAGTGAGGATGTTACAGTTCTGGTGGTGGGGAGTACAGTGCCTGTATTCTGAAGGATGGGTGAGGATGTTACAATTCTGGTGGTGGGGAGTACAGTGCCTGTATTCTGAAGGATGAGTGAGGATGTTAGTTGTGGTGGTGGGGAGTACAGTGCCTGTATTCTGAAGGATGGGTGAGGATGTTACAGTTGTGGTGGTGGGGAGTACAGTGCCTGCACTCTGAAGGATGAGTGAGGATGTTACAGTTGTGGTGGTGGGGAGTACAGTGCCTGTATTCTGAAGGATGAGTGAGGATGTTACAGTTCTGGTGGTGGGGAGTACAGTGCCTGTATTCTGAAGGATGAGTGAGGATGTTACAGTTGTGGTGGTGGGGAGTACAGTGCCTGTATTCTGAAGGATGGGTGAGGATGTTACAGTTGTGGTGGTGGGGAGTACAGTGTCTGTATTCTGAAGGATGAGTGAGGATGTTACAGTTGTGGTGGTGGGGAGTACAGTGCCTGTATTCTGAAGGATGAGTGAGGATGTTACAGTTGTGGTGGTGGGGAGTACAGTGCCTGTATTCTGAAGGATGAGTGAGGATGTTACAGTTGTGGTGGTGGGGAGTACAGTGCCTGTATTCTGAAGGATGAGTGAGGATGTTACAGTTGTGGTGGTGGGAGTACAGTGCCTGTATTCTGAAGGATGAGTGAGGATGTTACAGTTGTGGTGGTGGGGAGTACAGTGCCTGTATTCTGAAGGATGAGTGAGGATGTTACAGTTGTGGTGGTGGGGAGTACAGTGCCTGTATTCTGAAGGATGAGTGAGGATGTTACAGTTGTGGTGGTGGGGAGTACAGTGTCTGTATTCTGAAGGATGGCTGAAAGTGCCACAGTTCAGATGGTTATTTGAAAACTACTGAATGAAACATGGTAAAATGTTTGTTTACGTAAGTGACCGCCGCGCCTTGATCGGAGACGGTCGGTGCGGCAAGAAAACAAACTAATAGTTATAATATTGGTTTAGCATATGCTGCCTTGCTTGTCTTGTTTCTCCGAGACAGGTGGTTAGGAGGAGGCTGCTGTTGACACTAACTCAGAGTTATTTTCAACATAAAGAACAAACAGACACAATACCCTGACTGGAACAATACACACACAACCCGCACACACAACTTTACTAAGACGTTTCGGTCCGACTTGTGACCATTTACAAGTCACAGTGTGACTTTGTGCGGGTTATTTGTATCTTTCATTTATATCAGATATCAGTTCCTCCTATTTCCCAGGCAGTGTATGACCAGCAACAGCCTGGTTGAGCAGACAAGCATCACACAAGTCAAAACCAGGCACAAAGGAGTAGAAAAACTCTAGAAACAAATCAAAGATAAGGTGGTAATAATAATAATAATAGTTACAATTAGTAGGTTGGTTTAGGCACGGATGTCTGTGGTGACAATTCCAGCAGGTATTTACAGATAAGATATATTCTCAAGTATGAATCGTAATGTGGTTTTGTGTACTAAGACACTATACGTGCGTATATATATTTTGTATACATCAGGCCAGCAGCCTGGAGGCCTGGTCTGCTACCAGGCCTGCAGCCTGAGGCCTGTCTGTACAGGCCAGCAGCCTGGCCTGGTCGCTACCAGGCCAGCAGCCTGGAGACCTGGTCTGCTACCAGGCCAGCAGCCTGGAGACCTGGTCTGCTACCAGGCCAGCAGCCTGGAGACCTGGTCTGCTACCAGGCCAGCAGCCTGGAGACCTGGTCTGCTACCAGGCCAGCAGCCTGGAGACCTGGTCTGCTACCAGGCCAGCAGCCTGAGACCTGGTCTGCTACCAGGCCAGCAGCCTGAGACCTGGTCTGCTACCAGGCCAGCAGCCTGGAGACCTGGTCTGCTACCAGGCCAGCAGCCTGGAGGCCTGGTCTGCTACCAGGCCAGCAGCCTGGAGACCTGGTCTGCTACCAGGCCAGCAGCCTGGAGGCCTGGTCTGCTACCAGGCCAGCAGCCTGGAGGCCTGGTCTGCTACCAGGCCTGCAGCCTGGAGGCCTGGTCTGCTACCAGGCCTGCAGCCTGGAGGCCTGGTCTGCTACCAGGCCAGCAGCCTGGAGGCCTGGTCTGCTACCAGGCCTGCAGCCTGGAGGCCTGGTCTGCTACCAGGCCTGCAGCCTGGAGGCCTGGTCGCTACCAGGCCAGCAGCCTGGAGGCCTGGTCTGCTACCAGGCCAGCAGCCTGGAGGCCTGGTCTGCTACCAGGCCGCAGCCTGGAGGCCTGGTCTGCTACCAGGCCTGCAGCCTGGAGGCCTGGTCTGAGCTGACCTAGGCCGTTGCAGGCCTGATGAGGCCTGGTAGCAGACCAGGCCGTTGGGGCGGTGACTCTGAAATTGACTTGAGGTAGATAGGAGTGTTGCAGTGTTATAACTGTAGTGTTGCAGTGTTATAACTGTAGTGTTGCAGTGTTATAACTGTAGTGTTGCAGTGTTGTAACTAGTGTTGCAGTGTTATAACTAGTGTTGCAGTGTTGTAACTGTAGTGTTGCTGTGTTATAACTAATGTTGCAGTGTTATAACTAGTGTTGCAGTGTTGTAACTGTAGTGTTGCAGTGTTGTAACTGTAGTGTTGCAGTGTTGTAACTGTAGTGTTGCAGTGTTATTACTAGTGTTGCAGTGTTATAACTAGTGTTGCAGTGTTATAACTGTTGTGTTGCAGTGTTGTAACTGTAGTGTTGCAGTGTTATAACTAGTGTTGCAGTGTTGTAACTGTTGTGTTGCAGTGTTGTAACTGTAGTGTAGGCGCGCCTCTGGAAGACAGTGATGAAGTGAATGATAGAAGTGTTTCTTTATTTCGGGTCACCCTGCCTTGGTGGGAAACAATAAAGAGACTGACCACGGGGGCATTGACCCCTCAGACTCGGCTACAGGTAGACTACAGGAAGAGTGCGCTTTTTTACGATGTTTCCTTAATGAGCTACGTAGCGTAGGTAGAAAGCTTGCCCGCTGGTTGAGCCTCAGGCAACACACAGCTCTTCACTCTCATTTCCGGCAAGTGCAGCAGGCAACCTCTGCCCCCAAGCATTTGTCTAGGTGTTTATGAGCCGCTCAAGGCAGAGGGGACTGATCCTCTCAAACTGTTACTTCACACACCTTCACCTGGGCGAAACGTCTCCACATTAAAGATACCAGAGTGTTGACTGATGTTAAATAATAATATAGTTAATTCTACCAGTACATGTACAAGGTACACAGACCATAGCTGACATCAATGACATACTACTATATAGAAAGCCACTTGTTATGCTGAGCATTTCCCGCAAATTAGGTCAGTTTTGTCCCAGGATGCCACCCACACCAGTCCACTAACACACAGGTACCTGTTTAACTGATGGGGAACATAGACAACCGGTGTATGGAAACACGTCCAATGTTTCTACCCTCCCGGGAATCGAACCCGGACACTCACCGTATGAAGCGAGAACTTCATCCACCAGGCCACGGGGCACCGTTAATTGTTTGGAAAAGTGATAAGTTGAAGAATGAGACACTTGTGTTTCCCATGTGTATTATGTATCTATTTGACTTCCATTAAGGTGTCCCATAGCTCGATTGGTAGCGCACTCAGCTCACACACTGTGGTCAGTGGTTCGATCCCCGGTACGGCTGGAAACATTAGGACGTGTTTCATTTAGACACCTGCTGTCCATGTTCACCTAGCAGTAAAATAGGTACCTGGGTGTTAGTGTACTGGTGTGGGTCGCATCCTGGGACAAAACTGACCTAATTTGCGGGAAATGCATCAATGACATACTATATAGTAGTATGTCATTGATGTCCGCTATGGTGTGTATACCTTGTACATGTACTGGTATTGTGAAGTTGGTTTTGTGAAGTTGTGGTCTCCACGACCAGGTGTGAGACTAAGCCTCTTAGATTGCAAAGTAAATATCACATAAGAACTGTGAAACAGTACAGAGGGAAGGTATGTGCTTAGTGAGACCTTTCTTAGGTTACCCCTTCCCTTATATGCTCACGAGAGATATCACTTATACTCTCATTGAAAGCCAAATATTTTGCATTGTGATAGCATTATTAACCTTTCTGTCTCAACACATAAGATGAAATACATCTCTCACACTGCACTACTTGTTACATTCAATATAACGTGTTATCTTAACCGTGTTGTGGTATTGGCACTACCAGCTGGAGGTGTGCTGAGAGTGCAATGAATTGTGCAATCATTAAGGGGGATAATATGTAAGTAGCACCAAATTCTTAGTTTGTTACCTCCTAGGTGTTGACCTTCATGCACACTTGGTAGCTTCATGCATTGGGTAGCTCCTAGGTGTTGACCTTCATATGCACTTGGTAGCTTCATGCATTGGGTAGCTCCTAGGTGTTGACTTTCATGCACACTTGGTAGCTTCATGCATTGGGTAGCTCCTAGGTGTTGACTTAAATGCACACTTGGTAGCTTCATGCATTGGGTAGCTCCTAGGTGTTGACCTTCATGCACACTTGGTAGCTTCATGCATTGGGTAGCTCCTAGGTGTTGACCTTCATGCACACTTGGTAGCTTCATGCATTGGGTAGCTCCTAGGTGTTGACTTTCATGCACACTTGGTAGCTTCATGCATTGGGTAGCTCCTAGGTGTTGACCTTCATATGCACTTGGTAGCTTCATGCATTGGGTAGCTCCTAGGTGTTGACTTTCATGCACACTTGGTAGCTTCATGCATTGGGTAGCTCCTAGGTGTTGACTTTCAAGCACACTTGGTAGCTTCATGCATTGGGTAGCTCCTAGGTGTTGACTTTCATGCACAATTGGTAGCTTCATGCATTGGGGTAGCTCCTAGGTGTTGACCTTGTAGCACACCTGCTAGCTCCTAGGTGTTGACCTTGTAGCACACCTAGCTCCTAGGTGTTGACTTGAGCACACTAGCTCTAGGTGTTGACCTTTAGCACACTGCTGCTCTAGGTGTTGACTTGAGCACACCGCTGAGCTCTAGGTGTTGACCTGTAGCACACTGCTGCAGCTCCTAGGTGTTGACCTAGCAGCAACCTGTGTCCTAGGTGTTGACCTATGACACACCTGCTAGCTCCTAGGTGTTGACCTTTACTACCTGCTACTCTAGGTGTTTACCTTTAGCACACCTGCGCTAGCTCCTAGGTGTTGACCTTGCACACCTGCTGCTAGCTCTGGTGTTGACCTTGTGCACCGCTGCTCTAGGTGTTGACTTGAGCACACCTCTGCTAGCTCCTAGGTGTTGACCTTTTGCACACCTGCGCTAGCTCCTAGGTGTTGACCTTTGCACACCTGCCACTCTGGTGTTATCACTTGAGCCACCTGCTGCCTAGGTGTTGACCTTGTAGCACACCCTGGTAGCTCCTAGGTTGACCTTGAGCACCTGTAGCTCCTAGGTGTTGACTTCTGCACACTGCTGGTCCTAGTGTTGACCTGTAGCACTGCTAGCTCCTAGGTGTTGACCTTTAGCACATGCCTACCTGGTGTTGACCTGTAGCACCCTGTGCTAGCTCCTAGGTGTTGACTTGTAGCACACCTGGCTAGCTCATGCATTGTAGCTCCTAGGTGTTGATTTCATGCACACCTGAGCTCTCCTAGTGTGACTTGAGACACCCTAGCTCCTAGGTGTTGACCTGGCACACCTTGGCTCTAGGTTTGACTTGAGCACCTAGCTCCTAGGTGTTGACCTTGTAGCACACCTCTAGCTCCTAGGTGTTGACCTTGTAGCACACCTCTAGCTCCTAGGTGTTGACCTTGTAGCACACTCTAGCTCCTAGGTGTTGACCTTTAGCACAGCTAGCTCCTAGGTGTTGACCTTTAGCACACCTGCTAGCTCCTAGGTGTTGACCTTGTAGCACACCTGCTAGCTCCTAGGTGTTGACCTTGTAGCACACTGCTGCTCCTGGTGTTGACTTGTAACTGCTCTCTAGGTGTTGACCTTGTAGCACACTCTAGCTCCTAGGTGTTGACCTTTAGCACACCTGCTAGCTCCTAGGTGTTGACCTTGTAGCACACCTGCTAGCTCCTAGGTGTTGACCTTGTAGCACACCTGCTGCTAGCTCCTAGGTGTTGACCTTGTAGCACACCTGCTGCTAGCTCCTAGGTGTTGACCTTGTAGCACACCTGCTAGCTCCTAGGTGTTGACCTTGTAGCACACCTGCTAGCTCCTAGGTGTTGACCTTGTAGCACACCTGCTGCTAGCTCCTAGGTGTTGACCTTGTAGCACACCTGCTGCTAGCTCCTAGGTGTTGACCTTGTAGCACACCTTCTGCTAGCTCCTAGGTGTTGACCTTGTAGCACACCCTAGCTCCTAGGTGTTGACCTTGTAGCACACCTACTAGCTCCTAGGTGTTGACCTTGTAGCACACCTAGCTCCTAGGTGTTGACCTTGTAGCACACCTGCTAGCTCCTAGGTGTTGACCTTGTAGCACACCTGCTAGCTCCTAGGTGTTGACCTTGTAGCACACCTGCTAGCTCCTAGGTGTTGACCTTGTAGCACACCTGCTAGCTCCTAGGTGTTGACCTTGTAGCACACCTAGCTCCTAGGTGTTGACCTTGTAGCACACCTAGCTCCTAGGTGTTGACCTTGTAGCACACCTGCTGCTAGCTCCTAGGTGTTGACCTTGTAGCACCTTGCATGCTTTATACTGTGTACTTATTTGATGAGTAATCTGTTGATTAACAAGTTTAGTCTGGTATTGATCTTTGCTGTGTGTGGTAGTAGTAGTAGTAGTAGTAATTGTAATAGTAATAGTGGTAGTGGTGGTAGTAGTTCAGTCTGGTATTGATCTGTGCTGTGTGTGTGGTAGTAGTCATAGTAATTGTAATAGTAATTGTTGTAATAATATTGGTAGAATTACAGACAATGTTAAGTAAAAGGACACAAATGTCACATTAGTTGCATTAGTGTCCTTTTACTTAACAAATAGTAATTGTTGTAGTAGTAGTAGTAGTAATTATAATAGTAATGGTAACAGTAATGGTAATAGTAGTAGTAATTGTAGTAATAATAGTTTAAAAGAACTTGGGTTTATCAAGGTCTACCCAGCGACTTTCTCCACATAAAACTGTAACTTCCATTTTTTTCCACTAGAGAAAATGGAGTCAGAAGCATCTTAGGTAATTTACATACGTTACTATGTATGATAATTTGTGTACCTGTATTTGTGTACCTGTATCTAAATAAACTTATACTAAATGGATCGTTTAGGCAGTAGTTGGTTGACCAGGCAAGCACCAGACGAGCCTGGACCATGGCCGGGCTCTGGGAGTAGAAGGGCTCATGGAACTCATCAAGAACATAAGAACATAAGAAAGAAGGAACACTGCAGCAGGCCTACTGGCCCATGCGAGGCAGGTCCAAGTCTCCCGCCGGCTTAAGCCAATGCCCTGCCCCAGCCAGGTCAGGTTACATTCACTTAAGGAAGGAGCACGGCATCTGACCTAGTAGCACAAGATAGTCAGATACAACTCACACCCACCCGCACCCACTCATATATTTATCTAGCCTATTTTTAAAACTACACAACGTTTTAGCCTCTATAACTGTACTCGGGAGTTTGTTCCACTCATCGACAACTCTATTTCCAAACCAATGCTTTCCTATATCCCTTCTGAATCTGAATTTATCCAACTTAAAGCCATTGCTTCGAGTCCTGTCAATACAAGATATTTTTAGCACGCTATTTACATCACCTTTATTTATTCCTGTTTTCCATTTATATACCTCAATCATATCCTCCCTAATTCTACGCCTTTCTAGAGAGTGCAGATTCAGGGCCCTCAGTCTATCCTCATAGGGAAGATTTCTGATACATGGAATCAACTTAGTCATCCTCCTTTGTACGTTTTCCAGAGCATTTATATACATTCTGTAATACGGTGACCAAAACTGTGCAGCATAATCTAGATGAGGCCTAACCAAGGATATATAGAGTTGAAGAACAACCTGAGGACTCCTATTATTTATGCTTCTTGATATGAAGCCAAGGATTCTGTTTGCTTTATTGCGAACACTTATGCACTGCTGTCTTGGTTTTAGATTACTGCTAACCAGAACTCCTAAATCCTTTTCGCAATCAGTAGTATTAAGATCTACATTATTTAGTTTATATGTGGCATGGTTATTGTCCTGTCCAATATTTAGAACTTTGCATTTATCTATATTAAACTGCATCTGCCACTTCTCCGACCACTGCATCAGTCTATTCAAATCTTCCTGGAGTGCTCTAATGTCCTCATTTGAATGAATTGGACGGCCTATTTTGGTGTCATCGGCAAACTTGCTTATGTCGCTATTTATTCCCTCATCTATGTCGTTTATGTAGATTGTGAACAACAAGGGGCCCAATACTGACCCCTGTGGAACACCACTTGTGACGCTTCCCCACTCTGATTTCTCCCCATTTATGCAAACTCTCTGCTGCCTATTTGTCAACCATGCCTCTATCCAGGAAAAATTTCTCCTCCTATTCCGTGTGCCTTAATTTTCCTCAATAGTCTCTGATGTGGGACTCTATCAAAAGCCTTACTGAAGTCCATATACACAATATCATATTCATTACCATGATCTACCTCCTCAAATACCTTAGTGAAAAAGTTATTAAATTTGTAAGGCAGGAACGCCCTTTTGTAAAACCGTGCTGAGATTCGTTGATTAATTTATGCTTTTCAAGATGGCTGCGAATTGCCTCGGCAATTATTGATTCCATAAATTTTCCCACTATGGAGGTTATGCTTATTGGTCTATAGTTCGAAGCTAAGGACCTGTCTCCTGCTTTGAAAATAGGTATTACATTTGCAATTTTCCACTTATCTGGCACCATGCCAGTTTGCAGTGATATGTTGAAAAGATTAGCCATAGGTTTGCTAAGCTCCTCTTTACATTCCTTTAGAACCCTTGCATACAGTTCATCAGGGCCTGGGGATTTGTTAGGTTTTAATTTATCTATTTGTCTAAGGACCATGTCACTTGTGACCCTGATCGTGCATAGTTTACTATCGTCCTGGTCTACATAATTTATTATTTCTGGAATATCGCTAGTATCTTCCTGTGTAAAAACTGAGAGGAAGTAAGTGTTAAAAATTCTACACATTTCCTTATCACTGACGGTGAGCTGACCTGAGTAACTTTTGAGTGGGCCTATCTTGTCCCTAATCTTACTTCTGTATACCTGAAAAAATCCTTTTGGGTTAGATTTCGATTCTCTTGCAACTTTAACCTCAGTCTCTTTTTGCTTTTCTTATTCCCTCTTTTATTTCTCTCTTTAACTGAATATATTGATTACTTAATTGCCCCTCTCCTCTTTTGATTCGCCTATATATGCCTCTCTTTTGACCAATGAGATGTTTTAATCTATTGTTCATCCATTTAGGATCATTTTTGTTTGATCTGATTTCCCTAATAGGAACATAAGTTGTCTGAGCAGCTAGAACTATTCTCTGGAAAACGTCATATTGGCAATCACCACCTACCTGACCCACTGTCAGGTCATCAAAGGTAAGGTATATAGCTCGAGTTACCTGTTTTAGCATCCTGGTCGTGGACCAGGCTTGTCTGGTGCTTGCCGGGTCGTGGACCAGGCTTGTCTGGTGCTTGCCGGGTCGTGGACCAGGCTTGTCTGGTGCTTGCCGGGTCGTGGACCAGGCTTGTCTGGTGCTTGCCGGGTCGTGGACCAGGCTTGTCTGGTGCTTGCCGGGTCGTGGACCAGGCTTGTCTGGTGCTTTCCTGGTCGTGGACCATGCTTGTCTGGTGCTTGCCGGGTCGTGGACCAGGCTTGTCTGGTGCTTGCCGGGTCGTGGACCAGGCTTTTTGCGGCCCGCTGGCCTACATATTCATCACAGCCTGGTTGATCCGCCACTTTGCAGAGTAATGGTTATCTCTTAAATATTTCTGCAGTATTTGTGATATTTGCTGGTAGTAGGTTGAAGAGTCTAGGCCCACGTATGTTAATACTTTATATTTTATACTTCCTCCCATATATTCCCTGTATATATTGTCTCTCCGCTCCATGGAATACATGTTTTGGAATCAAGCAGGCTGTTGCTGCTGGTGGCTCACAGACCCCTATATCCATCACAACTGGTTGATCTGGCACCTGGTGAAGATATTTGTCCAGTTTGCTCTTGAAGCCTTCTATACTTATCCCAGCAGTGTTTCTGATATCTTGTGGTAAGATGTTGAATAATCTGGGACCACGGATGTTGATAGTGTTCTCTTATTGTGGCCACAGTGCTCCTGCTTTTCACTGGGTTTATTTTACACATTCTCTCGCATCTCTCACTCCAGTATATTATGGCAGATTTGGCATCAGGTGCTCAAATATCTTCTACGCATCATCTATCTTCCTCTACAATATGTACACATTTAGTACTTGTAGACGTTGCTAGTAATTTCAATGTTGTACTGGCTCTATACTGGTCGTAAATGATGTGTATTCCAGCTGCTATATCTTCCCTCCACTAAATGCTGCTCACAACACCAAATGTAACTAATGCGATATTTTATTGCGGCAACGTTTCTCTCTCCAGCAGCGAAATGTTGCGATATTTTGTGTTATTTAATACTATTATTTGTATAATAAATACCGACAAGTTGGTCTAGAAAAATACGTAAGCAAACACTAGGACATATTTATTAGAAAACGTTTCGCTCCTGGTGTTTACGTGTTTTTCTAGACCAACTATTATTTGTGTTGTATTTGTCAGAAGCTTGAATATCCATCTGCCTACTTTTCCCGTTGTACCACAGTTGACCTCATTTTATGAGCCACTTTCACCCCATGAATGCATTTGTCAAGCACCTTTGCAAAATCCGCAGAAAGGTCACAGCAGCATTCCAACCTAGACTGTATCAAAGTACCTAGTACCTTCTACACTCACCCAGATTCCAGTAGAGAAGGTATTTCCTACTGTCATGTAGTGTGTGTGTGTGTAGGTTCGAATCCTGTTGTGGACCGAGAGATAGTGTTTGTAAATAATTTCTCCCGTTTGCGAATTGTTAAGCATCTGCATAATGTTCTTGCAAGGCCACAGTGACATGCGTTATCTTGCAGCTCATTATGCAGGTCATGTTTTCTCTCAAAGATTGTAATTCATCGTCTCGTCAACCTTTGGAACACTTGTTATTGCTCGAATTACCCACAATTTGTTAGATAAAAGGACACAAGTGCTACTAATGTGACATTTTAGTGTGGCGACTTTTAGCTTGAGAAAACGCCTGGAGAGCGAAATGTTGCCACAATACAATGTCGCATTAGTTGCAGTTGGGTCTTTTTGCCTAACAGTTTAGATAAGACTGATGTGTGTGTTAGTGCTACTGGTCTGTATATTTTTATTGGCAGCTCTGTGGTACCTGTGTGGGGAGAGGTGTGTGTATTATCTCACCTGGTATCTCACTTGTAAGTAACCTGAAGATTAAGACACACGTAGTACAACAGTTTGGTATCTTGTTGAAACGTCGCTACACTAGGCTTGGTATCTTGTTGAAACGTCGCTACACTAGGCTTGGTATCTTGTTGAAACGTCGCTACACTAGGCTTGGTATCTTGTTGAAACGTCGCTACACTAGGCTTGGTATCTTGTTGAAACGTCGCTACACTAGGCTTGGTATCTTGTTGAAACGTCGCTACACTAGGCTTGCTTCATACACATCATCATCGTCTACTACTACACCTGCTGCTGCCTCTCTATTTGACTCAAGAACTCTGCTGTCTACACCAAACATTTCATCAATAAAGATAGCCAACTGTTGCACATGTCTTAATCATCAATAAAGATAGCTAACTGTTGCACATGTTGTCTTAATCATCAATAAAGATAGCTAACTGTTGCACATGTTGTCTTAATCATCAATAAAGATAGCCAACTGTTGCACATGTTGTCTTAATCATCAATAAAGATAGCCAACTGTTGCACATGTTGTCTTAATCATCAATAAAGATAGCCAACTGTTGCACATGTTGTCTTAATCATCAACTTGTCGCTATTTTATTCCATTATAAACATAAGCTCTTCCACCAGAGAATATTATCATGGTATATTATACACACGGATTAACACACATGTGCCTACACAGTTGGCTTCTTCAGTCGAGCACTGCTACACGCAACTTGTTTAGTGTCGTTGGACACCTCTGTACGACGTTTGGACACCTCTGTACGACGTTTGGGCACCTCTGTACGACGTTTGGGCACCTCTGTACGACGTTTGGGCACCTCTGTACGACGTTTGGGCACCTCTGTACGACGTTTGGACACCTCTGTACGACGTTTGGGCACCTCTGTACGACGTTTGGGCACCTCTGTACGACGTTTGGGCACCTCTGTACGACGTTTGGGCACCTCTGTACGACGTTTGGGCACCTCTGTATGACGTTCAGTTGTCAGCAGCTTTTATAATAATAATTTGTAGCAACTTTCCCCAAAAAATAGGAACAACGAAGATTAGAAAAATTCAGAAATCAGTTGTGAATTCTCTTCCTCTGAAGAAACCGGCATAGTGTGTGTGTACGTACACCTATTTGTGGTTGCAAGGGTAGAGTCATATCTCCCGGCCCCTTTTCTTCACTTGTCGTTACTAGGTCCTCTCTTCCCTACCTGCTCCATGAGCTTTATCATACCTCTTCTTGAAGCTATATGTGGAACCTGCCTCCACTATATCACTCTCCAAACTATTCCACTTCCTGACAAGTATGTGGCTGAAGACATACTTCCTAACATCCCTGTGGAGGTAAAACGTACAAGCCGTATCCCCACCAAGTGTAAAGAAAGGCACCCTGGTGGTTTTGTGTTAATTTTGTCATAAGTAATATTGGTATGTGGTGAGAGTGCCAGTATCGTCTGGGGATGTTATGACACTTGCTTGGTGTGTGGTGAGACTGCCAGTATCGTCTGGGGATGTTATGACGCTTGGTGTGTGGTGAGAGTGCCAGTATCGTCTGGGGATGTTATGACGCTTGGTGTGTGGTGAGAGTGCCAGTATCGTCTGGGGATGTTAAGACACTTGCTTGGTGTGAGGTGAGAGTGCCAGTATCGTCTGGGGACGTTATGACGCTTGGTGTGTGGTGAGAGTGCCAGTATCGTCTGGGGATGTTATGACACTTGCTTGGTGTGTGGTGAGAGTGCCAGTATCGTCTGGGGATGTTATGACGCTTGGTATGTGGTGGGAGTGCCAGTATCGTCTGGGGATGTTATGACACTTGCTTGGTGTGTGGTGAGAGTGCCAATATCGTCTGGGGATGTTATGGCACTTGCTTGGTATGTGGTGAGAGTGCCAGTATCGTCTGGGGATGTTTTGACACTTGCTTGGTGTGTGGTGAGAGTGCCAGTATCGTCTGGGGATGTTATGACGCTTGGTGTGTTGTGAGAGTGCCAGTATCGTCTGGGGACGTTATGACGCTTGGTGTGTGGTGAGAGTGCCAGTATCGTCTTCATAATTCATTTTCCCGCCTGGGCTACCCTTCCCATTTCATAGACTGCTTTCTCTCGTGCCAAACGGACTTTCTTCTCTCCTAAACCCTCTACTCCTGAGAACTCTCCTGTCCTCTGCCTTCCCTACATCTCTGGTCTCTCTAATCTCAGCAACTCTCTCCGTTCCTTAGACATCAAACTTACCTTTCGTCAGACTAACACTCTTCGCACTAATCTAGTTCATACCTCCCCTCCCTCCACAGATTCTCCTGGTGTCTACTCTATTTCTTGCCCCTCCTGTCCTCTCCAGTACTTTGGAGAAACTGGCCGATCTCTTTCTGACAGACTCAAGGAGCACAAAAATAGTGTTAGGCTTGCCGACACTAATAATGCTCTTTTCTGTCATGTCAGAGATCACAGTCATCCTATTGATTGGTCTTCTGCTAAAACTGTCTACCCTACGTCTAACTTTCATAGTCGCCGCCTTGTTGAATCCTCCCTTATACACAACTTTCCTTGTATGAATCTTAGCCCTGGCTTTGTCTCTGTTGATGCTTTCCTCTCTCATTACATTGTTAAATGCTCTAAACTTCAGAACACCCGTGACTTAACCTGATTCCTTCCCCTTTCCTCTTCTCCTTTTTCCTCCTATAGGTTTTCCTTTCTTTCTTTTCTTTTGCCTTGTATTTGTCCTTTATTTTATTCGCCTTTCCTTTCCTCCCCACCCGCTTGGTGGGCTAGGCCCACCCTTGCGGGCCGCTAGCCTCATTGCAGTGCTCCTCTAGAATATGACTGTCTCCACTACTACTATTACTACTACTACCACTTCCACTACTTACTTCATTAGTACCCCACTCTCTGGTACCCTCCCCTGTCTGCCTGCCTATAAATACCCCTTCCCCCGTCTCTGTGTGTTAGTGTGACTTTGTAAATGGTCCAAGTCGGACCGAAACGTCGTCGTAAGCTCCTTTCTTTTATATGTGCGGGTTGTGTGTGTATTATGACGCTTGCTTGGTGTGTGGTGAGTGCCAGTATCGTCTGGGGATGTTATGACACTTGTTTGGTGTGTAGTGAGAGTGCCAGTATCGTCTGGGGATATTATGACGCTTGGTGTGTGGTGAGAGTGCCAGTATCATCTGGGGATGTTATGACACTTGCTTGGTGTGCGATGAGAGTGCCAGTATCGTCTGGGGATGTTATGACGCTTGGTGTGTGGTGAGAGTGCCAGTATCGTCTGGGGATGTTATGACACTTGCTTGACAACTGCTGCTTCCAATTATTTCTGTGTTGAAGGATATTGCCAATCTTGTATTGTGGTAGGATATTGAGACATTGCAAAACGTGCAGTGTGAAGGTGGTGGTGTATTGAGATGTTGCAAAGCTTGTATTGTGAAGGTGGTGGTGTATTGAGATATTGCAAAGCTTGTATTGTGAACGTGGTGGTGTATTGAGATATTGCAAAGCTTGTATTGTGAAGGTAGTGGTGTATTGAGATATTGCAAGGCTTCTATTGTGAAGGTGGAGGTGTATTGATATATTGCAAGGCTTCTATTGTGAAGGTGGTGTATTGAGATATTGCAAAGCTTGTATTGTGAAGGTGGTGGTGTATTGAGATATTGCAAAGCTTGTATTGTGAAGGTGGTGGTGTATTGAGATATACATGGAAGTGTTGTTACTGGCGGTGGTACAGTAGCCTTCAGTACTAAGATAAAGTAACTCTGGAACAAGTGTGACTCATGAACTACCACTGGGATAACTGACTCATGTGATTAATGATGTTATCTTGTGTTTATCCTGATAACAGAAAACATTAGTTTAACATGATAGTATTGACAAACACACACACATACATACACAGGTATTTTAAGTATTTTAAATACTTGTGACATGATGTATGTGACCAGTCTTGGTGTTGCTGCCCTCACAGTCTGATGCCCTAGAAGGCAGCAGGTTTCCCACCCTATTACTCTAGTTAATACTGTGTGATCGCACCAGAGGTGGGTTAGGTTAGGTTAGGTTAGGTAAGATTAGGTAGGGTTAGGTTAGGTTAGGTAAGGTTTGTCAGGAAACAGTACAAGTGTTTCCTGACACCGGTCTTAGTCATATGATGACCCAGCGGCTGGAGCTTTTGGTCGTCTGACCGAGGCCTTCCACTGGCTTACCCACTCCACTTTAAAAATTAAGGTTATTATAACCCTTTTTTGTATGGTAGTGTGAGGAAAGATCAGCTCCCTAACACTACTAGCATAGTTGTGTGTCCTCCCTCTCTCTCCCTCATACCTCCCATCTTCTGCATCTTCTCCCTACTCTCCTTTCTTCATGACCAGGAACACCACTACAAAGGTCCACTACTCCCCTTTCCCTCCCTCCCTCTCCCTTAGTCCTTCCTCTTACATCTCTGTGGTTTCCTTCAAGACAAGGCCACCTCCGGAACAACACTACAAAGGTCGACTACCTCTCTTCCTTCCTCCCTCTCTCCCTTGCCTTCTTCCTCCCTCTCTCCCTTGGCGGCTTCCTCTCTCTCTCCCTTGCCTTCTTCCTCTCCATCGTTTCTGTTATTTCTCCCTTATTCATTTACTTTCTCCCTCTTCGTACATCTCTTAATAAATACATCTGTTCTTTTTCCATTTCTTCTCCCTTTTATCTACATTATCTCTCTCCCTTTCACATTCTCTCTCCCTCTCCCCCTCACCTTCGTTTCTCCTCCCCTCGCCATCACCCACCTTCCCCTCCCACGCATCACCACCCTCCCACGCATCACCCACCCTCCCACGCATCACCCACCCTCCCACGCATCACCCACCTGGCTCAGTAGCACCTGGCAGGAACGGTACCTGGGCGCACACAAAATTCGCGAGACTTGGTGTGTGAGGCGTGTGGGAGGCAGTCACCCTTGACTGTTGTTAGTGCTGTGACCTGTTGTTAGTGCTGTGACCTGTTGTTAGTGCTGTGACTTGTTGTTAGTGCTGTGACCTGTTGTTAGTGCTGTGACCTGTTAGTGCTGTGACCTGTTAGTGCTGTGACCTGTTGTTAGTGCTGCTCTAAGTGCTGTGACCTGTTGTTAGTGCTGCTGTGCTGTGACCTGTTGTTAGTGCTGCTCTCAGTGCTGTGACCTGTTGTTAGTGCTGCTCTGTGCTGTGACCTGTTGTGCTCTCAGTGCTGTGACCTGTTGTTAGTGCTGCGACCTGCTGTGCTCTCAGTACTGTGACCTGTTGTTAGTGCTGCTCTCAGTGCTGTGACCTGTTGTTAGTGCTGCTCTCAGTGCTGTGACCTGCTGTGCTCTCAGTGCTGTGACCTGCTGTGCTCAGTGCTGTGACCTGTTGTTAGTGCTGCTCAGTGCTGTGACCTGTTGTTAGTGCTGCTGTGCTGTGACCTGTTGTTAGTGCTGCTGTGCTGTGACCTGTTAGTGCTGCTCTCAGTGCTGTGACCTGTTGTTAGTGCTGCTCTCAGTGCTGTGACCTGTTGTTAGTGCTGCTCTCAGTGCTGTGACCTGTTGTTAGTGCTGCTCTCAGTGCTGTGACCTGTTGTTAGTGCTGCTCTGTGCTGTGACCTGTTGTTATCTGTGCTGTGACCTGCTGTGCTCTCAGTGCTGTGACCTGTTGTTAGTGCTGCTCTCAGTGCTGTGACCTGTTGTTAGTGCTGCTCTCAGTGCTGTGACCTGCTGTGCTCTCAGTGCTGTGACCTGCTGTGCTCTGCTGTGACCTGTTGTTAGTGCTGCTCTCAGTGCTGTGACCTGTTGTTAGTGCTACTGTGCTGTGACCTGTTGTTAGTGCTGCTCTCAGTGCTGTGACCTGTTGTTAGTGCTGCTCTCAGTGCTGTGACCTGTTGTTAGTGCTGCTCTGTGCTGTGACCTGTTGTTAGTGCTGCTCTGTGCTGTGACCTGTTGTTAGTGCTGCTCTCAGTGCTGTGACCTGTTAGTGCTGCTCTCAGTGATGTGACCTGTTGTTAGTGCTGCTCTCAGTGCTGTGACCTGTTGTTAGTGCTGCTCTCAGTGCTGTGACCTGTTGTTATTGCTGCTCTCAGTGCTGTGACCTGTTGTTAATGCTGCTCTGTCCTGTGACCTGTTAGTGCTGTTCTCAGTGCTGTGACCTGTTGTTAGTGCTCGGTGCTGTGACCTGTTGTTACTGCTGCTCTGTGCTGTGACCTGTTGTTACTGCTGCTCTCGGTGCTGTGACCTGTTACTGCTGCTCTGTGCTGTGACCTGTTGTTAGTGCTGCTCTCAGTGCTGTGACCTGTTGTTACTGCTGCTCTCAGTGCTGTGACCTGTTGTTACTGCCGCTCTCAGTGATGTGACCTGTTGTTACTGCTGCTCTCAGTGCTGTGACCTGTTGTTACTGCTGCTCTCAGTGCTGTGACCTGTTATTACTGCTGCTCTGTGCTGTGACCTGTTACTGCTGCTCTGTGCTGTGACCTGTTACTGCTGCTCTGTGCTGTGACCTGTTACTGCTGCTCTGTGCTGTGACCTGTTGTTAGTGCTGCTCTGTGCTGTGACCTGTTACTGCTGCTCTGTGCTGTGACCTGTTAGTGCTGCTCTTTGCTGTGACCTGTTAGTGCTGCTCTGTGCTGTGACCTGTTAGTGCTGCTCTGTGCTGTGACCTGTTGTTACTGCTCTGTGCTGTGACCTGTTACTGCTGCTCTGTGCTGTGACCTGTTACTGCTGCTCTGCTGTGACCTGTTAGTGCTGCTCTCAGTGCTGTAACCTGTTACTGCTGCTCTGCTGTGACCTGTTAGTGCTGCTCTCAGTGCTGTAACCTGTTAGTGCTGCTCTGTGCTGTGACCTGTTAGTGCTGCTCTCAGTGCCGTGACCTGTTAGTGCTGCTCTCAGTGCTGTGACCTGTTGTTACTGCTGCTCTGTGCTGTGACCTGTTGTTACTGTTGCTCGCAGTGCTGTGACCTGTTGTTACTGCTGCTCTGTGCTGTGACCTGTTGTTACTGCTGCTCTGTGATGTGACCTGTTACTGCTGCTCTGTGCTGTGACCTGTTGTTACTGTTGCTCGCAGTGCTGTGACCTGTTGTTACTGCTGCTCTGTGCTGTGACCTGTTGTTACTGCTGCTCGCAGTGCTGTGACCTGTTGTTACTGCTGCTCTGTGCTGTGACCTGTTGTTACTGCTGCTCTGTGATGTGACCTGTTGTTACTGCTGCTCTGTGCTGTGACCTGTTGTTACTGCTGCTCTGTGCTGTGACCTGTTGTTACTGCTGCTCTGTGCTGTGACCTGTTGTTACTGCTGCTCTGTGCTGTGACCTGTTGTTACTGCTGCTCTCAGTGTTGACCTGTTACTGCTGCTGTGCTGTGACCTGTTGTTACTGCTGCTGTCAACTGTGACCACAGCTTAAGCTTCCAGTCTAAGCTGACTCCAGCACTGCTTCCAGGAAGGATGGTAGCAGTGCTGTCAACTGTGACCACAGCTTAAGCTTCCAGTCTAAGCTGATAGAAACTACTCCAGGAAGTAGTCTTAATGCTGTATCTTGCTGCTGTGACCACAGCTTAAACATCTGTTGTAAATTATCTTAGCACACTGCCCGTCTCCCACTGAGGTAGTGTGACCCAAAGAATAAAAAGAGAAAGCACTTTCACCGTCATTCAGTCAATCGCTGTTTTGCCAGACGTGTGCTTACATCACAGTTCAGATGACCCTACGTGGGGTCACTGCAGATTTCCAGTAGGCCTTCTGCAGTGTTCTTCCATTCTTAATGTTTATGTTCAGCCTCTTGCCTTCCTATCATGCATGTTAAACGGAAGCCTGTTAGATGTTTTGCACTCTGGCAGGACTTGTAGCCTTTTCTGTCTCATTAACGTAGATTCAGTATATACATTTATCTGCCTTGTATGGGCCAGTAGGTCTGCTGCAGTGTTCTTCCTTTGTTTACATTAGTGGTGTGAGAGGTGGCCGCGGGAGCCATGATCCCCTCAAGTGAAGATTGAGACACTTATGCAACATATGGGAATCTTTATTAAGGAAACGTTTCGCCACACAGTGTCTTCTTCAGTATTGGACTGGTGAAGCCACTGTGGCGAAACGTTTCCTCATGAAAGATTCCCATATGTTGCATAAGTGTCTCAATATTCAACTTGTGGGTTTTCAAAACAATATTATATCCCGTCAAGTATTAAGACGTAACAGTAATTGTTAGTGTGATGGCTGCAGGTGTGTAGAGGGGCAGGTGTGTAGAGGAGGGGCAGGTGGGCAGTGCAACACCTGCCTACTCAATGTTCAATATCATTAAGACACAGCCAACAGTTAGGTATCTTTATTTGGAAACGTTGCGCCTACACAGTAGGCTTCTTCACTCAAGTACAGAAAAGTTGGTAGAAGCAGAAGAGATGTGAAGGTTAAGGTAGGTTAGGTTAGGTAAGGTTGGTCAGGAAACAGGACAAGTGTTTACTGACGCGGGTCTTAGTCACATGATGACCCACAGCTGGAGCTTTTGCTCATCTGACCGAGGCCTTCCGCTTGCCTTACCCCTCCACCCCTTTAAAAATTATGGTCATAGTTATAACTACTATATAATATATACATATATATATATATATATATATATATATATATATATATATATATATATATATATATATATATATATATATATATATATATATATATATATATATATATATATATATATATATATATATATATATATGCAAAAAGATCACAGTAAACAGGTGATATCAAAATATAAGAACCACTATGAAAATAGAGGAATTCAAGCGCTTTGTGACTGCTCACATTATCAAGGAACTATTGATAATGTGAGTAGTCACGAAAGTGCTTGGAATTCCTCTATTTTTTCATAGTGGTTGTCTTGCGCCATATATATATATATATATATATATATATATATATATATATATATATATATATATATATATATATATATATATATATATATATATATATATTGTATGTATAAATTATGTATATAATAAATTATACATGTTTCACTATGTGTAGAGCTTTATCATGCCATGTTTCACTATGTGTAGAGCTTTATCATGCCATGTTTCACTATGTGTAGAGCTTTATCATGCCATGTTTCACTATGTGTAGAGCTTTATCATGCCATGTTTCACTATGTGTAGAGCTTTATCATGCCATGTTTCACTATGTGTAGAGCTTTAACAAGCCATGTTTCACTATGTGTAGAGCTTTAACAAGCCATGTTTCACTATGTGTAGAGCTTTATCATGCCATGTTTCACTATGTGTAGAGCTTTATCATGCCATGTTTCACTATGTGTAGAGCTTTAACAAGCCATGTTTCACTATGTGTAGAGCTTTATCATGCCATGTTTCACTATGTGTAGAGCTTTAACAAGCCATGTTTCACTATGTGTAGAGATTTATCATGCCATGTTTCACTATGTTTAGAGCTTTAACAAGCCATGTTTCACTGTGTAGAGCTCTAACAATCCATGTTTCACTATGTGTAGAGCTCTAACAATCCATGTTTCACTATGTGTAGAGCTTTAACAAGCCATGTTTCACTATGTGTAGAGCTTTATCATGCCATGTTTCACTATGTGTAGAGCTTTGTCCTGCCATGTTTCACTTTGTGTAGAGCTTTAACATGCCATGTTTCACTATGTGTAGAGCTTTATCATGCCATGTTTCACTGTGTAGAGCTTTATCATGCCATGTTTCACTGTGTAGAGCTTTATCATGCCATGTTTCACTGTGTAGAGCTTTAACATGCCATGTTTCACTGTGTAGAGCTTTATCATGCCATGTTTCACTGTGTAGAGCTTTAACATGCCATGTTTCACTATGTGTAGAGCTTTATCATGCCATGTTTCACTGTATAGAGCTTTATCATGCCATGTTTCACTGTGTAGAGCTTTAATATGCCATGTTTCACTATGTGTAGAGCTTTATCATGCCATGTTTCACTGTGTAGAGCTTTATCATGCCATGTTTCACTGTGTAGAGCTTTATCATGCCATGTTTCACTGTGTAGAGCTTTATCATAGCTTAAAAAAGTTCTACACCGTGAAACGTGCTAATAAAATTTGTTCTTTCAATGTTACTCTCTGTCTCTCTTGGTGCCCACGTGTGGGGCACTTGAGATACCCGCCAGTGCCAGGTGAGTAAGGTAATGACGTCAGAGGTGAGGGTGGCGCTACTGGGCGCAGTGCCAGCATCATGCTCACTCTCACTGGCACTCTTCAGACATTTAAACACGTTGCCTCCACCTCCCCTCTGACGACAAGGCTGCATAAGTATGCAGGGTAGCAGGAAATAGTGGACATGTCAGCCATCGTGTTCAAGCTCCCGTCCCTGCCCTCCAGTAGCTGTCAGACGGGTTCATGTGGGATATGTCATACAGCTGGTATTTATTAAGTAATAGTAACTCCAGTCCTACTAGAAGGCGATCTTATTTCTACTACTATCCTGAGAGATGGTATTTCCCAAGTAATAGTAACTCCAGCCCTATTTCGACTACTATCCTGAGAGGTGGTAATTGTCAAGTATCAGTAAGTCTAGTTCTACTAGAAGGAGAGGGAGATTGTATCTAATTCTAGTGTCCAGTAGCGGTATATGGGTTACTTACGATGTAGCCGTAGTATTTTGACTACATTCATGGTAGACAGTGAAGTGTTGCAACATGTGGAGAGTAGATTGTTGCTAAGATAGAGCTAGGTAAAGATCCCGGGGCTCCACACCAAGCATTTCCTCGCACTTAAACATGAAGTGCAATTTGCAAAGTAACGAGAAAAAGAGAGCAGACCCACGGCCGGGCTCCGAGAGTAGCAAGACCCGAAACTTAAAAGAATTTCGAGACAAAATAGCGACTTAGAGGAGCTAAGTCATGACTGTTAACAGTAATACTTGTGTATGACTCACGACATCGTAATGACACGATTGCGGGTTCGAACCCCACCCGTAGTATGGTTTAATACTTGTGTAGTATTATATGGATTGATAGTAGATTATAGTCATGCTCCATGTCAAGCCTCGCTGCCTCCATACACATCTTCCCCACGTGGTCACTCCGGGCTCTCCTAGTATTACCACTAATAACGCCTTCCTATAACATAAGAGTGGAGGAGCACTGCAGAAGGCCTACTGGCCCATACAAGGCAGGTCCTTATCAAAACCACCACTACCCAAGAATTTACTCCCGTACCCACGACACCATTCACGTTACCCTCCCACTCATATATTTGTCCAATCTCTTTTTAAAGCTACAATCTACACTGTTTACTTCGTTACCATTCACCCATCTAAGAACCTCCACGGTAACAATGCTGGAGAACAAGGGTGGGGGGTCATCAAAACCATGGAAGCCTTAATTAATATCGCCTACGACTGCTGCACCTCACCTGTCTACAGTATATAAGCCTAGACTGCTGCACCTCACCTGTCTACAGTATATAAGCTTAGACTGCTGCACCTCACCTGTCTACAGTATATAAGCCTACGACTGCTGCACCTCACCTGTCTACAGTATATAAGCCTACGACTGCTGCACCTCACATGTCTACAGTATATAAGCCTAGACTGCTGCACCTCACCTGTCTACAGTATATAAGCCTACGACTGCTGCACCTCACATGTCTACAGTATATAAGCCTACGACTGCTGCACCTCACATGTCTACAGTATATAAGCCTAGACTGCTGCACCTCACCTGTCTACAGTATATAAGCCTAGACTGCTGCACCTCACCTGTCTACAGTATATAAGCCTAGACTGCTGCACCTCACCTGTCTTTAGTATATAAGCCTCTTCTTCGCACATATGTTGTATTCTTCTCAAGGTTGATGGACTGATTACATCCACTCCAGGCTGAGGGACTGATTACATCCACTCCAGGCTGAGGGACTGATTACATCCACTCCAGGCTGAGGGACTGATTACATCCACTCCAGGCTGAGGGACTGATTACATCCACTCCAGGCTGAGGGACTGATTACATCCACTCCAGGCTGAGGGACTGATTACATCCACTCCAGGCTGAGGGACTGATTACATCCACTCCAGGCTGAGGGACTGATTACATCCACTCCAGGCTGAGGGACTGATTACATCCACTCCAGGCTGAGGGACTGATTACATCCACTCCAGGCTGAGGGACTGATTACATCCACTCCAGGCTGAGGGACTGATTACATCCACTCCAGGCTGAGGGACTGATTACATCCACTCCAGGCTGAGGGACTGATTACATCCACTCCAGGCTGAGGGACTGATTACATCCACTCCAGGCTGAGGGACTGATTACATCCACTCCAGGCTGAGGGACTGATTACATCCACTCCAGGCTGAGGGACTGATTACATCCACTCCAGGCTGAGGGACTGATTACATCCACTCCAGGCTGAGGGACTGATTACATCCACTCCAGGCTGAGGGACTGATTACATCCACTCCAGGCTGAGGGACTGATTACATCCACTCCAGGCTGAGGGACTGATTACATCCACTCCAGGCTGAGGGACTGATTACATCCACTCCAGGCTGAGGGACTGATTACATCCACTCCAGGCTGAGGGACTGATTACATCCACTCTAGGCTGAGGGACTGATTACATCCACTCTAGGCTGAGGGACTGATTACATCCACTCCAGGCTGAGAGACTGAGTACATCCACTCCAGGCTGAGGGACTGATTACATCCACTCCAGGCTGAGGGACTGATTACATCCACTCCAGGCTGAGGGACTGATTACATCCACTCCAGGCTGAGGGACTGATTACATCCACTCCAGGCTGAGGGACTGATTACATCCACTCCAGGCTGAGGGACTGATTACATCCACTCTAGGCTGAGGGACTGATTACATCCACTCTAGGCTGAGGGACTGATTACATCCACTCTAGGCTGAGGGACTGATTACATCCACTCCAGGCTGAGAGACTGAGTACATCCACTCCAGGCTGAGGGACTAATTACATCCACTCCAGGCTGAGGGACTGATTACATCCACTCCAGGCTGAGGGACTGATTACATCCACTCCAGGCTGAGGGACTGATTACATCCACTCCAGGCTGAGGGACTGATTACATCCACTCCAGGCTGAGGGACTGATTACATCCACTCCAGGCTGAGGGACTGATTACATCCACTCTAGGCTGAGGGACTGATTACATCCACTCTAGGCTGAGGGACTGATTACATCCACTCCAGGCTGAGGGACTGATTACATCCACTCCAGGGTTAGGGACTGATTACCTCAAACTCCTGATCTTCACCATTCTCCTTCGTATAGGACTGATGAAGCCACTCTATGGCGAAACGTTTCCTCGATAAAGATACCCAAGTGTTGCATATGTGTCTGATTTACCAACTCAAGTGTGTAACTACCAGCTGATGTATAGTGTTGTTGAAGTAGTCAGTGTGTACTCTGGTGTGTAGTAACTACCAGCTGATGTATAGTGTTGTTGAAGTAGTCAGTGTGTACTCTGGTGTGTAGTAACTACCAGCTGATGTATAGTGTTGTTGAAGTAGTCAGTGTGTACTCTGGTGTGTAGTAACTACCAGCTGATGTATAGTGTTGTTGAAGGAGTCAGTGTGTACTCTGGTGTGTAGTAACTACCAGCTGATGTATGGTGGTTGTTGAAGTAGTCAGTCTGTACTCTGGTGTGTAGTAACTACCAGCTGATGTATGGTGGTTGTCGAAGTAGTCAGTCTGTACTCTGGTGTGTAGTAACTACCAGCTGATGTATGGTGTTGTTGAAGTAGTCAGTGTGTACTCTGGTGTGTAGTAACTACCAGCTGATGTATGGTGTTGTTGAAGGAGTCAGTGTGTACTCTGGTGTGTAGTAACTACCAGCTGATGTATGGTGTTGTTGAAGGAGTCAGTGTGTACTCTGGTGTGTAGTAAGTACCAGCTGATGTATGGTGTTGTTGAAGTAGTCAGTGTGTACTCTGGTGTGTAGTAAGTACCAGCTGATGTATGGTGTTGTTGAAGTAGTCAGTGTGTACTCTGGTGTGTAGTAACTACCAGCTGATGTATGGTGTTGTTGAAGTAGTCAGTGTGTACTCTGGTGTGTAGTAACTACCAGCTGATGTATAGTGTTGTTGAAGTAGTCAGTGTGTACTCTGGTGTGTAGTAACTACCAGCTGATGTATAGTGTTGTTGAAGTAGTCAGTGTGTACTCTGGTGTGTAGTAACTACCAGCTGATGTATAGTGTTGTTGAAGTAGTCAGTGTGTACTCTGGTGTGTAGTAACTACCAGCTGATGTATGGTGTTGTTGGAGTCAGTGTGTACTCTGGTGTGTAGTAACTACCAGCTGATGTATGGTGTTGTTGAAGGAGTCATTGTGTACTCTGGTGTATTTGGCTGTATTTCTTAAGTTCGTTAAATCAAGGTCTGGTTACTGCAGTTTGTGTCATTCATAATACAAGGTGTTATGTGGAGTGTATTTTTTTATATTCATTGTAACTGTATAGGGATTATATAGTGCGTGCTGGAATGGAAGGTAATTATATTTGATCCTACGAAAGGGAAAGTGGATACGATTCTCTGAATAAGAAGTTGGTAGTATGAAGGAAGTGTGTGTGTTTGATGTGTAGTGTGTGATCATGCCTGTCACAGCTGCTGAACCATTATGACGGAATTACGGAAGCATTGGAAGACGACCAAAACGCAGATGTGATTTACACAGATTTTGCAAAGGCGTTTGACAAATGCGATCATGGAGTGATAGCGCACAAAATGAGGGCCATAGGCATTACGGGGAAGGTAGGCAGATTGATTTTTGAGTTCCTGACACACAGAACACAAATAGTAGTAGTGAACAGGGCAAGATCCAGCATCAGTGAGGTCAAAAGCTCAGTGCCCCAAGGCATTGTCCTGGCACCTCTGCTGTTTCTCATCCTCATAGCAGACATAGATAAAAACACCCAGCACATTTTGTATCATTTGCAGATGACACTAAAATAAGCATGAAAGTCACTACGGTAGAGGACACTGAAAAATTACAGGAGGACATAAGCAGGGTCTTCCAATGGGCAGTGGAGAACAACATGACGTTCAATGGTGATAAGTTTCAGCTGCTTAGGTATGGAAAAAATGAAGAACTCAAAAGGAACACTATATACAAAACGCAAGAGGGTCACCACATAGAACGAAAGGAACACGTAAAGGACTTGGGAATAATTATGTCTGCTGATCTGTCTTTTAAAGACTATAACAAGACAAAGATCTCAACAGCCAGGAAGATGGGGTGGGTATTGAGAACTTTCAAAACAAGGGAAATAATGCCGATGGTGACACTCTTCAAATCGCTAGTGCTCCCTCACTTATAATACTGCTCTGTGCTGACGGCCCCGTTCAGGGCAGGAGAAATATCAGAGCTGGAACAAATCCAGAGATCGTTTACGGCTCACATTGAGCCATTGAAACATCTAAATTATTGGGAACGCCTTCAAGTCTTGAACATGTACTCATTGGAGCGGAGGAGAGAGAGATGCATGATAATATATACCTGGAAAGTACTTGAGGGCCTGGTCCCAAATCTGCACACTGCCATAACAACATACTGGAGCGAGAGATTTGGGAGGAAGTGTAAAATAAATCCAGTGAGGAGCAGGGGTGCGGTGGGGACAATACGGGAGCACTGTATTAACATCCGGGGTCCTAGACTATTCAACATCTTACCAGAAGACATCCGAAACACGGCTGGAACCAGTGTAGAAGACTTCAAGAGGAAACTGGACAAGTATCTTCACCAGGTGCCAGATTAATCAGGCTGTGATGGATATGTGGGGCAGCGGGCCTCCAGCAGCAACAGCCTGGTTGACCAGGCAAGCACCAGACGAGCCTGGCCCATGGCCAGGTGTTGGCAGGTATAGTAAGCACACTCACTGCTTGCTTGTAGTCAGGTGTTGGCAGGTATAGTAAGCACACTCACTGCTTGCTTGTAGTCAGGTGTTGGCAGGTATAGTAAGCACACTCACTGCTTGCTTGTAATAAGGTGTTGGCAGGTATAGTATGCACACTCACTGCTTGCTTGTAGTCAGGTGTTGGCAGGTATAGTAAGCACACTCACTGCTTGCTTGTAGTCAGGTGTTGGCAGGTATAGTAAGCACTCACTGCTTGCTTGTAGTCAGGTGTTGGCAGGTATAGTAAGCACACTCACTGCTTGCTTGTAGTCAGGTGTTGGCAGGTATAGTAAGCACACTGCTTGCTTGTAGTCAGGTGTTGGCAGGTATAGTAAGCACACTCACTGCTTGCTTGTAGTCAGGTGTTGGCAGGTATAGTAAGCACACTTACTGCTTGCTTGTAGTCAGGTGTTGGCAGGTATAGTAAGCACACTCACTGCTTGCTTGTAGTCAGGTGTTGGCAGGTATAGTAAGCACACTCACTGCTTGCTTGTAGTCAGGTGTTGGCAGGTATAGTAAGCACACTGCTTGCTTGTAGTCAGGTGTTGGCAGGTATAATAAGCACACTCACTGCTTGCTTGTAGTCAGGTGTTGGCAGGAATAATAAGCACACTCACTGCTTGCTTGTAGTCAGGTGTTGGCAGGTATAGTAAGCACTCACTGCTTGCTTGTAGTCAGGTGTTGGCAGGTATAATAAGCACACTCACTGCTTGCTTGTAGTCAGGTGTTGGCAGGTATAGTAAGCACACTCACTGCTTGCTTGTAGTCAGGTGTTGGCAGGTATAGTAAGCACTCACTGCTTGCTTGTAGTCAGGTGTTGGCAGGTATAATAAGCACTCACTGCTTGCTTGTAGTCAGGTGTTGGAAGGTATAGTAAGCACACTTACTGCTTGCTTGTAGTCAGGTGTTGGCAGGTATAGTAAGCACACTCACTGCTTGCTTGTAGTCAGGTGTTGGCAGGTATAGTAAGCACACTCACTGCTTGCTTGTAGTCAGGTGTTGGCAGGTATAGTAAGCACACTCACTGCTTGATTGTAGTCAGGTGTTGGCAGGTATAGTAAGCACTCACTGCTTGCTTGTAGTCAGGTGTTGGCAGGTATAATAAGCACACTCACTGCTTGCTTGTAGTCAGGTGTTGGCAGGTATAGTAAGCACACTCACTGCTTGCTTGTAGTCAGGTGTTGGCAGGTATAGTAAGCACTCACTGCTTGCTTGTAGTCAGGTGTTGGCAGGTATAATAAGCACACTCACTGCTTGCTTGTAGTCAGGTGTTGGCAGGTATAATAAGCACACTCACTGCTTGCTTGTAGTCAGGTGTTGGCAGGTATAGTAAGCACACTCACTGCTTGCTTGTAGTCAGGTGTTGATAGGTATAGTAAGCACTCACTGCTTGCTTGTAGTCAGGTGTTGGCAGGTATAGTAAGCACACTCACTGCTTGCTTGTAGTCAGGTGTTGGCAGGTATAGTAAGCACACTCACTGCTTGCTTGTAGTCAGGTGTTGGCAGGTATAGTAAGCACTCACTGCTTGCTTGTAGTCAGGTGTTGGCAGGTATAGTAAGCACACTCACTGCTTGCTTGTAGTCAGGTGTTGGCAGGTATAGTAAGCACTCACTGCTTGCTTGTAGTCAGGTGTTGGCAGGTATAGTAAGCACACTCACTGCTTGCTTGTAGTCAGGTGTTGGCAGGTATAGTAAGCACACTCACTGCTTGCTTGTAGTCAGGTGTTGGCAGGTATAGTAAGCACACTCACTGCTTGCTTGTAGTCAGGTGTTGGCAGGAATAATAAGCACACTCACTGCTTGCTTGTAGTCAGGTGTTGGCAGGTATAGTAAGCACACTCACTGCTTGCTTGTAGTCAGGTGTTGGCAGGTATAGTAAGCACACTCACTGCTTGCTTGTAGTCAGGTGTTGGCAGGTATAGTAAGCACACTCACTGCTTGCTTGTAGTCAGGTGTTGGCAGGTATAGTAAGCACACTCACTGCTTGCTTGTAGTCAGGTGTTGGCAGGAATAATAAGCACACTCACTGCTTGCTTGTAGTCAGGTGTTGGCAGGAATAATAAGCACACTCACTGCTTGCTTGTAGTCAGGTGTTGGCAGGTATAGTAAGCACACTCACTGCTTGCTTGTAGTCAGGTGTTGGCAGGTATAGTAAGCACACTCACTGCTTGCTTGTAGTCAGGTGTTGGCAGGTATAGTAAGCACTCACTGCTTGTTTGCTTGCTTGCTTCTCGACACCACCCGTGGTATGTTTGGTATGTTTGTGTCATTACGATTTCGTGAGTCATACCTTTGAAGAGTTTCGAGAGTTTCACTACTCTCGGAGCCCGGCCATTGGCCAGGCTCGTCTAGTGCTTGCCTGGTCAACTAGGCTGTTGCTGCTGGAGGCCCGCTGCCCCACATCCATCACAGCCTGGTTGATCTGGCACCTGGTGAACAGGTATATAGTCTTAGTCGTGATGTACAAGTTTAAAGCCTCTCCCTCCAGTCATTGTCTCCCCCAAGATCACTAACCAATTCTCATTAAAACGATTACACCTTAATATTTGTCCTCACTGGGTACAGCGTACCTGGATATAACGGACACAAACATGGCCTTGTATAATTCTTAACATACCAGGGTATAACAATTACTGAAAGTATACATCAATAGGTAAACTTGATTACCTGTCATTCCGCAGGCGTCGGTTGATCGTATAGACGTACCCCATGACGGGTTCTACCTTGGTGCAGGCGTCGGTTGATCGTATAGACGTACCCCATGACGGGTTCTACCTTGGTGCAGGCGTCGGTTGATCGTATAGACGTACCCCATGACGGGTTCTACCTTGGTGCAGGCGTCGGTTGATCGTATAGACGTACCCCATGACGGGTTCTACCTTGGTGCAGGCGTCGGTTGATCGTATAGACGTACCCCATGACGGGTTCTACCTTGGTGCAGGCGTCGGTTGATCGTATAGACGTACCCCATGACGGGTTCTACCTTGGTGCAGGCGTCGGATGATCGTATAGACGTACCCCATGACGGGTTCTACCTTGGTGCAGGCGTCGGATGATCGTATAGACGTACCCCATGACGGGTTCTACCTTGGTGCAGGCGTCGGTTGATCGTATAGACGTACCCCATGACGGGTTCTACCTTGGTGCAGGCGTCGGTTGATCGTATACACATGTACCCCATGACGGGTTCTACCTTGGTGCAGGCGTCGGTTGATCGTATACACATGTACCCCATGACGGGTTCTACCTTGGTGCAGGCGTCGGTTGATCGTATACACATGTACCCCATGACGGGTTCTACCTTTATGCAGGCGTCGGTTGATCGTATACACATGTACCCCATGACGGGTTCTACCTTGGTGCAGGCGTCGGTTGATCGTATAGACGTACTCCATGACGGGTTCTACCTTGGTGCAGGCGTCGGTTGATCGTATACACATGTACCCCATGACGGGTTCTACCTTGGTGCAGGCGTCGGATGATCGTATAGACGTACCCCATGACGGGTTCTACCTTGGTGCAGGCGTCGGATGATCGTATAGACGTAACCCATGACGGGTTCTACCTTGGTGCAGGCGTCGGTTGATCGTATACACATGTACCCCATGACGGGTTCTACCTTGGTGCAGGCGTCGGATGATCGTATAGACGTACCCCATGACGGGTTCTACCTTGGTGCAGGCGTCGGATGATCGTATAGACGTACCCCATGACGGGTTCTACCGTGGTGCAGGCGTCGGATGATCGTATAGACGTACCCCATGACGGGTTCTACCTTGGTGCAGGCGTCGGATAATCGTATAGACGTACTCAATGACGGGTTCTACCGTGGTGCAGACGTCGGATGATCGTATAGACGTACCCCATGACGGGTTCTACCGTGGTGCAGGCGTCGGTTGATCGTATAGACGTACCCCATGACGGGTTCTACCGTGGTGCAGGCGTCGGTTGATCGTATACACATGTACCCCATGACGGGTTCTACCTTGGTGCAAGACGGTGGTGTCATCATAATAATAAGTAATAATACTAAGTGTCAGAGGAGTGGTCACTGAGATAGTGCAACAAGTACAGGCACCAGGCAGACTTAGATCAGATCACCTGTGCCAATCTTAGATCTAATTAGCCTATTGTAGATAATAGTAGACACTAAAGATGCCTTGTGGGTCGACCTTCTTTTGGGACAAACTCTCTTCCACTGTGTAGGACTTTATCAAGTAATGTTCATCCTGTGTAGGACTTTATCAAGTAATGTTCATCTTGTGTAGGACTTTATCAAGTAATGTTCATCTTGTGTAGGACTTTATCAAGTAATGTTTATCTTGTGTAGGACTTTATCAAGTAATGTTCATCTTGTGTAGGACTTTATCAAGTAATGTTCATCTTGTGTAGGACTTTATCAAGTAATGTTCATCTTGTGTAGGACTTTATCAAGTAATGTTCATCTTGTGTAGGACTTTATCAAGTAATGTTCATCTTGTGTAGGACTTTATCAAGTAATGTTCATCCTGTGTAGGACTTTTATCAAGTAATGTTCATCCTGTGTAGGACTTTATCAAGTAATGTTCATCCTGTGTAGGACTTTATCAAGTAATGTTCATCCTGTGTAGGACTTTATCAAGTAATGTTCATCCTGTGTAGGACTTTATCAAGTAATGTTCATCCTGTGTAGGATTTTATCAAGTAATGTTCATCTTGTGTAGGACTTTATCAAGTAATGTTCATCTTGTGTAGGACTTTATCAAGTAATGTTCATCCTGTGTAGGATTTTATCAAGTAATGTTCATCCTGTGTAGGATTTTATCAAGTAATGTTCATCCTGTGTAGGACTTTATCAAGTAATGTTCATCTTGTGTAGGACTTTATCAAGTAATGTTCATTCTGTGTAGGACTTTATCAAGTAATGTTCATCTTGTGTAGGACTTTATCAAGTAATGTTCATCTTGTGTGGGACTTTTATCAAGTAATGTTCATTCTGTGTAGGACTTTATATGTAGGCATCACTGTGCAGAGCTTCATATCAAAGTATGTTTGGCTTTGTGTAGGGCTTTACATCAGGGCATGTTTTAACGTGTGTAGTGGTTTATCAAGGCAGGTTTCACTGTACCAAGTTTTATCAGGACTTTATATGGTGAGAATCTTACATATTCCACCATAACTTCTCGCTCATCTTGGGACGCAACTATGGGCTACGTTATCTTGGGACGCAACTATGTGCTACGTTATCTTGGGACGCAACTATGTGCTACGTTATCTTGGGACGCAACTATGTGCTACGTTATCTTGGGACGCAACTATGTGCTACGTTATCTTGGGACGCAACTATGTGCTACGTTATCTTGGGACGCAACTATGTGCTACGTTATCTTGGGACGCAACTATGTGCTACGTTATCTTGGGACGCAACTATGTGCTACGTTATCTTGGGACGCAACTATGTGCTACGTTATCTTGGGACGCAACTATGTGCTACGTTATCTTGGGACGCAACTATGTGCTACGTTATCTTGGGACGCAACTATGTGCTACGTTATCTTGGGACGCAACTATGTGCTACGTTATCTTGGGACGCAACTATGTGCTACGTTATCTTGGGACGCAACTATGTGCTACGTTATCTTGGGACGCAACTATGTGGTACTTACAACATGCTTATCTTGGGACGCAACTATGTGCTACGTTATCTTGGGACGCAACTATGTGCTACGTTATCTTGGGACGCAACTATGTGCTACGTTATCTTGGGACGCAACTATGTGCTACGTTATCTTGGGACGCAACTATGTGCTACGTTATCTTGGGACGCAACTATGTGCTACGTTATCTTGGGACGCAACTATGTGCTACGTTATCTTGGGACGCAACTATGTGCTACGTTATCTTGGGACGCAACTATGTGCTACGTTATCTTGGGACGCAACTATGTGCTACGTTATCTTGGGACGCAACTATGTGCTACGTTATCTTGAGACGCAACTATGGGCTACGTTATCTTGGGACGCAACTATGCTACGTTATCTTGGGACGCAACTATGGGCTACGTTATCTTGGGACGCAACTATGCTACGTTATCTTGGGACGCAACTATGTGCTACGTTATCTTGGGACGCAACTATGTGCTACGTTATCTTGGGACGCAACTATGTGCTACGTTATCTTGGGACGCAAATGTGTTACTCTTGATTTTTTTTAAAGTGGCGTTGAAAACTTACTGGATACCTGTGACGCTTCAAGTTTTCACTTGGTAGTTTTGTAAAGTAGCAGAAGCTTGGTAGTTTGATAAAGTAGCAGAAGCTTGGTAGTTTGGTAAAGTAGCAGAAGCTTGGTAGTTTGGTAAAGTAACAGAAGCTTGGTAGTTTGGTAAAGTAGCAGAAGCTTGGTAGTTTGGTAAATTAGCAGAAGCTTGGTAGTTTGATAAAGTAGCATAAGCTTGGTAGTTTGGTAAAGTAGCAGCAGCTTGGTAGTTTGATAAAGTAGCAGAAGCTTGGTAGTTTGGTAAAGTAGCAGAAGCTTGGTAGTTTGGTAAAGTAGCAGAAGCTTGGTAGTTTGGTAAAGTAGCAAAGCTTGGTAGTTTGATAGCAGAAGCTTGTAGTTTGGTAGCTTTGGATAGTAGCAGCAGCTTGGAGTTTGGTAAAGTAGCAGAGCTTGGTAGTTTGAAAGTAGCGAAGCTTGGTAGTTGGAGCAGAAGCGTTGAGTAGTTGTAAGAGCAAGTAGTTGATAGCAAGAAGCTTGGTAGTTTGGAAGTGACAGCTTGTAGTGCAAAGTAGCGAAGTTTGGTAAAGTAGCAGAAGTGAGTTGGTAAAGTAGCAGAAGCTTGGTAGTTTGGATAAAGTAGCAGAAGCTTGGTAGTTTGGTAAAGAGCAGTAAGCTTGGTAGTTTGAATAGCAGAAGTTGTAAAGTACAGAGCTTGGTAGTTTGAAAGTAGCAGAAGCTTGGTAGTTTGGTAAAGTAGCAGAGAGCTGTAGTTTGGTAAAGTAGCAGAAGCTTGGTAGTTTGGTAAAGTAGCAGAAGCTTGGTAGTTTGGTAAAGTAGCAGAAGCTTGGTAGTTTGGTAAAGTAGCAGAAGCTTGGTAGTTTGGTAAAGTAGCAGAAGCTTGGTAGTTTGGCAAAGGTGTTTGAGTCAGTTGAAAGTAAGCTAGTCAGTTTGAAAGTAGCAGTAAGCTTGTAGTTTGCAAAGTAGCAGAAGCTTGGTAGTTTGGTAAAGTAGCAGAAGCTTGGTAGTTTGGTAAAGTAGCAGAAGCTTGGTAGTTTGGAAAGTAGCAAGCTGTAGTTTGAGAGCAGAAGCTTGGTAGTTTGGAAAGTAGCAGAAGCTTGGTAGTTTGATAAAGTAGCAGAAGCTTGGTAGTTTGGTAAAGTAGCAGAAGCTTGGTAGTTTGGTAAAGTAGCAGAAGTTTGGTAAAGTAGCAGAAGCTTGGTAGTTTGGTAAAGTAGCAGAAGCTTGGTAGTTTGGTAAAGTAGCAGAAGCTTGGTAGTTTGGTAAAGTAGCAGAAGCTTGGTAGTTTGGTAAAGTAGCAGAAGCTTGGTAGTTTGGTAAAGTAGCAGAAGCTTGTAGTTTGGTAAAGTAGCAGAAGCTTGGTAGTTTGGTAAAGTAGCAGAAGCTTGGTAGTTTGAAGAGCAGAAGCTTGGTAGTTTGAAAGTAGCAGAGCTTGGTAGTTTGTAAAGCAGCAGCTTGGTAGTTTGGCAAGTAGCAGAAGCTTGGTAGTTTGGTAAAGTAGCAAACGTAGTTTGAAGAGCAGAAGCTTGGTAGTTTGGAAAGTAGCAGAAGCTTGGTAGTTTGCAAGTAAGTAGCAGAAGCTTGGTAGTTTGGTAAAGTAGCAGAAGCTTGGTAGTTTGGTAAAGTAGCAGAAGCTTGGTAGTTTGATAAAGTAGCAGAAGCTTCGGTCAGGGAGTTTTAAAGTTTATTATTTCTAGTGATGGAAATACCACTGTGTTGTGGTATGACTCAGTAGTGATTTAAGATGAACAGGGGATGTTCCTACCCCTCCCCCCACACATTAACTGTTGTGGTATGACTCAGTAGTGATTTAAGATGAACAGCGGATGTTCCTACCCCTCCCCCCCACACATTAACTGTTGTGGTATGACTCAGTAGTGATTTAAGATGAACAGGGATGTTCCTACCCTCCCCCACACATTAACTGTTGTGGTATGACTCAGTAGTGATTTAAGATGAACAGGGATGTTCCTACCCTCCCCCACACATTAACTGTTGTGGTATGACTCAGTAGTGATTTAAGATGAACAGCGGATGTTCCTACCCCTCCCCCCACATATTAACTGTTGTGGTATGACTCAGTAGTGATTTAAGATGAACAGCGGATGTTCCTACCCCTCCCCCCCACACATTAACTGTTGTGGTATGACTCAGTAGTGATTTAAGATGAACAGCGGATGTTCCTACCCCTCCCCCCACACATTAACTGTTGTGGTATGAGTCAACAGGTGTTACAATTAGCACAGAAAGAAGAGAGTGTATCATCCTTGTAAGAAGCAGAAGTCAGTTAAATGCTTGACTGTGACAAGTTTACTGGTGTCTCGTAAATACCTAAGATGACTGGTATATAAAACTTACACTTGTGGTATTCACTATGCACTTTACTCTTTTTCTTAATAGTTCTTATCCTGTGTTTATTGATAGTTTTTATTATTCTTGTTCCTGTGTATTGTGTAAAATATCGTTTTCATGTTTGAGTTTCGATAGTCTTAATATTGGAGCCCGGTTATAGACCAGGCTGGTCTGGTGCTAGCCTGGTCAACCAGGCTGTTGCTGATTGTGACCCGCTGATCCACATCACGGCCTGGTTGATCTGGCACCCGGTGAAGATACTTACCCAGTTTCCTCTTGAAGGCTTCTACACTTGTTCCAGCTGTGATCTTGTGTTGTGTCGTGTGGGACATTGTAGGCTCGATCCTCTTGACTGGAAACAGCTCCCTGTGTGATGAAAACCGCAAGTGTGACCTGGTCACAGACCGGGCCTCAGGGGTGGTGACCCCCCGAAACCCTCTCCAGGTATACTAGACAAGTCTGTCATACCAGTGAGTTGTGGAAACGTTTCTCCAGCCAGTGGCTACTTCAGTCCGATACAGAGAACGGTGAAAGAGGAGGAGGTAATCACTCCCTCACCCTGGAGTCGAACACTTCGACTCCAGCCTGACGGACTGATTACCTCAAACTCCTCCTCCTTCCAACCTTCTCCTTTGTATTGGACTGAAGAAGCCACTAGCTGAAGAAACTTTTCCACAATAAAGATTGCCAAATGTTGGACGATACCCATGAATGGTACTGAGGATCTTCCCTCCTGGCAGCGCTCACTCTTGGACGATACCCATGAATGGTACTGAGGATCTTCCGGCCTGGCAGCGCTCACTCTTGGACGATACCCATGAATGGTACTGAGGATCTTCCGGCCTGGCAGCGCTCACTCTTGGACGATACCCATGAATGGCACTGAGGATCTTCCGGCCTGGCAGCGCTCACTCTTGGACGATACCCATGAATGGTACTGAGGATCTTCCGGCCTGGCAGCGCTCACTCTTGGACGATACCCATGAATGGCACTGAGGATCTTCCGGCCTGGCAGCGCTCACTCTTGGACGATACCCATGAATGGTACTGGGGATCTTCCGGCCTGGCAGCGCTCACTCTTGGACGATACCCATGAATGGTACTGAGGATCTTCCGGCCTGGCAGCGCTCACTCTTGGACGATACCCATGAATGGTACTGAGGATCTTCCGGCCTGGCAGCGCTCACTCTTGGACGATACCCATGAATGGTACTGAGGATCTTCCGGCCTGACGCTCACTCTTGGACGATACCCATGAATGGTACTGAGGATCTTCCGGCCTGGCAGCGCTCACTCTTGACGATACCCATGAATGGTACTGAGGATCTTCCGGCCTGGCAGCGCTCACTCTTGGACGATACCCATGAATGGTACTGAGGATCTTCCGGCCTGGCAGCGCTCACTCTTGGACGATACCCATGAATGGTACTGAGGATCTTCCGGCCTGGCAGCTCTCACTCTTGGACGATACCCATGAATGGTACTGAGGATCTTCCGGCCTGGCAGCGCTCACTCTTGGACGATACCCATGAATGGCACTGAGGATCTTCCGGCCTGGCAGCGCTCACTCTTGGACGATACCCATGAATGGTACTGAGGATCTTCCGGCCTGGACGCTCACTCTTGGACGATACCCATGAATGGTACTGAGGATCTTCCGGCCTGGCAGCGCTCACTCTTGGACGATACCCATGAATGGTACTGAGGATCTTCCGGCCTGGCAGCTCTCACTCTTGAACGATACCCATGAATGGTACTGAGGATCTTCCGGCCTGGCAGCGCTCACTCTTGGACGATACCCATGAATGGCACTGAGGATCTTCCGGCCTGGCAGCGCTCACTCTTGGACGATACCAATGAATGGTACTGAGGATCTTCCGGCCTGGCAGTGCTCACTCTTGGACGATACCCATGAATGGCACTGAGGATCTTCCGGCCTGGCAGCGCTCACTTTTGGACGATACCCATGAATGGCACTGAGGATCTTCCGGCCTGGCAGCGCTCACTCTTGGACGATACCCATGAATGGCACTGAGGATCTTCCGGCCTGGCAGCGCTCACTCTTGGACGATACCCATGAATGGTACTGAGGATCTTCCGGCCTGGCAGCGCTCACTCTTGGACGATACCCATGAATGGTACTGAGGATCTTCCGGCCTGGACGCTCACTCTTGGACGATACCCATGAATGGTACTGAGGATCTTCCGGCCTGGCAGCGCTCACTCTTGGACGATACCCATGAATGGTACTGAGGATCTTCCGGCCTGGCAGCTCTCACTCTTGGACGATACCCATGAATGGTACTGAGGATCTTCCGGCCTGGCAGCGCTCACTCTTGGACGATACCAATGAATGGTACTGAGGATCTTCCGGCCTGGCAGTGCTCACTCTTGGACGATACCCATGAATGGCACTGAGGATCTTCCGCCTGGCAGCGCTCACTCTTGGACGATACCCATGAATGGCACTGAGGATCTTCCGGCCTGGCAGCGCTCACTCTTGGACGATACCCATGAATGGTACTGAGGATCTTCCGGCCTGGCAGCGCTCACTCTTGGACGATACCCATGACTGGTACTGAGGATCTTCCGGCCTGGACGCTCACTCTTGGACGATACCCATGAATGGTACTGAGGATCTTCCGGCCTGGCAGCGCTCACTTTTGGACGATACCCATGAATGGTACTGAGGATCTTCCGGCCTGGCAGCGCTCACTCTTGGACGATACCCATGAATGGTACTGAGGATCTACCGGCCTGGCAGCTCTCACTCTTGGACGATACCCATGAATGGTACTGAGGATCTTCCGGCCTGGCAGCGCTCACTCTTGGACGATACCCATGAATGGCACTGAGGATCTTCCGGCCTGGCAGCGCTCACTCTTGGACGATACCCATGAATGGTACTGAGGATCTACCGGCCTGGCAGCTCACTCTTGGACGATACCCATGAATGGTACTGAGGATCTTCCGGCCTGGCAGCGCTCACTCTTTGACGATACCCATGAATGGCACTGAGGATGTTCCGGCCTGGCAGCTCTCACTCTTTCTTACTTGTTCCTCATGTTTAATATTATTCTTGATTATTATTGTATGTTGTTTTTATGGTTGTCAGCTGCTGTTACTGTTACTGTTACTTCTGTAAATGCTGCTGCTACTACTACTACTGTTAATGCTAATACTGATACTACTGTTACTGCTACTGTTGTGCTATTGTTACTACTGTTAATGCCACTGTTACTACTACTGTTAATGCCACTATTACTACTACTGGTAATGCCACTGTTACTACTACTGTTAATGCCACTGTTATTACTACTGTTAGTGCTACTGTTACTACTACTGTTAATGCCACTGTTACTACTACTGTTAATGCCACTATTACTACTACTGTTAATGCCACTGTTACTACTACTGTTAATGCCACTGTTACTACTACTGTTAATGCCACTGTTACTACTACTGTTAATGCCACTATTACTACTACTGGTAATGCCACTGTTACTACTACTGTTAATGCCACTATTACTACTACTGTTAATGCCACTGTTACTACTACTGTTAATGCCACTGTTACTACTACTGTTAGTGCTACTGTTACTGGCATCCCAGCCTGGAGTCACACTTGATTACTTCTTCAAGAGACAGCACTCAAGACCTTGAATATCCCCCTCCCTCCTACCTTTCCAGGGACGCCCCCTTCTCCCCCCCCCTGTCATTCCCCCAGCGTTATACACCTTAGTTCTCCTATTCTGCTCCACCTTCTCTAAAAAAAATTTAGTTAATGTCGGGTGTTTATTGCTGATTTTCTTTTTCAGACTGACTTGTGCGGGATAAAATGGCGGGCATATGTATGGGACAACCCTGGCGGAAGTGGCGGCGGTGGCGGTGGCGGCGGCGGTGGCGGCGGCGGCGGCGGGGGGGTGCCAGCTGACCCCCTAGAAGACCCCGTGCTGGTGTCGTACTCCCGCATGGTGGCCGCTGACGTGCTGTGCGTGTGGCGACGTACGTGGCGTCCGCCGCACGACCACGTACCTCCCTCCCCCCAGCAGTCCAACTACCACCATCACCACCACCACCACCAGCACCACCAACAGCACCAGCAGCAGCAGCGCCACTCACTCAAGCACTCACCTAAGGAACTCTGGGTGTTCTGGTACGGTGATGAACCTGACCTCTCCAACCTGCTGGCACCGGAGCTCCTCAAGAATGGTATGTACTCTTGGTACTCAGCCAGTTACAACTAGAATAACGTCTTGGTACTCAACCAGTTACAACAAGAATGAGGTCTTGGTACTCAGCCAGTTACAACAAGAATAAGGTCTTGGCACTCAGCCAGTTACAACAAGAATAAGGTCTTGGTACTCAACCAGTTACAACAAGAATAAGGCACTCGCTTCACTTCCCTTTCTTTGGTGCCACTAAAACAGACTACTACTACTACTAGGTACACCACTACACTACATGAGCTATTAAAAAGACTACCACAACTGCTATAGCTACTACAAGATTCACCATAGCACTGCAGATGCTACCACTATTGCTACACTTTCTTGTGTCCCTCTGCTATATACACTGGCTCCCTCCCTCTGCTGTATACACTGGCACCCTCACTGCTATATACACTGGCTCCCTCACTATGCTATATACACTGGCTCCCTCACTCTGCTATATACACTGGCTCCCTCACTCTGCTATATACACTGGCTCCCTCACTCTGCTATATACACTGGCTCCCTCATTCTGCTATATACACTGGCTCCCTCACTGCTATATACACTGGCTCCCTCACTATGCTATATACAATGGCTCCCTCACTATGCTATATACACTGGCTCCCTCACTCTGCTATATATACTGGCTCCCTCACTGCTATATACACTGGATCCCTCTATGCTATATACACTGGCTCCCTCACTCTGCTATATACACTGGCTCCCTCACTGCTATATACACTGGCTCCCTCACTATGCTATATACACTGGCTCCCTCACTCTGCTATATACACTGGCTCCCTCACTGCTATATACACTGGCTCCCTCACTCTGCTGTATACACTGGCTCCCTCACTGTTATATACACTGGCTCCCTCACTGTTATATACACTGGCTCCCTCACTGTTATATACACTGGCTCCCTCACTGTTATATACACTGGCTCCCTCACTGTTATATACACTGGCTCCCTCACTGCTATATACACTGGCTCCCTCACTGTTATATACACTGGCTCCCTCACTGTTATATACACTGGCTCCCTCACTGTTATATACACTGGCTCCCTCACTGGTATATACACTGGCTCCTCACTGGTATATACACTGGCTCCTCACTGTTATATACACTGGCTCCCTCACTGTTATATACACTGGCTCCCCCACTGTTATATACACTGGCTCCCTCACTGTTATATACACTGGCTCCCTCACTGCTATATACACTGGCTCCCTCACTGCTATATACACTGGCTCCTCACTGTTATATACACTGGCTCCTCACTGTTATATACACTGGCTCCTCACTGCTATATACACTGGCTCCTCACTGTTATATACAATGGCTCCTCACTGTTATATACACTGGCCCCTCACTGTTATATACACTGGCCCCTCACTGGTATATACACTGGCTCCCTCACTGTTATATACACTGGCCCCTCACTGCTATATACACTGGCCCCTCACTGTTATATACACTGGCCCCTCACTGTTATATACACTGGCTCCCTCACTGTTATATACACTGGCTCCCTCACTGCTATATACACTGGCCCCTCACTGTTATATACACTGGCTCCCTTACTGTTATATACACTGGCCCTTCACTGTTATATACACTGGCCCTTCACTGTTATATACACTGGCCCCTCACTGTTATATACACTGGCCCCTCACTGTTATATACACTGGCTCCCTCACTGTTATATACACTGGCCCCTCACTGTTATATACACTGGCTCCCTCACTGTTATATACACTGGCCCTCACTTATATACACTGGCTCCCTCACTGTTATATACACTGACCCCTCACTGTTATATACACTGGCTCCCTCACTGTTATATACACTGGCTCCCTCACTGTTATATACACTGGCTCCCTCACTGTTATATACACTGGCTCCCTCACTGTTATATACACTGGCCCCTCACTGTTATATACACTGGCCCTCACTGTTATATACACTGGCTCCCTCACTCTGCTATATACACTGGCTCCCTCACTGCTATATACACTGGCTCCCTCACTGTTATATACACTGGCCCCTCACTGTTATATACACTGGCACCCTCACTGTTATATACACTGGCCCCTCACTGTTATATACACTGGCCCTCACTGTTATATACACTGGCTCCTCACTGCTATATACACTGGCCCCTCACTGCTATATACACTGGCCCCTCACTCTGCTATATACACTGGCCCCTCACTGTTATATACACTGGCCCCTCACTGTTATATACACTGGCCCCTCACTGTTATATACACTGGCCCCCTCACTGCTATATACACTGGCTCCTCACTGTTATATACACTGGCTCTCACTGCTATATACACTGGCTCCCTCACTGTTATATACACTGGTTCCCTCACTGTTATATACACTGGTTCGTTATATACACTGGCCCCCTCACTGCTATATACACTGGCTCCCTCACTGTTATATACACTGGCTCCCTCACTGCTATATACACTGGCTTACTCACTGTTATATACACTGGTTCCCTCACTGTTATATACACTGGTTCCCTCACTGGTATATACACTGGCCCTCACTGTTATATACACTGCCTCCCTTACTGTTATATACACTGGCCCTTCACTGTTATATACACTGGCCCCTCACTGTTATATACACTGGCTCCCTCACTGTTATATACACTGGCCCCTCACTGTTATATACACTGGCCCCTCACTTATATACACTGGCTCCCTCACTGTTATATACACTGGCCCCTCACTGTTATATACACTGGCTCCCTCACTGTTATATACACTGGCTCCCTCACTGTTATATACACTGGCTCCCTCACTGTTATATACACTGGCTCCCTCACTGTTATATACACTGGCTCCCTCACTGTTATATACACTGGCTCCCTCACTGCTATATACACTGGCTCCCTCACTGTTATATACACTGGCTCCCTCACTGTTATATACACTGGCTCCCTCACTGCTATATACACTGGCCCCTCACTGCTATATACACTGGCCCCTCACTCTGCTGTATATAGGACTGATCAGAGAGGAATAAATATAGAAAGAGTTATACAGTGAGCAAACCGAAATAAATACATATTATAACAGTAATATAATATAAGGTGTAGCAAGTCTCTATAATCAGTACATCCCACATATACTAATAGGATACAGGCAGGATGGCAGTACAGTATATCTGTGGGACTTGTGAAAAGGCTCTTGGGAAAAAATCCAGAATCACATGCAACCTTTGCTTTTCAAAACATCATGTCACATGTTCAAAAATTAACACAGTAACAAGAAGTGACATCCGTCTAGAATGGTGTTTCTGGATCTGCAACAAGGATGTGGAACTATGGACAGATATCAGGAAAGCACTCAGGAGGCTAATAAACAATAAGCATGAAAAAAAAGAGGAACTATTGAATAGTCTCCCCGGTATATATAGAACATGGGAAGATAGGAAAGGGGTAAAGTATAACACACAGAATGACCAGTCTACAACAATTGACCCAAAAATAAACAGTCATCCACTGGAAAAAACACAGGAGACAAAAACATTAGCTAACTCAGCCCCCAGCCCCAGGACTGACCCAGACCCAGCCCCCAGCCATAGTGAACATCCGGTTTTGGTTAAGGACGCCACCACAGCCATAGCCTCTAATACAGATATAGTAGGGGAGTCCTCTTCCAGGGAAAATGTTGGCCCCATGTCATCAAAGGAGAAAAGCGCAGATAACGAGGAAAACCAAGGAGTGGAAAGAGAGAAAAAAAACGCAGATAATTCTGCAGATCTTTGGGAAAACACAAAGTCAGTAAATATAGGCAGCCAAAACATATGCAGATTCTATGCTAAAGGTATGTGCCTTTATGGCAGAGATTGTTGGAATAAACACACCAGAAAATGTGCCAACATGTTAAGGAAAAGAAAGTGTCGGTTTAACAAAGAGTACAGATACTTCCATCCAGTGATGTGTCAAGCTTCAACACAGTCCAGAGAATGTTATGACATGAGCTGCCCAGACCACCATATAAAGGGAACAGTACGATACAGAGAAAGCAGGAAAGGGAAAATGAAAAAGAACAGCAATCTTTTTAGATATAAGGAGAAACAACCAGATAAAAGAAAGAGACAAAGGTGGAAATGGTACAGAGGGGACAGATGGGCAGAACAGTGGGACAAGACAAGACAGGCACCAGCTCATCAGGGCTGTACAAACAATCAAAGTCAGTACTGGAGAAACCAGGGGTATGGGCACCAGGGGCCATACCAGGTAGGACATCACCAGTGGTACTAACCAAACACAAAGAAAGACCAAACATCCCAAATGGTAACTCCTGCTTCATATTTGCAAATATTCAGGGTCTGAAATCAAATAAAAATGACAAAGTTAGTTATGTTAGTGGACTCCTATCAGAAGCAAATGCCATGTTTGGAGCATTTACAGAAACACATACAAGGGATGTTTTGGACGGAGAGATTCAGATAGAAAACTATAACATGTATAGATGTGATAGAATTAATAGGTCACAGGGAGGAGAATCCCACCCCAAACATTTTAATCTTTGGAGATTTTAATCTCCCTCATGTAAAATGGAAGATGAGGCACCATAATGTTATACCAGAAATAACTCCTGGAAGCACCCTGGCTCAACAGGCACATACCAGGGAACTAATGAGGCTTTGTGAAAAGTACTCACTAAACCAACAGATAATTGATCCCACTAGAAATGAAAATACCCTGGATTTGATATTCACAAACAACGAGGAATTAATCAGAGACATAACAGTTACAAAAACAATATACTCTGATCATAACATCATAGAAGTTCAAACTAGTATTAACTCAGGGTTAGGGACCTGCGACACTAATGTTAGAGACGGAATGTTCAGTAAGTTTAATTTTAATAACCATAGAATTGACTGGGAAAAAATAAACCAAGAGCTATCAGACATATCATGGGAATCAGACATGAGCACCCTAAATCCCCACCAGTGCCTAGAGAAGCTGAATACAGAAGCATACAAGGTATGTATGAAACACGTACCATTGAGGAAACCCCGAAGAAGATCAGATATAGAGAGAGAGCGTAGGAGATGGTACAGGAGAAGAAAACGGGTTACTGAATTGCTGAAAAACACAGTTATGTTGCAACAGAGGAGAGATAGCCTTAACCGAGAGATCACGGAATTAGAGCACAAACTTAAGATGTCATACCTGACAGAAGTACAAAGGGAACAAAGAGCCATACAGGATATTGCAAGAAACCCAAAATATTTCTACTCCTATGCAAAATCCAAGCTAAGAACTACCTGTAGAATTGGACCATTATTGAGAGGAGATTCGTATACGGACGATGAACAGGAAATGAGTGAAATTCTAAAAGAACAGTATGAGTCAGTGTTCAGCAACCCACTAAATGACAGCAAGGTAGAAAATGCAGAAATATTTTTCACTCCAGCAGAAGGCTGCGCAGACCACCTAACCGACATTAGTACAAACCCATAGATTTCGAAAAGAAATGGCCAACATGCCCACTCACTCAGCACCTGGACCAGATTCATGGAATGCTTTATTTATAAAGCAGTGCAAAGTACCATTAGCAAGAGCCCTTAGTATTCTGTGGAGAAAGAGCTTAGATCTAGGTGAAATTCCAGAGGCTTTAAAGAGTGCAGACATAGCTCCTTTGCATAAGGGAGGTAGTAGAGCACTAGCTAAAAATTACAGACCAGTAGCCCTCACTTCTCACATCATAAAAATCTTTGAAAGAGTGATGAGACGGCAGATTACAAAGTTCATGGACCAGCACAACCAACATAACCCGAACCAGCATGGCTTTAGAGCGGGTCGATCATGCCTGTCACAGCTGCTGAACCATTATGACAGAATTACGGAGGCATTGGAGGACGACCAAAACGCAGATGTGATTTACACAGATTTTGCAAAGGCGTTTGACAAATGCGATCATGGAGTGATAGCGCACAAAATGAGGGCCATAGGCATTACGGGAAGGTAGGCAGATGGATTTTGAGTTCCTAACACACAGAACACAAAAAGTAGTAGTGAACAGGGCAAGATCCAGCATCAGCGAGGTCAAAAGCTCAGTGCCCCAAGGCACTGTCCTGGCACCTCTGCTGTTTCTCATCCTCATAGCAGACAGATAAAAACACCCAGCACACTTTTGTATCCTCATTTGCAGATGACACTAAAATAAGCATGAAAGTCACTACGGTAGAGGACACTGAAAAATTACAGGAGGACATAAGCAAGGTCTTCCAATGGGCAGTGGAGAACAACATGACGTTCAATGGTGATAAGTTTCAGCTGCTTAGGTATGGAAAAAATGAAGAACTCAAAAGGAACACTATATACAAAACGCAAGAGGGTCACCACATAGAACGAAAGGAACACGTAAAGGAATAATTATGTCTGCTGATCTGTCGTTTAAAGACCATAACAAGACAAAGATCACAACAGCCAGGAAGATGACTGGGTGGGTATTGAGAACTTTCAAAACAAGGGAAATAATGCCGATGGTGACACTATTCAAATCGCTAGTGCTCCCCCACTTAGAATACTGCTCAGTGCTGACGGCCCCGTTCAGGGCAGGAGAAATACCAGAGCTGGAACAAATCCAGAGATCGTTTACGGCTCACATTGAGCCATTGAAACATCTAAATTATTGGGAACGCCTTCAAGTCTTGAACATGTACTCATTGGAGCGGAGGAGAGAGTGTACATGATAATATATACATGGAAAGTACTTGAGGGCCTGGTCCCAAATCTGCACACTGCCATAACAACATACTGGAGTGAGAGATATGGGAGAAAGTGTAAAATAAACCCAGTTAGGAGCAGGGGTGCGGTGGGGACAATACGGGAGCACTGTATTAACATCCGGGGTCCGAGACTATTCAACATCTTACCAGAAGATATCCGAAACACGGCTGGAACCAGTGTAGAAGCCTTCAAGAGGAAACTGGACAAATATCTTCACCAGGTGCCAGATCAACCAGGATGTGATGGATATGTGGGGCAGCGGGCCTCCAGCAGCAACAGCCTGGTTGACCAGGCCCATGGCCGGGCTCAGAGAGTAGATACTCTCGAAACTCTTCAAAGGTATATCAAAGGTATATCTGCTATATACACTGGCTCCCTCACTCTGCTATATACACTGGCTCCCTCACTCTGCTATATACACTGGCTCCCTCACTGGTATATACACTGGCTCCCTCACTGCTATATACACTGGCCCCTCACTCCGCTATATACACTGGCCCCTCACTGTTATATACACTGGCCCCTCTCTCTTATATACACTGGCCCCTCACTGTTATATACACTGGCCCCCTCACTGCTATATACACTGGCTCCCTCACTGTTATATACACTGGCTCCCTCACTGCTATATACACTGGCTCCCTCACTGTTATATACACTGGTTCCCTCACTGTTATATACACTGGTTCCCTCACTGGTATATACACTGGCCCCTCACTGTTATATACACTGGCTCCCTCACTGTTATATACACTGGACCCCTCACTGCTATATACACTGGCTCCCTCACTGTTATATACACTGGCTCCCTCACTGTTATATACACTGGCTCCCTCACTGTTATATACACTGGCCCCTCACTGTTATATACACTGGCCCCTCACTGGTATATACACTGGCTCCCTCACTACTATATACACTGGCTCCCTCACGTTTATATACACTGGCTCCCTCACTGTTATATACACTGGCTCCCTCACTGTTATATACACTGGCTTCCTCACTGTTTTATACACTGGCTCCCTCACTGTTATATACACTGGCTCCCTCACTGTTATATACACTGGCTCCCTCACTGTTATATACACTGGCCCCCTCACTGCTATCTACACTGGCTCCCTCACTGTTATATACACTGGCTCCCTCACTGCTATATACACTGGCTCCCTCACTGCTATATACACTGGCTCCCTCACTGCTATATACACTGGCCCCTCACTCTCGTGTGTTAGTGTGTCTTGTAAATGGTTCATAGCAGACCAAAATATCGTCATAAGTTTTTCTTGTGTACTCAACCAGACGAACCTGGTCCATGGCCGGGCTCCCGGAGTAGAACAACTCTGGAAACTCATGAAAGGTATAAGGTGCCTCCAATGTTATATTTGCTTGTTTTTGACTGGACATGTTTGGTCGTGTCTTATTTATCAACTTCTCGATATTGTATACTATTATTCTACTTACTATCAGTAATGTAAACAGCCTATTCAGAGGCTCTTTCAAACTGCGCGGCACTACGGTGCTGCCATCTATAAGCCTATCAAGGTCGTGCTGGTCAGCCATGTTTCTCCCTCACTCTGGCGGCCTATCTACTCGAGACAGGTTCTACCCTTGCTGGTTCCCGGTCCCCTCACGCTCTGCCCCCGTGTATACCTACACCTTGCCATTAATAAAGTGAGTGTAGTCATCGGCCGTATCTCTACACCTACGCTACCATTCTACAGCACTAGACGTAGAAGCCAAGACAAGAGAGTTAACAGTAATATGATCAATAAAGACGCGTGTAACATCTGGGGTATTTTTATTTTAGACGTTTTGCCAACCAGTGGCTTCATCAATATAAATTCTAGGACATAATTAGAAGACCGTAGACCTATATAGAAAAGATGAGGTAATGAGTGCCTCATCCTTGGGTGATGAGCACCGTAGTCTTGAAGAATCTGAAGAGCAGTCTGCTCAATATGTCTAAATTTGTATTGATAAAGCCACTGGAGGGCGAAACGTCTACAACAATGATACCCAGATGTTGCACATGCAAGCTGGAGGCTTCGTGTAGCCAGTAAAGAGCTGATAAAGGCAGCCAGTGTGATGAAAGTCGTCTTGCAGGAACATTGGGCTAGATATCCTATACTCCCACAGGAAGAATGTTACCACTGCTCTCTTCTGGTTCTCTGATGATGCCTGTAACAATGTTGACGTGTATTATTGTGTGTGTACACTCACCTAGTTGTGGTTGCAGGGGTCGATTCATAGCTCCTGGCCCCGCCTCTTCACTGGCCGCTACTGGGTCACGCTCCCTGCTATATGAGCTTTATCATACCTCTCCTTAAAGCTATGTCTGAAACCTGCCTCCACTACATCGCTTCCCAAACTATTCCACTTCCCGACCACTCTATGACTGAAGAAACACTTCCTAACATCCCTGTGATTCATTTGAGTCTTCAACTTCCAACTGTGTCCCCTTTTTGCTGTCCCATCTCTGGAACATTCTGTCTCTGTCCACCTTGTCAATTCCTCTCAGTATCTTATATGTCGTTATCATGTCCCCCCCTATCTCTCCTGTCCTCCAGTGTCGTCAGGTCGATTTCCCTTAACCTCTCCTCGTAGGACATACCCCTTAGCTTCGGGACTAGTCTTGTTGCAAACCTTTGCACTTTCTCTAGCTTCTTTACGTGCTTGGCTAGGTGTGGGTTCCAAACTGGTGCTGCATACTCTAGTATGGGCCTAACGTACACAGTGTACAGGGTCCTGAACGATTCTTTATTAAGATGTCGGAATGCTGTTCTTAGGTTTGCTAGGTGCCCATATGCTGCAGCAGTTATTTGGTTGATGTGCGCCTCAGATGTGCCTGGTGTTATACTCACCCCAAGATCTTTTTCCTTGATTGTGGTTTGTAGTCTCTGGCCCCCCTAGGCTGTACTCCGTCTACGGTCTTCTTTGCCCTTCCCCAATCTTCATGACTTTGCACTTGGTGGGGTTGAACTCCAGGAGCCAATTGCTGGACCAGGCTTGCAGCCTGTCCAGCTCCCTTTGTAGTTCTGCCTGGTCCTGTGTGTGTGTGTGTAGTGTGTGTGTGTGTGTGTGTGTAGTGTGTGTGTAGTGTGTGTGTGTGTAGTGTGTGTGTGTGTAGTGTGTGTGTGTGTAGTGTGTGTGTGTGTGTAGTGTGTGTGTGTGTAGTGTGTGTGTGTGTGTAGTGTGTGTGTGTGTAGTGTGTGTGTGTGTAGGTGTGTGTGTAGTGTGTGTGTGTGTGTGTGTGTGTGTGTGTGTGTGTAGTGTGTGTGTGTGTGTGTAGTGTGTGTGTGTGTAGTGTGTGTGTGTGTAGTGTGTGTGTGTGTGTAGTGTGTGTGTGTGTGTAGTGTGTGTGTGTAGTGTGTGTGTGTAGTGTGTGTAGTGTGTGTGTGTGTAGTGTGTGTGTGTAGTGTGTGTGTGTGTGTAGTGTGTGTGTGTGTGTAGTGTGTGTGTGTGTGTAGTGTGTGTAGTGTGCGTGCGTGCGCTCACGTATATATGGTTAAAGTTGTAAGTCACAGCTGGTGTTTACCCGTGTCAGTGTGTAGTAGTGATAACTGCTAAGCGTGTTATGGTGGAGTGTGAATGTTATTGTAGGTTTGATAGTGTTGAAGATGCTGTGAATGTGGTGTCTCCTGGGTGTTTATGAGAGAGTAAGCTGTCTTAACAAGTTGAGAGATATTTACAACGGCACTACGAGGGGAGGGAGGGTACACTGTGTTGATGTTGCTTCTAGCAGGCATCTGTCTTCACCCCTCCCTCCACACGCCCACTCTAGCCCCACCCTGCCACCCACCCTAACCTTTGACAATAAAACAAGCATACGCTTTCACCTTCACCCTGTGGTTATTTTGCTGAAGAGGATCACAGAAAGGGTCGAAATATACAGATCAATCAACCTCTTAGAGTTCCTTTCACCATGCTGGTTATTTTAAATTGATAAATGATGTTCATTCTCTCTCCTTTCTCTCTCTCTCCTTTCTCTCTCTCCTTTCTCTCTCTCTCTCTCTCCTCTCTCTCTCTCCTTTCTCTCTCCTTTCTCTCTTTCTCTTTTCTCTCTCTCCTTTCTCTCCTTTCTCTCTCTTCTCTCTCTTCTCTTCTCTCTCCTTTCTCTCCTTTCTCTCTCTCTTCTTTCTCTCTCTCTTCTTTCTCTCTCTCTCCTTTCTCTCCTTTCTCTCTCCTTTCTCTCTCCTTTCTCCTTTCTCTCTCCTTTCTCTCTCCTTTCTCCTTTCTCTCTCCTTTCTCTCTCCTTTCTCTCTCCTTTCTCTCTCTCACTTCTCTCCTTTCCTTTCTCTCTCCTTTCTCTCTCTCCTTTCTCTCTCCTTTCTCTCTCCTTTCTCTTCTCCTTTTCTCTCTCCTTTCTCTCTCTCCTTTCTCTCTCTCCTTTCTCTCTCTCCTTTCTCTCTCTCTCTCTCTCTCTCTCTCTCCTTTCTCTCTCTCTCTCTCTCTCTCCTTCTCTTCTCTCCTTTCTCTCTCTCTCTTCTCTCCTCTCCTTTCTCTCTCTCTCCTCTCTCTCCTTTCTCTCCTCTCTCCTTTCTCTCCTCTCCTTTCTCTCCTCTCTCCTTTCTCTCCTCTCCTTTCTCTCCTCTCTCTTTTCTCTCCTCTCTCTCCTCTCTCTCTCTCTCTCTCTCTCTCTCTCTCTCTCTCTCTCTCTCTCTCACACACACACACACACACACACAGGTAAACACTAGCAACAGGCCTATAGTTATAAATTACAACGTACAATATATGAGAGGAAGTGTAAAATAGAGGCAGTGCAGAGGAGTGTTGCCGTGAGCGTAAGAAGAGCAGTGTATCAACATGCAGGGGCCTGCACTTTTTAACCTGCTACCACCAGATATAAATATTCCAGGAAAAGGTGTACAAGTTTTCATCACAGCCAGATCAACTAGGCTGTGATGGGTAGTGGTCCGGACGGCCACCAACAGCAACAGCTTAGTCGACCAGGTATTCAACAGAGAGGCTTGTCCTCAGGCGCTGGACCGCCAGAGTATTCAAAACTCTGGAAGCAAGTCACAGGTCAAACTTTACCACCCCCCCCCACACAATAAGTGTCAGGGACCAATGTGGTATTTTATACATTGGTAGAACTTTAACTTGGTACAGTAACAGGGTAACACTGTACTAATCTTTGTTGCTGGATCATCTCAGTGGCGTTCACAGTACAAACATGTGGTAATTATTAAACTGTTGATCAGGAAGTCAGCAAGACGACATCTTTCGGATTTTTTTTTAAATATGTACGTTTGACTATGTATCAATCATTGTTTGGAAGACCTGTGTGTTTCCATAAATAGGCCTATTTCTTTTAAACCTTTGCTTTGAAAGGAAACATGGAATCTGGCAAAGTAAAAAAAAAAAAAAAAAAAAAATTATATTAAAGTCCAGGGTTTATTCCCTGGACCTCAGCAATGAGAGTCGCTCCTCTCACCGCTGGGCAACGGCGACAAGATTGCCCCTTTCTAAGGGCTTGGCCCTTCAGTAGGAAAGGGCTGATACCTCCCTTCCCCCCTCTTGGAGAATTTTCTCCACAGCCCAAGACTGTTTAACTGTCCCAGCATACATAAGGGGGATTACCAATAGATCCCTGGCTGTCTTCAAGAACCCTGGCTGTCTTCAAGAGGGAGCTAGACAGACACACATTGTCAGTACCTGACCAGTTGGGCTGTGGTTCCTACGTTGGTTTACATGCGGTCAACAGTAACAACCTGGTTGGTCAGGTCCTGGTCATGGAATAGGCCGCAGGGGCGTTAACCGTGGAAACCCCCTCCAAGTATACCAGGTCTTTGCAACACTGATATTAACAGGTCACAGGTAAATTACCCCAGGTATTTGAAAGTGATATACCAGGTCACAGGTAAATTTTTACCCCAGGTTCTAATGAACACTAATATTAACAGGTCACAGGTAAAAAAAAAATAACCCAGCGGGTCTTTATAGCTGATGTTTTGAGCTTCTCTCTCCCCACGGTGTAGTGTTTGGAGGGCCTCTCCTCACCTGGAACTGTGGCCACGGTGTAGTGTGTGGAGGGCCTCTCCTCACCTGGAACTGTGGCCACGGTGTAGTGTGTGGAGGGCCTCTCCTCACCTGGAACTGTGTCCACGGTGTAGTGTGTGGAGGGCCTCTCCTCACCTGGAACTGTGTCCACGGTGTAGTGTGTGGAGGGCCTCTCCTCACCTGGAACTGTGGCCACGGTGTAGTGTGTGGAGGGCCTCTCCTCACCTGGAACTGTGGCCACGGTGTAGTGTGAGGGCCTCTCCTCACCTGGAACTGTGTCCACGGTGTAGTGTGTGGAGGGCCTCTCTCACCTGGAACTGTGGCCACGGTGTAGTGGAGGGCCTCTCCTCACCTGCAACTGTGGCCACGGTGTAGTGTGTGGAGGGCCTCTCCTCACCTGGAACTGTGTCCACGGTGTAGTGTGTGAGGGCCTCTCCTCACCTAGAACTGTGGCCACGGTGTAGTGTGTGGAGGGCCTCTCCTCACCTGGAACTGTGGCCACGGTGTAGTGTGTGAGGGCCTCTCCTCACCTGGAACTGTGGCCACGGTGTAGTGTGTGGAGGGCCTCTCCTCACCTGGAACTGTGCCACGGTGTAGTGTGTGGAGGGCCTCTCCTCACCTGCAACTGTGGCCACGGTGTAGTGTGTGGAGGGCCTCTCTCACCTGGAACTGTGTCCACGGTGTAGTGTGTGGAGGGCCTCTCCTCACCTGCAACTGTGGCCACGGTGTAGTGTGTGGAGGGCCTCTCCTCACCTGGAACTGTGGCCACGGTGTAGTGTGTGGAGGGCCTCTCCTCACCTGCAACTGTGGCCACGGTGTAGTGTGTGGAGGGCCTCTCCTCACCTGGAACTGTGGCCACGGTGTAGTGTGTGGAGGGCCTCTCCTCACCTGGAACTGTGTCCACGGTGTAGTGTGTGGAGGGCCTCTCCTCACCTGGAACTGTGGCCACGGTGTAGTGTGTGGAGGGCCTCTCCTCACCGGGCAACTGTGGCCACGGTGTGTGTGAGGGCCTCTCCTCACCTGCAACTGTGGCCACGGTGTAGTGTGTGGAGGGCCTCTCCTCACCTGAACTGTGGCCACATTGTAGTGTGTGAGGGCCTCTCCTCACCTGGAACTGTGGCCACGGTGTAGTGTGTGGAGGGCCTCTCCTCACCTGAACTGTGGCCACGGTGTAGTGTGTGGAGGGCCTCCTCACCTGCAACTGTGGCCACGGTGTAGTGTGTGTGAGGGCCTCTCCTCACCTGCAACTGTGGCCACGGTGTAGTGTGTGGAGGGCCTCTCCTCACCTGGAACTGTGGCCACGGTGTAGTGTGTGGAGGGCCTCTCCTCACCTGGAACTGTGTCCACGGTGTAGTGTGTGGAGGGCCTCTCCTCACCTGGAACTGTGTCCACGGTGTAGTGTGTGGAGGGCCTCTCCTCACCTGGAACTGTGGCCACGGTGTAGTGTGTGGAGGGCCTCTCCTCACCTGGAACTGTGGCCACGGTGTAGTGTGTGGAGGGCCTCTCCTCACCTGGAACTGTGGCCACGGTGTAGTGTGTGGAGGGCCTCTCCTCACCTGGAACTGTGGCCACGGTGTAGTGTGTGGAGGGCCTCTCCTCACCTGGAACTGTGGCCACGGTGTAGTGTGTGGAGGGCCTCTCCTCACCTGGAACTGTGGCCACGGTGTAGTGTGTGGAGGGCCTCTCCTCACCTGGAACTGTGGCCACGGTGTAGTGTGTGGAGGGCCTCTCCTCACCTGGAGATCATAATCTTACATATGAGTTGATCTCTAGAAGTCCATTGTTTGAGCACATCTATACACTACAAATTTAATTCTACGTGATACATTATTTATACAGAAATGGGTGACACTTTAGACCATATTGAAAGACCATTGTTATGCAGAGCATCTCTGGCAAGCTTAAGCCTTAACTTAATTAAGGGGCACGTCGGTCCCCCTATCTTCTAATAGGTTATTTTTTCCTTATAATCTACCTTGTCCAAAATTACTATCACATTTGTTTTGTCTGCTTTCGTAAGGTGAAGTCGAGGATGTTTCCTTAATTCATGGTATAACTTAACATGTGAGCTTTGCTCACACCTCTGAAACACAACTGTCATCAAAGATTTGTTAAGTTATACCATGAATTAAGGAAAGATCCTGGACTTAACCTTACGAGAGTAGACAAAGCAAATGTGATAGTAATTATGGACAAGGTAGATTATAATGGGAAAATAAACATTATTAGACAGGGGAAACTCAGGCGCCTCTTAAGACTTGAAGGGTAATTATTGTTATTTGATCATGTGTAAGGATATTCAAGGTGTATAAACATTCAAATTTGGACGCTACAAATGGAGTTGAACACTGTCGTCTGATGCTGTGATTCTTCTCATTAGTTTTACATCATCAGTAAACAGTGACACGGAGGATTTAATCCTCTCTGGTGGAGTCGTTCATGGTGACAACTCTGTGGCTGAAGAAGTACTTCCTAACATTCCTGTGACTCATCGGAGTCTTCACCTTGCAGTAGTGACACCTTGTTGCTGCTTCCCAGCTCTGCAACATTCTGTCCCTATCCACCTTGTGTGTGTGTGTGTGTGTGTGTGTGTGTGTGTGTGTGTGTGTGTGTGTGTGTGTGGAGAGTATGGGTTTATGTATTCTCCCAGTGCCTGGTCTCCCTTGTATTGATCTCCTGCACCTCTCTCTCTCTCTCTCTGCTGGCTGCTTTCCCTCCACCAGCACTGACTGCCCCTCCTCCCCTCCATGACGGTGCCCCTCCTCCCTCCCATGACGGTGCCCCCTCCTCCCCCTCCCATGACGGTCCCCCTCCTCCTCCATGACGGTGCCCCTCCTCCCTCCCATGACGGTGCCCCCTCCTCCCCTCCCATGACGGTGCCCCCTCCTCCCCCTCCCATGACGGTGCCCCCTCCTCCCCCTCCCATGACGGTGCCCCCTCCTCCCCTCCCATGACGGTGCCCCCTCCTCCCCTCCCATGACGGTGCCCCCCTCCCATGACGGTGCCCCCTCCTCCCTCCCATGACGGTGCCCCCTCCTCCCCTCCCATGACGGTGCCCCCTCCTCCCCTCCCATGACGGTGCCCCCTCCTCCCCCTCCCATGACGGTGCCCCCTCCTCCCCTCCCATGACGGTGCCCCCTCCTCCCCCTCCCATGACGGTGCCCCCTCCTCCCCTCCCATGACGGTGCCTCCCCCTCCCATGACGGTGCCCCCTCCTCCCCCTCCCATGACGGTGCCCCCTCCCATGACGGTGCCCCCTCCTCCCCCTCCCATGACGGTGCCCCCTCCTCCCCCTCCCATGACGGTGCCCCCTCCCTCCCATGACGGTGCCCCCTCCTCCCCCTCCCATGACGGTGCCCCCTCCCCCTCCCATGACGGTGCCCCCTCCCCTCCCATGATGGTGCCCCCTCCTCCCGCTCCCATGACGGTGCCCCCTCCCCCTCCCATGACGGTGCCCCCTCCCCCTCCCATGACGGTGCCCCCTCCCCCTCCCATGACGGTGCCCCCTCCTCCCCCTCCCATGACGGTGCCCCCTCCCCCTCCCATGACGGTGCCCCCTCCCCCTCCCATGACGGGCTCACTTGCTGCTTGCCTATCACTGTTTCACTGCCTCCTGCGCGCGCGCACGCACACACACACACGATACCAGGAGCTGTGAATCGACCCCCTGTAACCAAGAATAGGTCAGTACACATGCGCCAACGAAGCGGTGGGGACAGGAGCTATCAAACGACCCCTGCAACCACATATAGATAAGTGTACACACACAGATTACCTCGTATTCCCCAGGCGTTGTAATATCCCTACGGGCTTAGTGCTTCCCCCCTTAATAATATTATAAGGCAGTTTTATTCTTATTGCTTAAGTAGACCAAAGTTCTGCTGCACCTCTTAACACACTGCCTTCACATCGTGTGGTAAAGCAGGCTGTTGCTGCTAGCAGCCCACACTGCCACAGGGTCACCACAACCTGAGGTACAAGAAGGCACAATACCGTGACTGCAACAATACACAAATAATCCGCACATAGGAGCAGCTTACGACGACGTTTCGCTCCCACTCGTGACCATTTACAAGTCACACTAAGACGAGAAGGTGAGGGAGCCAGTGACCTTCCTTTGTTAGTGTGACTTGTAAAGGGTCCACATCGGAGCGAAACGTCGCCATAAGCTTCAATGTGCGGGTTATATGTGCACCACAACCTGGCAAATTAGGTACCTGCAACAGACGCAGGTTCACTTTACTCTTGGAAACTATTTCCTTTGTTCCAGTAATTTTTGTGTTAGCCGCCGGTAGCAGGTTGAAGAGTCTGGCACCGCGCATGTTGACAGTGTTCTCTTATTGTGTCCAGGGCGCCTCTGTTCGTTACTTCATTTATTTTACCCTAATAGAGGCTGAGACCCTGGGTAGCTAATAGAGGCTGAGACCCTGAGTAGCTAATAGAGGCTGAGACCCTGGGTAGCTAATAGAGGCTGAGACCCTGGGTAGCTAATAGAGGCTGAGACCCTGGGTAGCTAATAGAGGCTGAGACCCTGGGTAGCTAATAGAGGCTGAGACCCTGGGTAGCTAATAGAGGCTGAGACCCTGGGTAGCTAATAGAGGCTGAGACCCTGGGTAGCTAATAGAGGCTGAGACCCTGGGTAGCTAATAGAGGCTGAGACCCTGGGTAGCTAATAGAGGCTGAGACCCTGGGTAGCTAATAGAGGCTGAGACCCTGGGTAGCCTTAAGAGGCGTCTGAGTTTCCCTGTCTCCTAATATCATCTGCTTTCGTAAGGTGAATTCCAGGATCTTTCCTTAATTCATGGTATAACTTAAATCTTTGAGGACAATTGTGTTGTAGAGGTGTGAGCAAAGTTAGACTCAAGGCTAAGGGACTGATTACCTCAAATTCCTCTTATTGCACATTTTTCTGCATTAGACTGATAAAGCCACTGTGTGGCGAAACGTTTCCACAGTAAAGAAACCAAGATGGCTCATTTATCAACGTGTCTGGGGCAGCGGGCCTCCAGCAGCAACAGTCTGGTTGACCAGGCAAGCACCAGAGCCTGGCCCATGGCCGGGCTCCGAGAGTAGTGAAACTTTCGAAACTCTTCAAAGGTAAATCAAAGGTAGGTTTACACTTTCTGGTGTCTCACTTCATTATGTGGTTATGTTGCTGCTGGTCTTGACTGGGATAATTGTACACTTGTTCCCACTTAGGGAATGTGTTTATAGTCTATCACCCAGAGACGTGTGGAAATCCACTTGAGCACAGCATTAACCTGGGTAACCAGGCAAGCACCAGACAAGCCAGCATGAACCTGGGTAACCAGGCAAGCACCAGACAAGCCAGCATGAACCTGGGTAACCAGGCAAGCACCAGACAAGCCAGCATGAACCTGGGTAACCAGGCAAGCACAAGACAAGCCAGCATGAACCTGGGTAACCAGGCAAGCACCAGACAAGCCAGCATGAACCTGGGTAACCAGGCAAGCACCAGACAAGCCAGCATGAACCTGGGTAACCAGGCAAGCACCAGACAAGCCAGCATGAACCTGGGTAACCAGGCAAGCACCAGACAAGCCAGCATGAACCTGGGTAACCAGGCAAGCACCAGACAAGCCAGCATGAACCTGGGTAACCAGGCAAGCACCAGACAAGCCAGCATGAACCTGGGTAACCAGGCAAGCACCAGACAAGCCAGCATGAACCTGGGTAACCAGGCAAGCACCAGACAAGCCAGCATGAACCTGGGTAACCAGGCAAGCACCAGACAAGCCAGCATGAACCTGGGTAACCAGGCAAGCACCAGACAAGCCAGCATGGGTAACCAGGCAAGCACCAGACACACCTGGCTCAGGGCCGGAAATACAACTCTCCAAACACAGATATATGACAAAGAAACAGCAATGTGTTTAAAATGGTATAAAATCGGGACATGTTGATATTGTTCCAGACTGTGGAGCTGAACTTTTCTCCAGGCTGAGGGACTGACCACCTCATACTTTTTCTCAAAGTTTCATGGACTGATTATATGTATTTCATTATTACTGCTCAGTAGGCTTCTTCAGTCAAATACAATGTGGGCGAAACGTTTCATCAATAAAGAGACCCAGGTGTTGCACTTGTCTTAATCTTCAGGTTGTCGTATTTCATGACAGAAACAGCGTGTAAAACGGAATTTTCTTTAGATATTAGATAAACGCAGAGAGAGAAAGAGGAAGTAAAGTGAGGGATAAAAGGCTGGAAAATAAGACAGCGAGATAACATAAGTGTAGGTCACTGAGAAATACGAAACATCGTCGTAAGTTATTTGTTCATTGTTCCAGTCACGATATTGTGCCTTTTTGTTATTTGACAAATACAAAATAGATCATTCATACTCTATACTAAAAATATTATACTACAACATATTACAAAGAAAAATATACACGAATATATTCACTTGGGAAATACTGGAGATGTTTCGCTCATTGGGTCTTGTATCTGAAGTGATGAAGGTTTACGGAGAATACAATTGTGAATATTTTTCCAGAGTAACCCACACCAGACCTTTGTAAGTAGATGACGTTGTACTGGAGACAAACAGCACAGCAGTGGCACTGATGCTGTGAAACACTGCAGGGGCACTAGTGGCACTGATGCTGTGAAACACTGCAGGGGCACCAGTGGCACTGATGCTGTGAAACACTGCAGGGGCACCAGTGGCACTGATGCTGTGAAACACTGCAGGGGCACCAGTGGCACTGATGCTGTGAAGCACTGCAGAAGCACCAGTGACAGTGATGCTGTGAAACACTGCAGGAGCACCAGTGGCACTGATGCTGTGAAACACTGCAGGAGCACCAGTGGCACTGATGCTGTGAAACACTGCAGAAGCACCAGTGACAGTGATGCTGTGAAACACTGCAGGAGCACCAGTGGCACTGATACTGTGAAACACTGCAGGAGCACCAGTGGCACTGATACTGTGAAACACTGCAGGAGCACCAGTGGCACTGATACTGTGAAACACTGCAGGAGCACCAGTGGCACTGATGCTGTGAAACACTGCAGGAGCACCAGTGGCAGTGATGCTGTGAAACACTGCAGGAGCACCAGTGGCACTGATACTGTGAAATACTGCAGGAGCACCAGTGGCACTGATACTGTGAAACACTGCAGGAGCACCAGTGACAGTGATGCTGTGAAACTACAGGAACACCAGTGGCACTGATGCTGTGAAACACTGCAGGAGCACCAGTGGCACTGATACTGTGAAACACTGCAGGAGCACCAGTGGCACTGATGCTGTGAAACACTGCAGGAGCACCAGTGGCACTGATACTGTGAAACACTGTAGGAGCACCAGTGGCACTGATACTGTGAAACACTGCAGGAGCACCAGTGACACTGATACTGTGAAACACTGCAGGAGCACCAGTGGCACTGATGCTGTGAAACACTGCAGGAGCACCAGTGGCACTGATACTGTGAAACACTGCAGGAGCACCAGTGGCACTGATACTGTGAAACACTGCAGGAGCACCAGTGGCACTGATGCTGTGAAACACTGCAGGAGCACCAGTGGCACTGATGCTGTGAAACACTGCAGGAGCACCAGTGGCAGTGATGCTGTGAAACACTGCAGGAGCACCAGTGGCACTGATACTGTGAAACACTGCAGGAGCACCAGTGGCACTGATACTGTGAAACACTGCAGGAGCACCAGTGGCACTGATGCTGTGAAACACTGCAGGAGCACCAGTGGCACTGATACTGTGAAACACTGCAGGAGCACCAGTGGCACTGATACTGTGAAACACTGCAGGAGCACCAGTGGCACTGATGCTGTGAAACACTGCAGGAGCACCAGTGGCACTGATACTGTGAAACACTGCAGGAGCACCAGTGGCACTGATATTGTGAAACACTGCAGGAGCACCAGTGGCACTGATGCTGTGAAACACTGCAGGAGCACCAGTGGCACTGATACTGTGAAACACTGCAGGAGCACCAGTGGCACTGATGCTGTGAAACACTGCAGGAGCACCAGTGGCACTGATGCTGTGAAACACTGCAGGAGCACCAGTGGCACTGATGCTGTGAAACACTGCAGGAGCACCAGTGGCAGTGATGCTGTACAACACAGAACACGAGTAACAGCATTGCTGTACAACACAGAACACCAGTAACATCATTGCTGTACAACACAGAACACCAGTAACAGCATTGCTGTACAACACAAAACACCAGTAACAGCATTGCTGTACAACACAGAACACCAGTAACAGCAATGCTGTACAACACAGAACACCAGTAACAGCATTGCTGTACAACACAGAACACCAGTAACAGCATTGCTGTACAACACAAAACACCAGTAACAGCATTGCTGTACAACACAGAACACCAGTAACAGCATTGCTGTAAAACACAGACCACCAGTAACAGCAATGCTGTACAACACAGAACACCAGTAACAGCATTGCTGTACAACACAGAACACCAGTAACAGCAATGCTGTACAACACAACACCAGTAACAGCAATGCTGTACAACACAACACCAGTAACAGCAATGCTGTACAACACAACACCAGTAACAGCAATGCTGTACAACACAGAACACCAATAACAGCATTGCTGTACAACAGAACACCAGTAACAGCAATGCTGTACAACACAGAACACCAGTAACAGCATTACTGTACAACACAGTACACGAGTAACAGCAATGTTGTACAATATAGAGCACCAGTAACAGCATTGCTGTACAACACAGTACACGAGTAACAGCATTGATGTACAACACAGAACAGGAGTAACAGCAATGCTGTACAACACAGGACACCAGTAACAGCATTGCTGTACAACACAGTACACGAGTAACAGCAATGCTGTACAACACAGAACACCAGTAACAGCATTGCTGTACAACACAGAACACCAGTAACAGCATTGCTGTACAACACAAAACACCAGTAACAGCATTGCTGTACAACACAGAACACCAGTAACAGCAATGCTGTACAACACAGAACACCAGTAACAGCATTGCTGTACAACACAGAACACCAGTAACAGCATTGCTGTACAACACAGAACACCAGTAACAGCATTGCTGTACAACACAGTACACGAGTAACAGCATTGCTGTACAACACACAACACGAGTAACAGCATTGCTGTACAACACAGTACACGAGTAACAGCAATGCTGTACTTCACAACAATTCTGCCAATATTAAGTTCACAATAAAATAATCGCTACAACAGTCCTGACTAGCACAAGGTTCATCTTTGTAAACACACCAGAGGTTCATCTTTGTAAACACACAAGAGGTTCATCTTCGTAAACACACCAGAGGTTCATCTTTGTAAACACACCAGAGGTTCATCTTTGTAAACACACCAGAGGTTCATCTTTGTAAACACACCAGAGGTTCATCTTTGTAAACACACCAGAGGTTCATCTTTGTAAACACACCAGAGGTTCATCTTGTAAACACAAAAGAGGTTCATCTTCGTAAACACACCAGAGGTTCATCTTTGTAAACACACCAGAGGTTCATCTTTGTAAACACACCAGAGGTTCATCTTTGTAAACACACCAGAGGTTCATCTTTGTAAACACACCAGAGGTTCATCTTTGTAAACACACCAGAGGTTCATCTTTGTAAACACACCAGAGGTTCATCTTTGTAAACACACCAGAGGTTCATCTTTGTAAACACACCAGAGGTTCATCTTTGTAAACACACCAGAGGTTCATCTTTGTAAACACACCAGAGGTTCATCTTTGTAAACACACCAGGCATAAAAACAAAGTTAGAAAATAATGTTTCTCTCATAAATGGCTGATGTGGAAATGTCAGAGTTGGGGGAAAGGTCATTTAAATTGTGATGTGTGTGCGCACACTGCTGCCAAGAGCTGTTGAATGAATGATGGTGGATTGTGTCCTTTATTTTGGGTCTGACTCGGGGGAGACACGTTCACGGTGTTAAAAGTTATTAATCTGGGATACCAAAGTGTAATTTCTTTACGACTGACTGGAACAATACACAACCCGCACATAGGTGACTGAAAGGTGACACGACGTTTCGGTCTTATTTGAAACTGGTTTCCACATGGTTGAGTTACTTATCTGTTTTAACTTTTAAGGTTTGGCAAGTGTCTTGAAAGTCAAAGGCCAGTGTGTTAACCACTCTACAGCCTGGGTGACCAGGCTAGCACCAGATGAGCCTGGCTCATGACCGGGCTAGCACCAGATGAGCCTGGTTCATGACCGGGCTAGCACCCGAGGAGCCTGGTTCATGACGTTGCACATGTGTCTTAATTTATCAGCTAGTCGGTTCTCTGAACCATTTATCTACAAGGGAGGAAGTGCACAATAAACCCAATGGAAAGCAGGGGTGCAGTGGGCACAATAATGGAACACTGTATCAACATCCGTGGCCCAACTATTCAACATGTTACCAACAGCTTCAGATTGTTCAAGACTGCGGTGCTTATCACCAGCTCCAAGGCTGACACACTCATTGCCTCCTCTTTTGTATATACTTCTATAGTCTTCCCATATGATCTTAAATTTGTATTGATAAAACCACTGGAGGGCGAAACGTCTACAAATAGATACCCAGATGTTTCACACGAGTCTAATGGTAGTGGCTAGTTTGTTGTGCACTTCATATCCATCCTGTGGATGGTAGTGGCTAATTTATTGTGCACCTCATATCCATCCTGTGGATGGTACTGGCTAGTTTATTGTGCACCTCATATCCATCCTGTGGATAGTAGTGGCTAGTTTATTGTGCACCTCATATCCATCCTGTGGAAGGCAGTATTAGAACATATGGATGCACAAAAGGCTTAGGAACTAGGTCCCAAAAGGGTTTACAGGAGTACATATGGATTTATGTCTACAGTTCACTTATCTGTTGCAAGCAAATTTAGGAAATTTGCTTAATATGTCTTGGTAGGATAATTGATTCAAACATAGATGTCATAGAACTTCAGGAAGATTTAGACAAACTTTATTCGTGGTCAGAAAAGTGGCAGATGCAGTTCAATGTAGATAAATGCAAGGTTCTGAAGCTCGGGAGTGTTCATAACCAAAGCGGCTTGAGAAAGCTCCTGGAGAGCGAAACGTTGCCACAATAAAATGTCACATTAGTTGCATTTGTGTCCTTTTACTTAACATATTGTCGGTAATTCTACCAATATTATTACAAGTTAAATAACGTAGAACTTAGCCATACAGATTGCGAGAAGGACTTGGGGGTGATGGTAAGCAGCAACCTTAAACCAAGACAGCAATGCCTAAGCGTACGTAATAAGGCAAATAGATTACTGGGATTTATATCAAGAAGTGTTAGCAACAGAAGTCCAGAGGTTATATTACAGCTTTATACATCATTAGTAAGGCCTCAACTAGATTACGCAGCTCAGTTCTGGTCTCCATATTACAGAATGGACATAAATTCGTTAGAAAACATTCAGCGTAGAATGACTAAATTAATACATAGCATTAGAAATCTTCCTTACGAAGAAAGATTGAAGACCCTTAAATTACATTCACTTGTAAGACGTAGAATGAGGGGAGACATGATCGAGGTATACAAGTGGAAAATGGGTATTAACAAAGGGGATATAAATAAGGTCTTGAGAATATCTCTCCAAGAGAGAACCCACAATAATGGATTCAAGTTAGATAAGTTTAGATTTAGAAAGGATATAGGAAAGTATTGGTTTGGAAATAGGGTAGTTGATGAGTGGAACAGTCTGCCTAGTAGGGTCAGGTACCGACTTGAGGTGCCTGTCCAGTGCCTGCTTGAAGACAGCCATGGGTTTGTTGGTAATCCCCCTGATGTACACTGGGAGGCAGTTGAACAATCTTGGGCCCCTGACACTTATTGTGTTGTCCCTCAACGTGCTAGTGGCACCCCTGCTCTTCATTGGGGGGATGTTACATCGCCTGCCAAGTCTTTTGCTTTCGTAGGGAGTGATTTTTGTGTGCAAGTTTGGTACTAAGCCCTCGAGAATTTTCCATGTGTATATAATAATGTATCTCTCCCGCCTGCGTTCTAGGGAGTACAGGTTTAGGAACTTCAAGCGTTCCCAGTAGTTGAGGTGGTTTATCGCACTTATGCGTGCGATGAAGGTTCTCTGCACATTTTCAAGGTCAGCAATTTCACCCGCCTTGAAAGGTGCAGTTAGTGTGCAGCAATATTCCAGCCTAGATAGAACAAGCGATCTGTAAAGTGTCAACATGGGCTTGGCATCCCTGGTTTTGAAGGTTCTCATTATCCATCCTGTCATTTTTCGAGCAGATGCAATTGCTACTTTGTTATGGTCCTTGAAGGTGAGATCCTCTGACATAATCACTCCCAGGTCTTTAACATTAGTTTTTCGCTCTATTGTGTGGTTGGAATTAGTTTTGTACTTCGATGAGATTTTAATTTCTTCACGTTTTCCGTATCTGAGTAATTGAAATTTCTCATCATTGAACTTCATATTGTTTTCTGCAGCCCATTTAAAGATTTGGTTTATGTCTGCTTGGAGTCTTGCAGTGTCTTCAACGGTGGACACTGTCATACAGATTCGGGTGTCGTCTGCAAAGGAAGACACAGCACTGTGGCTTATATCCCTGTCAATGTCTGATATGAGGATGAGGAATAGGATGGGAGCAAGTACTGTGCCTTGTGGAACAGAGTGAGGTGGCTGGGACAGTGGATGCGCTTGGAGAGAGATCTCTCATCTACGTATTAAAAAACTAGGGGCTCGGTGGGCATAAGAGAACACCATATCAACATCCGTGGTACAAGACTTCAACGTGTTACTAGCAGATGCCAAAAATATTGCTGGAACTAATGTAGAAGTTTCAAAAGAAGAAAGTGGATCAGGTGGTGATCCAGAAGGCTGTCAATAGCAACAGCCTGGTTGAACAGCCAATTGACAAAAGAGCGTGGCTGCATGCTGGTCTGCAAGGGTATAGCATAGGGTATGGATCCAATCATAAGGTGTTACTGTTACTGCTGTCAGGTGTGAAGCAACCAGCCATCAGATGTTACTGTTACTGCTGTCTGGTGTGTGAAACAACCAGTCATAAGGTGTTACTGTTACTGCTGTCTGGTGTGGGAAACAATCAGTCATAAGGTGTTACTGTTACTGCTGCTGCTGTCAGGTGTGAAGCAACCAGCCATCAAATGTTACTGTTACTGCTGTCTGGTGTGGGAAACAACCAGTCATAAGGTGTTACTGTTACTGCTGTCTGGTGTGGGAAACAACCAGTCATGAGGTGTTACTGTTACTGCTGTCTGGTGTGTGAAACAACCAGTCATGAGGTGTTACTGTTACTGCTGTCTGGTGTGGGAAACAATCAGTCATAAGGTGTTACTGTTACTGCTGTCTGGTGTGTGAAACAACCAGTCATAAGGTGTTACTGCTACTGCTGTCTGGTGTGGGAAACAACCAGTCATAAGGTGTTACTGTTACTGCTGTCTGGTGTGGGAAACAACCAGTCATAAGGTGTTACTGTTACTGCTGTCTGGTGTGTGAAACAACCAGTCATAAGGTGTTACTGTTACTGCTGTCTGGTGTGGGAAACAACCAGTCATAAGGTGTTACTGTTACTGCTGTCTGGTGTGGGAAACAACCAGTCATAAGGTGTTACTGTTACTGCTGTCTGGTGTGGGAAACAACCAGTCATAAGGTGTTACTGCTACACCTTAGGGGTTAGCCAGCACTTAACGTGCCTACTGATGTGTTTCACTGCAGGTGTTAAGCCACAATATTTCCTCACTTTCAACCACTCTTGGTTTCTTCATAATTTGTGTCGTGTCAAAAGATATCCAGTTACAGTAATTTGAAGACACGGCTGCAGAGCGAGCTTTCATTGGGACAACGTTTTGCTGTGTTATAATAAGAATTACACATAAAAACACACAGGAAAGTATGTATTAAGTGTAGGTAGATATTTGTAAGATTTGCCTGTCATGTTGCGTGTTGGTGAGAGACAGAGGAAAGGTCAGCAATCTTACCAGGGTGAAGACAAGGTAAAGGTATGACATGTATGAAGCACCGAAACGTCTTTATTATAAGAATTGTCTACGAAAGAGACAGGAAGGATAAGTGTGTATCGAATGTAAGCAAAACTTTGTAAGATTTGCTTGTCATGTTGCGTGTTGGTGGAATAAGAAAGGTCAGCAATCCTACTAGAGTGCAACACACGTAAGAGGCTTTCGTTTCACACGTGTCATGAGAGCCAGAGTACCTTCCTGGATCGCTGTTTGGTATACACAAATATCCTCGTCGCTCTACTCAAGTCTCTTAGCTCAGACTGGCATTTCATTACATCATGTATGTACCCCATCCTGTGTGATGCAATGTAACACGGAAATATATTTCCCCACGATGAAACAGCAGCACTCTTAATCCCATATTTTAACACTCTTAATCCCATATTTTAACACTCTTAATCCCATATTTTAACACTCTTAATCCCATATTTTAACACTCTTAATCCCATATTTTAACACTGTTAATCCCATATTTTAACACTGTTAATCCCATATTTTAACTTATCACATAAAATAGTGTAGCAAGAGCACACTTTTCTGCGTGCAAGACTGGCTCTTCATTTTACCCAGTCGTGGGTTTGACAGCTTGTTCCCTGGACAAGTATCTTCACTAGGTGCCAGATCTACCAGGCTGTGATGAATATGTGGGACAGCGGGCCACCAGCAGCAACAGACTGGTTGACCAGGCTATCACCAGACGAGCCTAGCCCATGGCCGGCCTCCAGGAGTAGAAAGATTCTCGGAACTCATCAAAGGAATATTCCCATATAGTACTGTCGTTAATGAGGAACACGGGTCATTTTGTGAGTGATCTTTGATCAGGTTCTCGTGTTGAAGGGGATGGTCTGTGAGGTCTAGACAGTCTTCACATCGGTGGACCATGATACACCTGTATGCAGCTTTTGATATACCACTGATAAGTTACCAGAGTTTTCCTGCTCCCGGAGCTCCGTCATGTGTTGTTCCAGGCTGGAGTATGGCTACCAGAGTTTTCCTGCTCCCGGAGCTTGGTCATGTGTTGTTCCAGGCTGGAGTATGGCTACCAGAGTTTTCCTGCTCCCGGAGCTTGGTCATGTGTTGTTCCAGGCTGGAGTATGGCTACCAGAGTTTTCCTGCTCCGGGAGCTTGGTCATGTGTTGTTCCAGGCTGGAGTATGGCTACCAGAGTTTTCCTGCTCCCGGAGCTTGGTCATGTGTTGTTCCAGGCTGGAGTATGGCTACCAGAGTTTTCTTGCTCCTGGAGCTTGGTCATGTGTTGTTCCAGGCTGGAGTATGGCTACCAGAGTTTTCCTGCTCCCGGAGCTCCGTCATGTGTTGTTCCAGGCTGGAGTATGGCTACCAGAGTTTTCTTGCTCCTGGAGCTTGGTCATGTGTTGTTCCAGGCTGGGGTATGGCTACCAAAGTTTTCCTGCTCCCAGAGCTTGGTCATGTGTTGTTCCAGGCTGGAGTATGGCTACCAGAGTTTTCCTGCTTCCGGAGCTTGGTCATGTGTTGTTCCAGGCTGGAGTATGGCTACCAGAGTTTTCCTGCTCCCGGAGCTCCGTCATGTGTTGTTCCAGGCTGGAGTATGGCTACCAGAGTTTTCTTGCTCCTGGAGCTTGGTCATGTGTTGTTCCAGGCTGGAGTATGGCTACCAGAGTTTTCTTGCTCCCAGAGCTTGGTCATGTGTTGTTCCAGGCTGGAGTATGGCTACCAGAGTTTTCCTGCTCCCGGAGCTCCGTCATGTGTTGTTCCAGGCTGGAGTATGGCTACCAAGTTTTCTGCTCCTGAGCTTGGTCATGTGTTGTTCCAGGCTGGAGTATGGCTACCAGAGTTTTCCTGCTCCGGAGCTGGTCATGTGTTGTTCCAGGCTGGAGTATGGCTACCAGAGTTTTCTTGCTCCTGGAGCTTGGTCATGTGTTGTTCCAGGCTGGAGTATGGCTACCAAGTTTTCCTGCTCCTGAGCTTGGTCATGTGTTGTTCCAGGCTGGAGTATGGCTACCAGAGTTTTCCTGCTCCCGGAGCTTGGTCATGTGTTGTTCCAGGCTGGAGTATGGCTACCAGAGTTTTCCTGCTCCCGGAGCTTGGTCATGTGTTGTTCCAGGCTGGAGTATGGCTATCAGAGTTTTCTTGCTCCTGGAGCTTGGTCATGTGTTGTTCCAGGCTGGAGTATGGTTACCAGAGTTTTCTTGCTCCCAGAGCTTGGTCATGTGTTGTTCCAGGCTGGAGTATGGCTACCAGAGTTTTCCTGCTCCGGAGCTTGGTCATGTGTTGTTCCAGGCTGGAGTATGGCTATCAGAGTTTTCTGCTCCTGGAGCTTGGTCATGTGTTGTTCCAGGCTGGAGTATGGCTATCAGAGTTTTCTTGCTCCGGAGCTTGGTCATGTGTTGTTCCAGGCTGGAGTATGGCTATAAGAGTTTTCCTGCTCCTGGAGCTTGGTCATGTGTTGTTCCAGGCTGGAGTATGGCTACCAGAGTTTTCCTGCTCCGGAGCTCGTCATGTGTTGTTCCAGGCTGGAGTATGGCTACAGAGTTTTCTTGCTCCTGGAGCTTGGTCATGTGTTGTTCCAGGCTGAGTATGGCTACCAGAGTTTTCTTGCTCCTGGAGCTCCGTCATGTGTTGTTCCAGGCTGTAGTATGGCTATAGAGTTTTCTTGCTCCTGGAGCTTGGTCATGTGTTGTTCCAGGCTGGAGTATGGCTACCAGAGTTTTCTTGCTCCCGGAGCTTGGTCATGTGTTGTTCCAGGCTGTAGTATGGCTACCAGAGTTTTCCTGCTCCGGGAGCTTGGTCATATGTTGTTCCAGGCTGGAGTATGGCTACCAGAGTTTTCTTGCTCCTGGAGCTTGGTCATGTGTTGTTTCAGGCTGGAGTATGGCTACCAGAGTTTTCCTGCTCCGGGAGCTTGGTCATATGTTGTTCCAGGCTGGAGTATGGCTACCAGAGTTTTCTTGCTCCCAGAGCTTGGTCATGTGTTGTTCCAGGCTGGAGTATGGCTACCAGAGTTTTCTTGCTCCTGGAGCTTGGTCATGTGTTGTTCCAGGCTGGAGTATGGCTACCAGAGTTTTCCTGCTCCCAGAGCTCCGTCATGTGTTGTTCCAGGCTGGAGTATGGCTACCAGAGTTTTCCTGCTCCCGGAGCTCCGTCATGTGTTGTTCCAGGCTGGAGTATGGCTACCAGAGTTTTCCTGCTCCCGGAGCTCCGTCATGTGTTGTTCCAGGCTGCAGATTTACTCGACCAGTTCTGTCCTGCTTCACTTGAATCCTGTACATTAGTTACCAAGGGATACGACTGCGTGGGTCCATTACGAACTTTTTCTGTTGAGAGCCTCTCTGTTGAGTCAGGTGACCTTTCCCTAAATCTCTGACGTAAATAGCTAGGCCTGCGCTACCTGTTTCAGGTTTGGTGTTCACTTGTTTGCCCACCTTGTGTTGTGATGTTTGGGAGGAGAGGCGAGGAGACCGTTGCTTGTCCTGTTAAGCTGCCTGTATTATTTGATGTTTGGATGTGGACTGCTGCCTGGAGGGTATTCCGGGGGTCAAGGCCCCCGTGCCCCGGTCCATGACCAGGCCTGGTCATGGATCAGGGTCCGATCAACCAGGTTGTTACTGCTGGCCGCATGTAATCCAACCAGCCCGTCTGGTCAGGTACTGACTGTGTCTGTCCAGCTCTCTCTTGAAGACATCCAGGGGTCTTGAAGACATCCAGGGGTCTTGAAGGCATCCAGGAGTCTTGAAGGCATCCAGGGGTCTTGAAGGCATCCAGGGGTCTTGAAGACAGCCAGGGGTCTTGAAGACAGCCAGGGGTCTTGAAGACATCCAGGGGTCTTGAAGACATCCAGGGGTCTTGAAGACATCCAGGGGTCTTGAAGACAGCCAGGTGGGGTCTGTTGGTAATTCCCTTTATGGCTGGTGGGAGGCTGTTGAACAGTCTTGGGCTCCGGACACTTATTGTGTTTTAACACAGTACAGTATATTTCAATTGTTATCAACAACTGAGGTTTTTCATTAAGGTCGTGGTTTTTATAAATACCGAGCTGCCGCCAGTGTACGAGTCTTAACATTTGTTGTCCCGTGGCTCGGTTGGTAGCGCACTCAGCTGACACATTGAGGTCCGTGGTTCGATCCCCGGTACGGGTGGAAACGTTAGGGCGTGTCCTTAAGAGACCTGCTGTCACTGTTCACTTAGCAGTAAGTAGGTACCTGGGTGTTAGTGGAATGTTGTGGGTGGCATCCTGGGGGATAAGATTGAAGGACAGATATGAGACAGTCCTCGATGACGCACTGACTTTATTGAGTTACCCTGGATGGCTAACCCTCCGGGTTAAAATTCCCAACAAAATCATATCTTTACGTCTGGCAAGGCGGTGGCTGCGCAGCCTCAGAAAACGTTGTAATGTGCGCGCGTAACATGGTGGTACGAGGATGGGTTGAACCGTGTAATGGATGGGTTGGCAGCAGGAGGCAACCAGTCAGAGTTGGGTAGCTGGCCTTTGGTGGTGGTGGTGGCGGATGTGTGTCGTTCTGCTGCTGCCAGACGTGTATGTTGGTGCTGCCATGTGTGTGTGTGTGTCGTGCGTGTGGCAGCGCTGCACCACCTACAGTAAACATATTCTACACCTCACTCACCACTGGATATATTGACTCACACACCTAGATAATAAACTATAGTCCTTAAACTAGTTAGAAATAGTTCCCAGTAGAGGGTATGTGTGGATCAAATGCTCTGATATGTTTTTCCTACGCGCACCCAGTTTAATGGAGAGGTATGTGCAAGTCTTGTACACCTGCTGCTGCCAGATGTGTGGTGTTGGTGCTGACACGCTGCATCACACACAAACACATGTCCACACCTCACTACACTACATATATTGACATCATTCCAAACGTTGGACTTATGTACACAAGTACCTGGCTTTGAGGGAGAGCCCAGAGGCTTGAGCCAGTCTCTTTAATAACCTTCTGCTGGCTTAACAGTAAATGTGTACCAGGTGTTAGATTCAGATTTTTGCCACCGAGGTGGCTAGTTTATTGTGCACCGCCATAGTCATCCTGTGGATGATAGTGGCTAGTTTATTGTGCACCACCATAGTCATCCTGTAGATGGTAGTGGCTAGTTTATTGTGCACCACCATAGTCATCCTGTGGATGGTAGTGGCTAGTTTATTGTGCACCACTATAGTCATCGTGTGGATGGTAGTGGCTAGTTTATTGTGCACCACCATAGTCATCCTGTGGATGGTAGTGGCTAGTTTATTGTGCACCACCATAGTCATCGTGTGGATGGTAGTGGCTAGTTTATTGTGCACCACCATAGTCATCCTGTGGATGGTAGTGGCTAGTTTATTGTGCACCACCATAGTCATCCTGTGGATGATAGTGGCTAGTTTATTGTGCACCACCATAGTCATCCTGTAGATGGTAGTGGCTAGTTTATTGTGCACCACCATAGTCATCCTGTGGATGGTAGTGGCTAGTTTATTGTGCACCACTATAGTCATCGTGTGGATGGTAGTGGCTAGTTTATTGTGCACCACCATAGTCATCCTGTGGATGGTAGTGGCTAGTTTATTGTGCACCACCATAGTCATCGTGTGGATGGTAGTGGCTAGTTTATTGTGCACCACCATAGTCATCCTGTGGATGGTAGTGGCTAGTTTATTGTGCACCACCATAGTCATCCTGTGGATGGTAGTGGGTAGTTTATTGTGCACCACCATAGTCATCCTGTGGATGGTAGTGGGTAGTTTATTGTGCACCACCATAGTCATCCTGTGGATGGTAGTGGGTAGTTTATTGTGCACCACCATAGTCATCCTGTGGATGGTAGTGGGTAGTTTATTGTGCACCACCATAGTCATCCTGTGGATGGTAGTGGCTAGTTTATTGTGCACCACCATAGTCATCCTGTGGATGGTAGTGGGTAGTTTATTGTGCACCACCATAGTCATCGTGTGGATGGTAGTGGGTAGTTTATTGTGCACCACCATAGTCATCGTGTGCACGGCAGCACTAGGTCGTAAAAGGGTTAACCAGTACATCTGGACTTATATCTACAGTTAACTTAATTGTTTCAAACAAGTTTAGGAAATTTGCTTAATATGTGGTGTTTTATTTTCATTAAGATATCTTGACATGTCACATAGGTTATTATAGCGGTGCAACACAATTGTTCTCACTATGACACAATTACGGAACCGTTGGCAAAACGGCTTCCGCAATTCTGCCTTTGCAAAATCTGTGTAAATCGCATCTGCAATTTACACAGATTTTGACAAATGCGATCATGGAGTGATAGCGCACAAAATGAGGGCCATAGGCATTACGGGGAAGGTAGGCAGATGGATTTTCGGGTTCCTAACAGAAAGTAGTAGTAAACAGGGCAAGATCCAGCATCAGCGAGGTCAAAAGCTCAGTGCCCCAAGGCACTGTCCTGGCACCTCTGCTGTTTCTCATCCTCATAGCAGACATAGATAAAAACACCCAGCACACTTTTGTATCATCATTTGCAGATGACACTAAAATAAGCATGAAAGTCACTACGGTAGAGGACACTGAAAAATTACAGGAGGACATAAGCAGGGTCTTCCAATGGGCAGTGGAGAACAACATGACGTTCAATGGTGATAAGTTTCAGCTGCTTAGGTATGGAAAAAATGAAGAACTCAAAAGGAACACTATATACAAAACGCAAGAGGGTCACCACATAGAACGAAAGGAACACGTAAAGGACTTGGGAATAATTATGTCTGCTGATCTGTCTTTTAAAGACTATAACAAGACAAAGATCTCAACAGCCAGGAAGATGACGGGGTGGGTATTGAGAACTTTCAAAACAAGGGAAATAATGCCGATGGTGACACTATTCAAATCGCTAGTGCTCCCTCACTTAGAATACTGCTCAGTGCTGACGGCCCCGTTCAGGGCAGGAGAAATATCAGAGCTGGAACAAATTCAGAGATCGTTTACGGCTCACATTGAGCCATTGAAACATCTAAATTACTGGGAACGCCTTCAAGTCTTAAACATGTACTCATTGGAGCGGAGGAGAGAGAGATACATGATAATATATACATGGAAAGTACTTGAGGGCCTGGTCCCAAATCTGCACACTGCTATAACAACATACTGGAGTGAGAGATATGGGAGAAAGTGTAAAATAAACCCAGTGAGTAGCAGGGGTGCGGTGGGGACAATACGGGAGCACTGTATTAACATCCGGAGTCCCAGACTATTCAACATCTTACCAGAAGATATCCGAAACATCGCTGGAACCAGTGTAGAAGCCTTCAAGAGGAAACTGGACAAGTATCTTCACCAGGTGCCAGATCAACCAGGCTGTGATGGATATGTGAGGCAGCGGGACTCCAGCAGCAACAGCCTGGTTGAGCAGGCTAGCACCAGACGAGCCTGGCCCATGGCCGGGCTACAGAAGTAGAAAAACTCGCAACTCATCAAAGGTATAAAGGTATGGATACGTGGGTGAGTGGTGACCAGCAGCAACAGCTTAGTTGACCAGGCAGTTGAAGCGGCAGTCTGCTTTCACATCGGGCAAGGAGAGTTGACCCTTTAAAACAGATTACAGGTGTGTAACCATGGAAACTAGTAACTGTGGGGGTACCATGAAGACCATTGTCAGGTATGTGACAGGTGTGGTGGGGGTGTAGACAGGTATGTGACAGTTGTGGTGGGAAGGTGGGCTGTAGACAGGTGTGGTGGGGAGGGAGGGGGTGTAGACAGGTATGTGACAGGTGTGGTAGGGAGGGAGGGGGTGTAGACAGGTATGTGATGGGTGTGGTAGGGAGGGAGGGGGTGTAGACGTATGTGATAGGTGTGGTGGGGAGGGAGGGGGAGAGGGTGTAGACAGGTATGTGATAGGTGTGGAGGGGAGGGAGGGGTACAGACAGGTGTGGTGGGGAGGAAGGGGGTTGGGGGATGTAGCAGTAATGTAGACATAGTATTGATTCATGAGCAGCGGCACCACTATGTATCTCTGGTGGTAGCATCCTTATGTATCTCTGGTGGTAGCATCCTTATGTATCTCTGGTGGTAGCATCCTTGTGTATCTCTGGTGGTAGCATCCTTGTGTATCTCTGGTGGTAGCATCCTTGTGTATCTCTGGTGGTAGCATCCTTTGTATCTCTGGTGGTAGCATCCTTATGTATCTCTGGTGGTAGCATCCTTTGTATCTCTGGTGGTAGCATCCTTGTGTATCTCTGGTGGTAGCATCCTTGTGTATCTCTGGTGGTAGCATCCTTGTGTATCTCTGGTGGTAGCATCCTTGTGTATCTCTGGTGGTAGCATCCTTGTGTATCTCTGGTGGTAGCATCCTTATGTATCTCTGGTGGTAGCATCCTTGTGTATCTCTGGTGGTAGCATCCTTGTGTATCTCTGGTGGTAGCATCCTTGTGTATCTCTGGTGGTAGCATCCTTGTGTATCTCTGGTGGTAGCATCCTTGTGTATCTCTGGTGGTAGCATCCTTGTGTATCTCTGGTGGTAGCATCCTTGTGTATCTCTGGTGGTAGCATCCTTGTGTATCTCTGGTGGTAGCATCCTTATGTATCTCTGGTGGTAGCATCCTTATGATCTCTGGTGGTAGCATCCTTATCTGTATCTTGTCATCTCTGGTGGTAGCATCCTTGTCCATCTCTGGTGGTAGCATCCTTGTGTATCTCTGGTGGTAGCATCCTTGATCGCATCTCCTGGTGGTAGCATCCTTATGTATCTCTGGTGGTAGCATCCTTGTGCATCTCTGGTGGTAGCATCCTTGTATCTCTGGTGGTAGCATCCTTGTGTATCTCTGGTGGTAGCATCCTTGTGCATCTCTGGTGGTAGCATCCTTGTGATCTCTGGTGGTAGCATCCTTGTGCTATCTCTGGTGGTAGCATCCTTGTGCATCTCTGGTGGTAGCATCCTTGTGCATCTCTGGTGGTAGCATCCTTGTGTATCTCTGGTGGTAGCATCCTTATGTATCTCTGGTGGTAGCATCCTTGTGTATCTCTGGTGGTAGCATCCTTGTGCATCTCTGGTGGTAGCATCCTTATGTATCTCTGGTGGTAGCATCCTTGTGTATCTCTGGTGGTAGCATCCTTGTGCATCTCTGGTGGTAGCATCCTTGTGTATCTCTGGTGGTAGCATCCTTATGTATCTCTGGTGGTAGCATCCTTGTGCATCTCTGGTGGTAGCATCCTTGTGTATCTCTGGTGGTAGCATCCTTGTGTATCTCTGGTGGTAGCATCCTTGTGCATCTCTGGTGGTAGCATCCTTGTGTATCTCTGGTGGTAGCATCCTTGTGCATCTCTGGTGGTAGCATCCTTGTGTATCTCTGGTGGTAGCATCCTTGTGTATCTCTGGTGGTAGCATCCTTGTGTATCTCTGGTGGTAGCATCCTTGTCCATCTCTGGTGGTAGCATCCTTGTGTATCTCTGGTGGTAGCATCCTTGTGCATCTCTGGTGGTAGCATCCTTGTGTATCTCTGGTGGTAGCATCCTTGTCCATCTCTGGTGGTAGCATCCTTGTGTATCTCTGGTGGTAGCATCCTTGTGTATCTCTGGTGGTAGCATCCTTGTGTATCTCTGGTGGTAGCATCCTTGTGCATCTCTGGTGGTAGCATCCTTGTGCATCTCTGGTGGTAGCATCCTTGTGTATCTCTGGTGGTAGCATCCTTGTGCATCTCTGGTGGTAGCATCCTTGTCCATCTCTGGTGGTAGCATCCTTGGGCATCTCTGGTGGTAGCATCCTTGTGCATCTCTGGTGGTAGCATCCTTGTGTTCCACCAGCTGGGGTCCTAGGGACGCGTGGGGCTAGTAGTGGATGCTGCTGGAGAGGCAGGTGATGGGCTAGTAGTGGATGCTGGAGAGGCAGGTGGTGTTGGGCTAGTAGTGGATGCTGGAGAGGCAGGTGGTGTGGCGCTAGTAGTGGATGCTGCTGGAGAGGCAGGTGGTGTGGGGCTAGTAGTGGATGCTGCTGGAGAGGCAGGTGGTGTGGGGCTAGTAGTGGATGCTGGAGAGGCAGGTGGTGTGGGGCTAGTAGTGGATGCTTAAGAGGCAGGTGGTGTGGGGCTAGTAGTGGATGATCCTGGAGAGGCAGGTGGTGTGGGGCTAGTAGTGGATGCTGGAGAGGCAGGTGGTGTGGGGCTAGTAGTGGATGATGCTGGGGTAGAAGGATGCAGGTGTGGGGCTAGTGGATGCTGCTGGGGTAGAAGGTGGATGCAGGTGTGTGCTTAGTGGATGCTGCTGTCGAAGGTGGATGCAGGTGTGGGGCTAGTGGATGCTGCTTGAGGAGGTGGATGCAGGTGTAGGGCTAGTGGATGCTGCTGGGGAAGGTGGATGCAGGTGTGGGGCTAGTGGATGCTGCTTGGGAAGGAGGTGGATGCAGGTGTGGGGCTAGTGGATGCAGCTTGAGAAGGTGGATGCAGGTGTGAGGCTAGTGGATGCTGCTGGGGAAGAAGGTGGATGCAGGTGTGGGGCTAGTGGATGCTGCTGGGGAAGGTGGTGGATACAGGTGTGGGGCTAGTGGATGCTGCTTGAGAAGGTGGATGCAGGTGTGGGGCTAGTGGATGCTGCTTGGGAAGGAGGTGGATGCAGGTGTGGGGCTAGTGGATGCTGCTGGGGAAGAAGGATGCAGGTGTGGGGCTAGTGGATGCTGCTGGGGTAGAAGGTGGATGCAGGTGTGGGGCTAGTGGATGCTGCTTGGGAAGAAGGATGCAGGTGTGGGGCTATGGAGGGGGGGATGCTGTGGGGTTAGAAGGGATGCAGGTGTGGGGCTAGTGGATGCTCTGGGGAAGAAGGATGCAGGTGTGGGGCTAGTGGATGCTTCTGGGGTAGAAGGTGGATGCAGGTGTGGGGCTAGTGGATGCTGCTGGGGTAGAAGGATGCAGGTGTGGGGCTAGTGGATGCAGCTGGGGTAGAAGGTGGATGCAGGTGTGGGGCTAGTGGATGCAGCTGGGGTAGAAGGTGGATGCAGGTGTGGGGCTAGTGGATGCTGCTGGGGTAGAAGGTGGATGCAGGTGTGGAGCGTGTTGATGGATAGTTAATAAACACATGTGCAACACTGATATGTTTATTGTTCAAACATTTCTTGACTCCAGGCTGAGGGACTGATTACCTCATCTTCAACCATTCTTCTCTGTATTGGACTGATGAAGCCACTGTGTAGCTAAACATTTCTACAATACACATAGTAAGTGTTGTGTCTGGACCCCTGGTTGTCTTCAAGACCCCTGGCTGTCTTCAAGACCCCTGGTTGTCTTCAAGACCCCTGGTTGTCTTCAAGACCCCTGGTTGTCTTCAAGACCCCTGGTTGTCTTCAAGACCCCTGGTTGTCTTCAAGACCCCTGGTTGTCTTCAAGACCCCTGGTTGTCTTCAACACCCCTGGTTGTCTTCAAGACCCCTGGTTGTCTTCAACACCCCTGGTTGTCTTCAAGACCCCTGGTTGTCTTCAAGACCCCTGGTTGTCTTCAAGACCCCTGGTTGTCTTCAAGACCCCTGGTTGTCTTCAACACCCCTGGTTCTCTTCAACACCCCTGGTTCTCTTCAACACCCCTGGTTCTCTTCAACACCCCTGGTTCTCTTCAACACCCCTGGTTCTCTTCAACACCCCTGGTTCTCTTCAACACCCTGGTTCTCTTCAACACCCCTGGTTCTCTTCAACACCCTGGTTCTCTTCAACACACCTGGTTCTCTTCAACACCCCTGGTTCTCTTCAACACCCCTGGTTCTCTTCAACACCCCTGGTTCTCTTCAACACCCCTGGTTCTCTTCAACACCCCTGGTTCTCTTCAACACCCCTGGTTCTCTTCAACACCCCTGGTTCTCTTCAACACCCCTGGTTCTCTTCAACACCCCTGGTTCTCTTCAACACCCCTGGTTCTCTTCAACACCCCTGGTTCTCTTCAACACCCCTGGTTCTCTTCAACACCCCTGGTTCTCTTCAACACCCCTGGTTCTCTTCAACACCCCTGGTTCTCTTCAACACCCCTGGTTCTCTTCAACACCCTGGTTCTCTTCAACACCCCTGGTTCTCTTCAACACCCTGGTTCTCTTCAACACCCCTGGTTCTCTTCAACACCCCTGGTTCTCTTCAACACCCCTGGTTCTCTTCAACACCCCTGGTTCTCTTCAACACCCCTGGTTCTCTTCAACACCCTTGGCTGTCTTGAAGATCCCTGGCTGTCTTGAAGATCCCTGGCTGTCTTCAAGATCCCTGGCTGTCTTCAAGACCCCTGGCTGTCTTCAAGACCCCTGGCTGTCTTCAAGACCCCTGGCTGTCTTCAAGACCCCTGGCTGTCTTCAAGATCCCTGGCTGTCTTGAAGATCCCTGGCTGTCTTGAAGATCCCTGGATGTCTTGAAGATCCCTGGATGTCTTGAAGATCCCTGGCTGTCTTGAAGATCCCTGGCTGTCTTGAAGATCCCTGGCTGTCTTGAAGATCCCTGGATGTCTTGAAGATCCCTGGATGTCTTGAAGATCCCTGGCTGTCTTGAAGATCCCTGGCTGTCTTGAAGATCCCTGGCTGTCTTGAAGATCCCTGGCTGTCTTGAAGATCCCTGGCTGTCTTGAAGATCCCTGGCTGTCTTGAAGACCCCTGGCTGTCTTCAAGACCCCTGGCTGTCTTCAAGACCCTGGCTGTCTTCAAGACCCCTGGCTGTCTTCAAGACCCTGGCTTCTTCAAGACCCCTGGCTGTCTTCAAGACCCTGGCTTCTTCAAGACCCCTGGTTGTCTTGAAGATCCCTGGTTCTTGAAGATCCCTGGTGTCTTGAAGATCCCTGGTCTTTCAAGACCCTGGATTCTTGAAGATCCCTGGATGTCTTCAAGACCCTGGTTCTTCAACCCCTGGTTCTCTTCAACACCCCTGGTTCTCTTCAACACCCCTGGTTCTCTTCAACACCCCTGGTTCTCTTCAACACCCTGGTTCTCTTCAACACCCTGGTTCTCTTCAACACCCCTGGTTCTCTTCAACACCCTGGTTCTCTTCAACACCCTGGTTCTCTTCAACACCCCTGGTTCTCTTCAACACCCTGGTTCTCTTCAACACCCCTGGTTCTCTTCAACACCCTGGTTCTCTTCAACACCCTGGTTCTCTTCAACACCCTGGTTCTTCTTCAAGACCCTGGTGTCTTGAAGATCCCTGGCTGTCTTGAAGATCCCTGGCTGTCTTGAAGATCCCTGGCTGTCTTGAAGATCCTGGCTGTCTTGAAGACCCTGGCTGTCTTGAAGATCCCTGGCTGTCTTAAGACCCTGGCTGTCTTCAAGACCCTGGTGCTAAGACCTGTCTTGAAGATCCCTGGCTGTCTTGAAGATCCCTGGCTGTCTTGAAGATCCCTGGCTGTCTTCAAGACCCCTGGCTGTCTTGAAGATCCCTGGCTGTCTTGAAGATCCCTGGCTGTCTTGAAGATCCCTGGCTGTCTTGAAGATCCCTGGCTGTCTTGAAGATCCCTGGCTGTCTTGAAGATCCCTGGCTGTCTTGAAGATCCCTGGCTGTCTTCAAGATCCCTGGCTGTCTTCAAGACCCCTGGCTGTCTTCAAGACCCCTGGCTGTCTTCAAGACCCCTGGCTGTCTTCAAGACCCCTGGCTGTCTTCAAGACCCCTGGCTGTCTTCAAGACCCCTGGCTGTCTTCAAGACCCGTGGCTATCTTCAAATACCCATGGCTGTCGTCAAATACCCCTAGCTGTCTTAAAAAAATTCTATCTGTCAAGACGCCTAGCGCTCTTACCTGGAGGTTGTTTCGGAGGGGTGAGCGCCCCCGCGGCCTTGTTCATGACCAGTCCTGGTGGTGGATCAGAACCTGAACAACGAGGTTGTTACTGCTGGCCGCAGGTAAACCAACGTAGGGACCACAGCCCGGCTGGTCAGGTACTTTGTGTGTGTCCAGCTCCACAAATTACTTGATCAACCAGGTTATTATGCATTCGTTGGTCTACATGTAGCTAGCACCAGTAGCCTATTTGATCAGGCCATCAACTAGGAGGCCTGGTGTTGGATTGGACCGCAGGGGGCATCGCCCCCCTGGAATCAACAGGTAACCCTTACGTAAGTACAGGTAGCGTGTCTGCCTCAACGGTTTAATAGACGGAGGGTCGAGCCTTCACTACCCTTGCATTGAAAATAATAATAATAATGTATATTAACCTGAAGGCAGACAGTAATTATATTTTTTGTACGGGAAGCGCTAAATCTGTAGGGGTCATACCGCGCCTGGTGGGATGGGAGGTAATCGGGTTTGATGTAGCTCCAATTCCTTGGATCACGATCCCTCTTCATCCCGGGATGAAGGCACACCTCTTGTATGGTTGTCAGCCTCTTAGCCTTGTATGGTTGTCAGCCTCTTAGCCTTGTATGGTGGTCAGCCTCCACTCTTGTATGGTTGTCAGCCTCCACTCTTGTATGGTTGTCAGCCTCCACTCTTGTATGGTTGTCAGCCTCCACTCTTGTATGGTTGTCAGCCTCCACTCTTGTATGGTTGTCAGCCTCCACCCTGTATGGTTGTCAGCCTCCACTCTTGTATGGTTGTCAGCCTCCACTCTTGTATGGTTGTCAGCCTCCACTCTTGTATGGTTGTCAGCCTCCACTCTTGTATGGTTGTCAGCCTCCACTCTTGTATGGTTGTCAGCCTCCACTCTTGTATGGTTGTCAGCCTCCACTCTTGTATGGTTGTCAGCCTCCACTCTTGTATGGTTGTCAGCCTCCACTCTTGTATGGTTGTCAGCCTCCACTCTTGTATGGTTGTCAGCCTCCACTCTTGTATGGTTGTCAGCCTCCACTCTTGTATGGTTGTCAGCCTCCACTCTTGTATGGTTGTCAGCCTCCACTCTTGTATGGTTGTCAGCCTCCACTCTTGTATGGTTGTCAGCCTCCACTCTTGTATGGTTGTCAGCCTCCACTCTTGTATGGTTGTCAGCCTCCACTCTTGTATGGTTGTCAGCCTCCACTCTTGTATGGTTGTCAGCCTCCACTCTTGTATGGTTGTCAGCCTCCACTCTTGTATGGTTGTCAGCCTCCACTCTTGTATGGTTGTCAGCCTCCACTCTTGTATGGTTGTCAGCCTCCACTCTTGTATGGTTGTCAGCCTCCACTCTTGTATGGTTGTCAGCCTCCACTCTTGTATGGTTGTCAGCCTCCACTCTTGTATGGTTGTCAGCCTCCACTCTTGTATGGTTGTCAGCCTCCACTCTTGTATGGTTGTCAGCCTCCACTCTTGTATGGTTGTCAGCCTCCACTCTTGTATGGTTGTCAGCCTCCACTCTTGTATGGTTGTCAGCCTCCACTCTTGTATGGTAGTCAGGACTCAGTAAATATGACAGGTGTATGTCAGAGGACATTGTTAGCCTGGATGACAAAAGGACTCAGTAAATATGACAGGTGTATGTCAGAGGACATTGTTAGCCTGGATGACAAAAGGACTCAGTAAATATGACAGGTGTATGTCAGAGGACATTGTTAGCCTGGAGGACAGAAGGACTCAGGAAATATGACAGGTGTATGTCAGAGGACATTGTTAGCCTGGAGGACAGAAGGACTCAGGAAATATGACAGGTGTATGTCAAGAGGACATTGTTAGCCTGGAGGACAGAAGGACTCAGGAAATATGACAGGTGTATGTCAGGAGGACATTGTTAGCCTGGAGGACAGAAGGACTCAGGAAATATGACAGGTGTATGTCAAGAGGACGTTGTTAGACTGGAGGACAAAAGTACTCAGGAAATATGACAGGTGTATGTCAGTGGACATTGTCAGACTGGAGGACAAAAGGACTCAGGAAATATGACAGGTGTATGTCAGTGGACATTGTTAGACTGGAGGACAAAAGGTCTCAGGAAATATGACAGGTGTATGTCAAGAGGACGTTGTTAGACTGGAGGACAAAAGTACTCAGGAAATATGACAGGTGTATGTCAGTGGACATTGTCAGACTGGAGGACAAAAGGACTCAGGAAATATGACAGGTGTATGTCAGTGGACATTGTTAGACTGGAGGACAGAAGGACACAGGAAATATGACAGGTGTATGTCAGAGGACATTGTTAGACTGGAGGACATTAATATTACACTGTGAAATTTGTTACTGGGCAGAAGACGTGTGTAATGTGAGATCTATAATAAGAAGCTAAATGCTGCCTGCAACACAACGCTTTAAAGTGCATGGAGCACCCTGCCCGCTGGCCACCACACTGACTTTATCAGAGAGAGCGAGCGAGCGCGCCTCGTGGGCCCTATCGTACCTTCTCTTAAAACTATGCATTCAGTCTGACTGCCACTTCGTAGAGGTCATTCCACCTTCTAATATTGCTGTAACTCATCTGTGTCTACGGGCTGTGCCCCTGAGTACCTGTTTCCCGCCTCTCACACAGCCTATGCCTGTGTGTTCTTATCAGTTCCTCTTGGTATTTTGTGTTAATATCTCGTTTGGTTGTTGTGTCCTCCAGTATTGCTGGGACAATTCCACCAGCCTCTCAGAAATTCTTAAAAAGTTGACCCGAGTCTTTGATGATATACTAGGCACTATGTTCACTCCGTGTCCTGTCTTATGGCTCTCTTCCTTATCTTCATAACCTTGCATTTGCGGGGATTGAATTCAAGCAACCACTTGTCTGAATAATCTTGCAGTTTGTCCAGATGCTGTGGGGGGGGGGATGATTTGGCGGGCGGGTTATTGAATTATTTACCCCTGTGGGGCTAATCTTGGGCTATTAACCCTCCAGGGTTAATAATCAGGATTAAGTCTTTGGTACACTTTCCCTTCTAATCAGGGTTGGCTGCTGCGAGGTTAATAGACCCCGTGACACCTCTTAGAGGTATGTCACAGGTGCGATGTGAAATGGGTGCAACTTTTATTAACGTGGGTTTGAAATGTATACTCATATGCTTGTCTTTGCTGTGTTTCTTCACAGTGGTGTTATATTGAATTTGCAAATCAATGGTGCTCTGGTGACTGAAATAATTTTGGAGAAGGTATAAAGTACCGAAAACTTGATTATTAAGACACGTGGAACAGTTTGGTATCGTTCCAGTTCATGGAGGTGAACTCTTCTCCAGACTGAGGGACTCACCACCTCAAATATCATTTGTCCAAGATTGACCAACTGATTACATCTTCATTTCACTACTATACTTCAGTACAAAGGTTAAGTATCCACATGGAATTTGTCAACCATCTAAGCTATTGGAAGCACCTTGAACAACTTGGATTATTCTCTCGGGAACACAGAGGGAGGGAGAGAACCACCTGATAATATATACATGGAAGATACCCGAGGCTCTGCTCCCTTACCTACACACTAAGTTAATGTCGTTAAAGTGTAGAATAAACCAAGTGAAAATAACTCATTGCTTGGGTAACACTGTACTATCATCCATGCTGCCAGACTATTCAACTTGCTGCCAGACTATTCAGCTTGCTGCCAGACTATTCAGCTTGCTGCCAGACTATTCAACTTACTGCCAGACTATTCAGCTTGCTACCAGACTATTCAACTTGCTGCCAGACTATTCAGCTTGCTACCAGACTATTCAACTTGCTGCCAGACTATTCAACTTGCTGCCAGACTATTCAGCTTGCTACCAGACTATTCAACTTGCTGCCAGACTATTCAACTTGCTGCCAGACTATTCAACTTACTGCCAGACTATTCAACTTACTGCCAGACTATTCAACTTGCTGCCAGACTATTCAGCTTGCTACCAGACTATTCAACTTGCTGCCAGACTATTCAGCTTGCTACCAGACTATTCAGCTTGCTACCAGACTATTCAGCTTGCTACCAGACTATTCAGCTTGCTACCAGACTATTCAGCTTGCTACCAGACTATTCAACTTGCTGCCAGACTATTCAACTTGCTACCAGACTATTCAACTTGCTACCACAATATTCAACTTGCTACCACAATATTCAACTTGCTACCAGACTATTCAACTTGCTACCACAATATTCAACTTGCTGCCAGACTATTCAACTTGCTACCACAATATTCAACTTGCTACCAGACTATTCAACTTGCTACCACAATATTCAACTTGCTACCACAATATTCAACTTGCTACCACAATATTCAACTTGCTACCACAATATTCAACTTGCTACCACAATATTCAACTTGCTACCACAATATTCAACTTGCTACCAGACTATTCAACTTGCTACCACAATATTCAACTTGCTACCACAATATTCAACTTGCTACCAGACTATTCAACTTGCTACCACAATATTCAACTTGCTGCCAGACTATTCAACTTGCTACCACAATATTCAACTTGCTACCAGACTATTCAACTTGCTACCACAATATTCAACTTGCTACCACAATATTCAACTTGCTACCACAATATTCAACTTGCTACCAGACTATTCAACTTGCTACCACAATATTCAACTTGCTACCAGACTATTCAACTTGCTGCCACAATATTCAACTTGCTACCACAATATTCAACTTGCTACCACAATATTCAGCTTGCTACCAGACTATTCAACTTGCTACCAGACTATTCAACTTGCTGCCAGACTATTCAACTTGCTACCACAATATTCAACTTGCTACCACAATATTCAACTTGCTACCACAATATTCAGCTTGCTACCAGACTATTCAACTTGCTGCCACAATATTCAACTTGCTACCATACTATTCAACTTGCTGCCAGACTATTCAACTTGCTACCAGACTATTCAGCTTGCTACCACAATATTCAACTTGCTACCACAATATTCAACTTGCTACCACAATATTCAACTTGCTGCCACAATATTCAGCTTGCTACCAGACTATTCAACTTGCTACCAGACTATTCAACTTGCTGCCAGACTATTCAACTTGCTACCACAATATTCAACTTGCTACCACAATATTCAACTTGCTACCACAATATTCAACTTGCTACCACAATATTCAACTTGCTACCACAATATTCAGCTTGCTACCAGACTATTCAACTTGCTACCAGACTATTCAACTTGCTGCCAGACTATTCAACTTGCTACCACAATATTCAGCTTGCTACCAGACTATTCAACTTGCTACCACAATATTCAACTTGCTACCACAATATTCAACTTGCTACCACAATATTCAACTTGCTACCACAATATTCAACTTGCTACCACAATATTCAACTTGCTGCCACAATATTCAACTTGCTACCACAATATTCAACTTGCTACCAGACTATTCAGCTTGCTACCACAATATTCAACTTGCTGCCACAATATTCAACTTGCTACCACAATATTCAACTTGCTACCACAATATTCAGCTTGCTACCAGACTATTCAACTTGCTACACAGACTATTCAACTTGCTGCAGACTATTCAACTGCTACCACAATATTCAACTTGCTCCAATATTCAGCTTGCTACCACAATATTCAACTTGCTACCACAATATTCAACTTGCTACCACAATATTCAACTGTGCCACAATATTCAACTTGCTACAATATTCAACTTGCTACCAGACTATTCAACTTGTTACCAGACTATTCAACTTGCTACCACAATATTCAACTTGCTACCACAATATTCAACTTGCTACCACAATATTCAACTTGCTACCACAATATTCAACTTGCTACCACAATATTCAGCTTGCTACCAGACTATTCAACTTACCACAATATTCAACTTGCTACCACAATATTCAACTTGCTAACAATATTCAACTTGCTACCAGACTATTCAGCTTGCTACCACAATATTCAACTTGCTCACAATATTCAACTTGCTACCACAATATTCAACTTGCTCAGACTATTCAACTTGTTACGACTATTCAACTTGCTACCACAATATTCAACTTGCTCACAATATTCAACTTGCTACCACAATATTCAACTTGCTACCACAATATTCAACTTGCTACCACAATATTCAACTTGCTACCACAATATTCAACTTGCTAAAAGACTATTCAACTTGCTAAAAGACTATTCAACTTGCTGCCAGACTATTCAACTTGCTACCAGACTATTCAACTTGCTGCCAGACTATTCAACTTGCTACCACAATATTCAGCTTGCTGCCAGACTATTCAGCTTGCTACCAGACTATTCAACTTACTACCAGACTATTCAACTTACTACCAGACTATTCAACTTGCTGCCAGACTATTCAACTTGCTGCCAGACTATTCAACTTGCTACCAGACTATTCAACTTGCTACCAGACTATTCAACTTACTACCAGACTATTCAACTTACTACCAGACTATTCAACTTGCTACCAGACTATTCAACTTGCTACCAGACTATTCAACTTGCTACCAGACTATTCAACTTGCTGCCAGACTATTCAACTTGCTACCAGACTATTCAACTTGCTACCAGACTATTCAACTTGCTACCAGACTATTCAACTTGCTACCAGACTGCTCAGTTTGCTACCAGACTATTCAACTTGCTACCAGCAGACGTGAAATAGTATTGTTGCCAAGATAGATTGTTCTCAAAGCGGAAGTTGGAATACTATCTCTTGCAAATTCGTGATGGCTGTGTACGAGACTGCCGGACGCTAGCAGTAACAGCCTGCTGGCGGCCTTTATAAACCTTTGACCAGTTTCAAGAGTATTTCTACTCCCGGAGCCCGGTCGTGGGTCAGGTCACAAACGTGTTACAGGTAGGGGGCGTGGTTTGAGACCAGACTGCGGGGGACAATGGATCCCCGTGAACATTGACTAACATTCACAAATAATCTGAACAGTGATGTGTTGTGGGACCGACCGAAATGTGCTTAAGGGTTCTGTCCCACCCAGGTTAGGCAAGATTCGTCAGGAAATAGGACCAGTGTTTCTCTTTTGTTGGTTGTGAATTGTTGCAGCCATGGTACGTTGTGAATTGTTGCAGCCATGGTACGTTGTGAATTGTTGCAGCCATGGTACGTTAGTTGGGAATTGTTGCATCCATGGTACGTTAGTTGTGAATTGTAGCAGCCATGGTACGTTGTGAATTGTAGCAGCCATGGTACGTTGTGAATTGTAGCAGCCATGGTACGTTGTGAATTGTAGCAGCCATGGTACGTTAGTTGTGAATTGTAGCAGCCATGGTACGTTAGTTGTGAATTGTTGCAGCCATGGTACGTTAGTTGTGAATTGTTGCAGCCATGGTACGTTAGTTGTGAATTGTTGCAGCCATGGTACGTTAGTTGTGAATTGTTGCAGCCATGGTACGTTAATTGTGAATTGTAGCAGCCATGGTACGTTAGTTGTGAATTGTAGCAGCCATGGTACGTTAGTTGTGAATTGTTGCAGCCATGGTACGTTAGTTGTGAATTGTTGCAGCCATGGTACGTTGTGAATTGTAGCAGCCATGGTACGTTGTGAATTGTTGCAGCCATGGTACGTTGTGAATTGTTGCAGCCATGGTACGTTAGTTGTGAATTGTTGCAGCCATGGTACGTTGTGAATTGTAGCAGCCATGGTACGTTGTGAATTGTTGCAGCCATGGTACGTTGTGAATTGTTGCAGCCATGGTACGTTAGTTGGGAATTGTTGCATCCATGGTACGTTAGTTGTGAATTGTAGCAGCCATGGTACGTTAGTTGTGAATTGTAGCAGCCATGGTACGTTGTGAATTGTAGCAGCCATGGTACGTTGTGAATTGTAGCAGCCATGGTACGTTAGTTGTGAATTGTTGCAGCCATGGTACGTTGTGAATTGTTGCAGCCATGGTACGTTAGTTGGGAATTGTTGCATCCATGGTACGTTAGTTGTGAATTGTAGCAGCCATGGTACGTTGTGATGTAGCAGCCATGGTACGTTGTGAATTGTAGCAGCCATGGTACGTTAGTTGTGAATTGTTGCAGCCATGGTACGTTGTGAATTGTAGCAGCCATGGTACGTTAGTTGTGAATTGTAGCAGCCATGGTACGTTGTGAATTGTAGCAGCCATGGTACGTTGTGAATTGTAGCAGCCATGGTACGTTGTGAATTGTAGCAGCCATGGTACGTTGTGAATTGTTGCAGCCATGGTACGTTAGTTGTGAATTGTAGCAGCCATGGTACGTTAGTTGTGAATTGTTGCAGCCATGGTACGTTAGTTGTGAATTGTTGCAGCCATGGTACGTTAGTTGTGTGTGCAATTGTTAGTTGTGATGTTGCAGCCATGATACGTTAGTTGTGAATTGTAGCAGCCATGGTACGTTAGTTGTGAATTGTTGCAGCCATGGTACGTTGTGAATTGTTGCAGCCATGGTACGTTGTGAATTGTTGCAGCCATGGTATTGTGAAATATTTTTTATTACCAGATACACATAGTGTAGAGGTGTGTGTGTGTGTGTGTGTGTGTGTGTGTGTGTGTGTGTGTGAACGGGTACGAGTGAGGTATTTTGAAGGGGGATATAGTTGTTTAACAGTGTCAAACATTGTTGGTGTGGGGCAACAGTGGTTTCCAGGAGTGTGGAGGAGGGGGAGCCACGTGTGGGTGGGGGTGGAGTGCTAGTAGGGGGTAGGTAAGAGGGAGTCTGCAGCTAGAAATGTAAGATCAATAATGTCACCCCCCTCCTGTCCTACCCTCCACTCTGGTTACTTAATGTCTTGTATGCACAGCATGGGCAGCCAGGGGCTGAGAGCTCTCCATACTGCCCCCTCCACTAAGACACAGGGGGGGGTGAGCACCACTACACACTAAGGAGTATTTAACTCCACGCTAATGGAGTTAAGTCTGTATAGCGGGGTTGGAGAAAGGCGTGCGCCAGACCCCGTTACTGTAAGACCACACTATTTGCTGAGTGAATCCTTTTTTAAAGAGCACGTTTAACCAACATAGATGCTCAGAGAAGTGTTTACACGAGAGCTACGAGGAAGCTGCACTCACAACACCTCAACAACTGCTTAAAACTACGAGGAAGCTGCACTCACAAGAGCTCAACACCTGCTTAAAACTACGAGGAAGCTGCACTCACAAGAGCTCAACACCTGCTTAAAACTACGAGGAAGCTGCACTCACAAGAGCTCAACACCTGCTTAAAACTACGAGGAAGCTGCAGTCACAAGAGCTCAACACCTGCTTAAAACTACGAGGAAGCTGCAGTCACAAGAGCTCAACACCTGCTTAAAACTACGAGGAAGCTGCACTCACAAGAGCTCAACACCTGCTTAAAACTACGAGGAAGCTGCACTCACAAGCTCAACACCTGCTTAAAACTACGAGGAAGCTGCACTCACAAGAGCTCAACACCTGCTTAAAACTACGAGGAAGCTGCACTCACAAGAGCTCAACACCTGCTTAAAACTACGAGGAAGCTGCAGTCACAAGAGCTCAACACCTGCTTAAAACTACGAGGAAGCTGCACTCACAAGAGCTCAACACCTGCTTAAAACTACGAGGAAGCTGCACTCACAAGAGCTCAACACCTTAAAACTACGAGGAAGCTGCAGTCACAAGAGCTCAACACCTGCTTAAAACTACGAGGAAGCTGCAGTCACAAGAGCTCAACACCTGCTTAAAACTACGAGGAAGCTGCACTCACAAGAGCTCAACACCTGCTTAAAACTACGAGGAAGCTGCACTCACAACACCTCAACACCTGCTTAAAACTACGAGGAAGCTGCACTCACAACACCTCAACACCTGCTTAAAACTACAAGGAAGCTGCACTCACAACACCTCAACACCTGCTTAAAACTACGAGGAAGCTGCACTCACAACACCTCAACACCTGCTTAAAACTACGAGGAAGCTGCAGTCACAACACCTCAACACCTGCTTAAAACTACGAGGAAGCTGCACTCACAACACCTCAACACCTGCTTAAAACTACGAGGAAGCTGCAGTCACAAGAGCTCAACACCTGCTTAAAACTACGAGGAAGCTGCAGTCACAAGAGCTCAACACCTGCTTAAAACTACGAGGAAGCTGCACTCACAACACCTCAACACCTGCTTAAAACTACGAGGAAGCTGCACTCACAACACCTCAACACCTGTTTAAAACTACGAGGAAGCTGCACTCACAACACCTCAACACCTGTTTAAAACTACGAGGAAGCTGCACTCACAACACCTCAACACCTACTTAAAACTACGAGGAAGCTGCACTCACAACACCTCAACACCTCTTAAAACTACGAGGAAGCTGCACTCACAACACCTCAACACCTGTTTAAAACTACGAGGAAGCTGCACTCACAAACTCAACACCTGCTTAAAACTACGAGGAAGCTGCACTCACAACACCTCAACACCTGCTTAAAACTACGAGGAAGCTGCACTCACAACACCTCAACACCTGCTTAAAACTACGAGGAAGCTGCACTCACAAGAGCTCAACACCTGCTTAAAACTACGAGGAAGCTGCACTCACAAGAGCTCAACACCTGCTTAAAACTACGAGGAAGCTGCACTCACAACACCTCAACACCTGCTTAAAACTACGAGGAAGCTGCAGTCACAAGAGCTCAACACCTGCTTAAAACTACGAGGAAGCTGCAGTCACAAGAGCTCAACACCTGCTTAAAACTACGAGGAAGCTGCACTCACAACACCTCAACACCTGCTTAAAACTACGAGGAAGCTGCACTCACAACACCTGCTTAAAACTACGAGGAAGCTGCACTCACAACACCTCAACACCTGTTTAAAACTACGAGGAAGCTGCACTCACAACACCTCAACACCTGTTTAAAACTACGAGGAAGCTGCACTCACAACACCTCAACACCTACTTAAAACTACGAGGAAGCTGCACTCACAACACCTCAACACCTGCTTAAAACTACGAGGAAGCTGCACTCACAACACCTCAACACCTGCTTAAAACTACGAGGAAGCTGCACTCACAACACCTCAACACCTGCTTAAAACTACGAGGAAGCTGCACTCACAACACCTCAACACCTGTTTAAAACTACGAGGAAGCTGCACTCACAACACCTCAACACCTACTTAAAACTACGAGGAAGCTGCACTCACAACACCTCAACACCTGCTTAAAACTACGAGGAAGCTGCACTCACAACACCTCAACACCTGCTTAAAACTAACTCAACTAACCACACTCATTAACCAACTTATCAATACCTTTTTTTTTTTTTTTTTGGGGGGGGGGGTGTTATTCTATGTAATTTACACTAATAATAATATTTAAGCAAGTACATGATACAACTTATACAGTCCATAGCTAACATCAATGACATACTATATAGAAGATCCCTCACCGCGAGGCCTGGTCTCAGACCGGGCCGCTGGGGCGGTGACCCTCGAAACCCTCTCCGGGTAAACTCAAGGTTATGTAGAGCATTTCCCGCAACTTAGGTTAATTCTGTCCCCCAGGATGCCACCCACGCCAGTCGCCTAACACCCAGGTACCTACTTACTGATAGGTGAACATTGACAGCAGATGTCTCAAGGAAACTCGCCCAATGTTGCCACCCGTACCGGTGATCGAACCACGGATATCAGTGTGTGAGCTGAGTGCGCTACCAATCCAGCTATTATACTTAAGTGCACCTGTGTGTAAATTAATTAACAGAAACAGTTGAATCAATATATTTCCCCAATTTAGATAAGCGCCAGAAAATTAAAAAAATGGTTCCCCATTTATGAAGAGGAACAAGTAGGGAAGTTGTTGTTTCAATCCCAGGCGGAGGCTGGGGTGTCCAGGAGCTGGAGTGTTTCAATCCCAGGCGGAGGCTGGGGTGTCCAGGAGCTGGAGGGGGGGCTGTTTCAATCCCAGGCGGAGGCTGGGGTGTCCAGGAGCTGGAATGTTTCAATCCCAGGCGGAGGCTGGGGTGTCCAGGAGCTGGAATGTTTCAATCCCAGGCGGAGGCTGGGGTGTCCAGGAGCTGGAGTGTTTCAATCCCAGGCGGAGGCTGGGGTGTCCAGGAGCTGGAATGTTTCAATCCCAGGCGGAGGCTGGGGTGTCCAGGAGCTGGAGTGTTTCAATCCCAGGCGGAGGCTGGGGTGTCCAGGTGCTGGAGTGTTTCAATCCCAGGCGGAGGCTGGGGTGTCCAGAGCTGGAATGTTTCAATCCCAGGCGGAGGCTGGGTGTCCAGGAGCTGGAATGTTTCAATCCCAGGCGGAGGCTGGGGTGTCCAGGAGCTGGAGTGTTTCAATCCCAGGCGGAGGCTGGGGTGTCCAGGAGCTGGAATGTTTCAATCCCAGGCGGAGGCTGGGGTGTCCAGGAGCTGGAGTGTTTCAATCCCAGGCGGAGGCTGGGGTGTCCAGGTGTTGGAGTGTTTCAATCCCAGGCGGAGGCTGGGGTGTCCAGGTGCTGGAGTGTTTCAATCCCAGGCGGAGGCTGGGGTGTCCAGGAGCTGGAATGTTTCAATCCAGGCGGAGGCTGGGGTGTCCAGGTGCTGGAGTGTTTCAATCCCAGGCGGAGGCTGGGGTGTCCAGGGCTGGAGTGTTTCAATCCCAGGCGGAGGCTGGGGTGTCCAGGAGCTGGAGTGTTTCAATCCCAGGCGGAGGCTGGGGTGTCCAGGTGCTGGAATGTTTCAATCCCAGGCGGAGGCTGGGGTGTCCAGGTGCTGGAGTGTTTCAATCCCAGGCGGTGAGGCGTGGGGTGTTTCCAGGTGCTGGAGTGTTTCAATCCCAGGCGGAGGCTGGGTGTCCAGGTGCTGGAGTGTTTCAATCCCAGGCAGGAGGCTGGGGGTCCAGGTGCTGGGTGTTTCAATCCCAGGCGGAGGCTGGGGTGTCCAGGTGCTGGAGTGTTTCAATCCCAGGCGGAGGCTGGGGTGTCCAGGTGCTGGGTGTTTCAATCCCAGGCGGAGGCTGGGGTGTCCAGGAGCTGGAGTGTTTCAATCCCAGGCGGAGGCTGGGGTGTCCAGGTGCTGGATGTTTCAATCCCAGGCGGAGGCTGGGGTGTCCAGGTGCTGGAGTGTTTCAATCCCAGGCGGAGGCTGGGGTGTCCAGGGCTGGAGTGTTTCAATCCCAGGCGGAGGCTGGGGTGTCCAGGAGCTGGAGTGTTTCAATCCCAGGCGGAGGCTGGGGTGTCCAGGTGCTGGATGTTTCAATCCCAGGCGGAGGCTGGGGTGTCCAGGGCTGGAGTGTTTCAATCCCAGGCGGAGGCTGGGGTGTCCAGGGCTGGAGTGTTTCAATCCCAGGCGGAGGCTGGGGTGTCCAGGCTGGAGTGTTTCAATCCCAGGCGGAGGCTGGGGTGTCCAGGGCTGGAGTGTTTCAATCCCAGGCGGAGGCTGGGGTGTCCAGGTGCTGGATGTTTCAATCCCAGGCGGAGGCTGGGGTGTCCAGGGCTGGAGTGTTTCAATCCCAGGCGGAGGCTGGGGTGTCCAGGTGCTGGAGTGTTTCAATCCCAGGCGGAGGCTGGGGTGTCCAGGGCTGGAGTGTTTCAATCCCAGGCGGAGGCTGGGGTGTCCAGGGCTGGTGTTTCAATCCCAGGCGGAGGCTGGGGTGTCCAGGGCTGGGTGTTTCAATCCCAGGCGAGGCTGGGGTGTCCAGGGCTGGAGTGTTTCAATCCCAGGCGGAGGCTGGGGTGTCCAGGTGCTGGAGTGTTTCAATCCCAGGCGGAGGCTGGGGTGTCCAGGTGCTGGAATGTTTCAATCCCAGGCGGAGGCTGGGTGTCCAGGAGCTGGAGTGTTTCAATCCCAGGCGGAGGCTGGGGTGTCCAGGTGCTGGAGTGTTTCAATCCCAGGCGGAGGCTGGGGTGTCCAGGTGCTGGATGTTTCAATCCCAGGCGGAGGCTGGGGTGTCCAGGTGCTGGAATGTTTCAATCCCAGGCGGAGGCTGGGGTGTCCAGGTGCTGGAGTGTTTCAATCCCAGGCGGAGGCTGGGGTGTCCAGGTGCTGGAATGTTTCAATCCCAGGCGGAGGCTGGGGTGTCCAGGTGCTGAGTGTTTCAATCCCAGGCGAGGCTGGGGTGTCCAGGTGCTGGAGTGTTTCAATCCCAGGCGGAGGCTGGGGTGTCCAGGAGCTGGAATGTTTCAATCCCAGGCGGAGGCTGGGGTGTCCAGGGCTGGAGTGTTTCAATCCCAGGCGGAGGCTGGGGTGTCCAGGTGCTGAGTGTTTCAATCCCAGGCGGAGGCTGGGGTGTCCAGGAGCTGGAGTGTTTCAATCCCAGGCGGAGGCTGGGTGTCCAGGGCTGAGTGTCAATCCCAGGCGGAGGCTGGGGTGTCCAGGAGCTGAGTGTTTCAATCCCAGGCGGAGGCTGGGGTGTCCAGGGCTGGATGTTTCAATCCCAGGCGGAGGCTGGGGTGTCCAGGGCTGGAGTGTTCAATCCCAGGCGAGGCTGGGGTGTCCAGGTGCTGGATGTTTCAATCCAGGCGAGGCTGGGTGTCCAGGTGCTGGAATGTTTCAATCCCAGGCGGAGGCTGGGTGTCCAGGTGCTGGAATGTTTCAATCCCAGGCGGAGGCTGGGTGTCCAGGTGCTGGAATGTTTCAATCCCAGGCGGAGGCTGGGGTGTCCAGGTGCTGGAATGTTTCAATCCCAGGCGGAGGCTGGGGTGTCCAGGAGCTGGAGTGTTTCAATCCCAGGCGGAGGCTGGGGTGTCCAGGTGCTGGAGTGTTTCAATCCCAGGCGGAGGCTGGGGTGTCCAGGTGCTGGAGTGTTTCAATCCCAGGCGGTAGGCTGGGGTGTCCAGGAGCTGAATGTTTCAATCCCAGGCGGAGGCTGGGTGTCCAGGATGCTGAATGTTTCAATCCCAGGCGGAGGCTGGGGTGTCCAGGTGCTGGAGTGTTTCAATCCCAGGCGGAGGCTGGGTGTCCAGGTGCTGGAGTGTTTCAATCCCAGGCGGAGGCTGGGTGTGTCCAGGAGCTGAAGTGCCTTTCAATCCCTAGGCGGAGGCTGGGGTGTCCAGGTGCTGAATGTTTCAATCCCAGGGGAGGCTGGGTGTCCAGGTGCTGGAGTGTTTCAATCCAGGAGGAGGCTGGTCCAGGTGCTGAGTGGGTTCAATCCCAGGCGGAGGCTGGGTGTCCAGGAGCTGGAGTGTTTCAATCCCAGGCTGGAGGCTGCGGGTGTCCAGTGAACTGGAGTGTTTCAATCCAGGCGAGGCTGGGGTGTCCAGGTAGCTGGGTGTTTCAATCCCAGGCGGAGGCTGGGGTGTCCAGGTGCTGGAATGTTTCAATCCCAGGCGGAGGCTGGGGTGTCCAGGTGCTGGAGTGTTTCAATCCCAGGCGGAGGCTGGGGTGTCCAGGAGCTGGAGTGTAATCTGCAAGAGGGAGAGGTAGGTAGGTACCTGATGATATATACATGGAAGATACTTGAAGGTCAGGGCCCCAATCTGCACACTGCCATAACAAATTATTCGAGTGAGAGGCTCGTGGACAAGGAAGTGTGACCAGCTTGCAGGAGGAAAACCCCTGGAAACTGGTCACAGGTAACCTACATGTAATAGTTACAGGTAACAGTTATAAATAAGATAAGAGGTATGAGCTCAGATGTGTCTGAGAGGTTACAATAATCCTGGAAGACAGTCATGGTATAGTATATACTCAGCCCCACAAATCCACCACAAGCAAGGCTGTGATGGATATGTGGGGCAGCCGGCCACCAGCAGCAACAGCCTGGTTGACCAGGCTAGCACAAGACGAGCCTGGCCCATGACAACTGGATGGTCAACAAAGTTTATCAAGAGTATGAGTATATTTAGTGGTGAAGACTCCACAAGCAGGGGCGTCTGTGTCCAATAATGTGCATAAATACTGTGGTCTGTGTCCAATAATGTGCATAATAATGTAGTCTGTGTCCAATAATGTGCATAATACTGTGGTCTGTGTCCAATAATGTGCATAATACTGTGGTCTGTGTCCAATAATGTGCATAAATACTGTGGTCTGTGTCCAATAATGTGCATAAATACTGTGTTCTGTGTCCAATAATGTGCATACTACTGTGGTCTGTGTCCAATAATATGCATAATACTGTGGTCTGTGTCCAATAATGTGCATAAATACTGTGGTCTGTGTCCAATAATGTGCATAAATACTGTGGTCTGTGTCCAATAATGTGCATAATACTGTGGTGTGTCCAATAATGTGCATAATACTGTGGTCTGTCAATAATGTCATATACTGTGGTCTGTGTCCAATAATGTGCATAATACTGTGGTCTGTGTCCAATAATGTGCATAATACTGTGGTCTGTGTCCAATAATGTGCATAATACTGTGGTCTGTGTCCAATAATGTGCATAATACTGTGGTCTGTGTCCAATAATGTGCATAATACTGTGGTCTGTGTCCAATAATGTGCATAATACTGTGGTCTGTGTCCAATAATGTGCATAATACTGTGGTCTGTGTCCAATAATGTGCATAATACTGTGGTCTGTGTCCAATAATGTGCATAATACTGTGGTCTGTGTCCAATAATGTGCATAATACTGTGGTCTGTGTCCAATAATGTGCATAATACTGTGGTCTGTGTCCAATAATGTGCATAATACTGTGGTCTGTGTCCAATAATGTGCATAATACTGTGGTCTGTGTCCAATAATGTGCATAATACTGTGGTCTGTGTCCAATAATGTGCATAATACTGTGGTCTGTGTCCAATAATGTGCATAATACTGTGGTCTGTGTCCAATAATGTGCATAAATACTGTGGTCTGTGTCCAATAATGTGCATAATACTGTGGTCTGTGTCCAATAATGTGCATAATACTGTGGTCTGTGTCCAATAATGTGCATAATACTGTGGTCTGTGTCCAATAATGTGCATAATACTGTGGTCTGTGTCCAATAATGTGCATAATACTGTGGTCTGTGTCCAATAATGTGCATAATACTGTGGTCTGTGTCCAATAATGTGCATAATACTGTGGTCTGTGTCCATAATGTGCATAATACTGTGGTCTGTGTCCAATAATGTGCATAATACTGTGGTCTGTGTCCAATAATGTGCATAATACTGTGGTCTGTGTCCAATAATGTGCATAATACTGTGGTCTGTGTCCAATAATGTGCATAATATGTGGTCTGTCCATAATGGCATATACTGTGGTCTGTGTCCAATAATGTGCATAATACTGTGGTCTGTGTCCAATAATGTGCATAATACTGTGGTCTGTGTCCAATAATGTGCATAATACTGTGGTCTGTGTCCAATAATGTGCATAATACTGTGGTCTGTGTCCAATAAGTGCATAATACTGTGGTCGTGTCCAATAATGTGCATAATACTGTGGTCTGTGTCCAATAATGTGCATAATACTGTGGTCTGTGTCCAATAATGTGCATAATACTGTGGTCTGTGTCCAATAATGTGCATAATACTGTGGTCTGTGTCCAATAATGTGCATAATACTGTGGTCTGTGTCCAATAATGTGCATAATACTGTGGTCTGTGTCCTAATGTGCATAATACTGTGGTCTGTGTCCAATAATGTGCATAATACGTGGTCTGTGTCCAATAATGTGCATAATACTGTGGTCTGTGTCCAATAATGTGCATAATACTGTGGTCTGTGTCCAATAATGTGCATAATACTGTGGTCTGTGTCCAATAATGTGCATAATACTGTGGTCTGTGTCCAATAATGTGCATAATACTGTGGTCTGTGTCCATCAATGTGCATAATACTGTGGTCTGTGTCCACAAGTGCATAATACATGTGGTCTGTGTCCAATAATGTGCATAATACTGTGGTCTGAGTCAAGTAATGAGTGGTAATACTGTAGGTGTGTCCAGCTGATAGAGTGTAGTCATACTCAGCATGATAGAAGGTGTCAGACTCAGTCATGATAGAAGGTGGTCAGTACTTCAGTCATGATAGAAGGTGGTCAGTACCTCAGTCATATGATAGAAGGTGGTCAGTACCTCAGTCATATGATAGAAGGTAGTCAGTACTTCAGTCATGATAGAAGGTAGTCAGTACTTCAGTCATGATAGAAGGTGGTCAGTACTTCAGTCATGATAGAAGGTGGTCAGTACCTCAGTCATATGATAGAAGGTGGTCAGTACCTCAGTCTATGATAGAAGGTGGTCAGTACCTCGCATGATAGAAGAAGTTCGCCTCAGTCATGATAGAAGGTGGTCAGTACTCAGTATGATAGAAGGTGGTCAGTACCTCAGTCATGATAGAAGAGTGGTCAGTACCTCAGTCATATGATAGAAGGTGGTCAGTACTCAGTCATGATGAAGGTAGAGTACTTCAGTCATGATGAAGGTGGATACTTCATCATGTAGAAGGTGGTCAGTACCTCAGTCATGTAGAAGGTAGTCATACTTCAGTCATATGAAGGTGGTCAGTACCTCATCATATAGAAGGTGGTCAGACTTCAGTCATGTAAAGGTGGTCAGTACTTGGAAGGTGTCAGTACTCGTATTAGAAGGTGGTCAGTACCTCAGTCATGATAGAAGGTGGTAGACCTCAGTCATGATAGAAGGTGGTCAGTACTTCAGTCATGATAGAAGGTTCAGTCTCAGTCATGATAGAAGGTGGTAGTACCTCAGTCATGATAGAAGGTGGTCATACCTCAGTCATGATGAAGGTGGTCAGTACCAGCTGTAGAAGGGAAGCTCAGTCATGATGAAGGGAGGACTCAGTCATGATAGAGTGTAGACCTCAGCATGATAGAGGTGCAGACCTCAGTCATGATAGAAGGTAGTCTCTCAGATGAGAAGGTGGTCAGTATCAGTCAGTAGAAGGTGGTCATCTCAGCATGATAGAAGGTAGACATACTCATATAGAAGGTAGTCAGTACTTCAGTCATGATAGAAGGTGTCAGACTCAGCATGATAGAAGGGGTCAGTACCTCATATAGAAGGTCAGCCTCAGTCATATGAAGGTAGTGACTCAGTCATGATAGAAGAGAGCCTAGCAATGAAGTGGTAGACTCAGTCATGATAGAAGGTGGTCAGTACTCAGTCAATGATAGAAGGTGGTAATACTAGTCTATGATAGAAGGTGAGTACTCAGTATGATAGAAGGTGTCAGTACTTCAGTCATGATAGAAGGTAGTCATTCTCAGTCATGATAGAGGTGGTCATACCTAGTCAGATAGAAGTAGCTATCAGAAGTAGGTGTCAGTACCTCAGTCATGATAGAGTGTCATACTTCAGTCATGATAGAGGAGTCAGTACTTCAGTCATGATAGAAGGTGGTCAGTATCAGTCATGATAGAAGGTGGTCAGTACTTCATCATGATAGAAGGTGGTCAGTACCTCAGTCATATGATGAAGGTGTCGACCAGTCAAATAGAAGGTCGTCCAGTCATGATAGAAGGTATCAGATCATCATGATGAGTGTCAGTACCAGTCATGATAGAAGTGTCAGTACCTATCATGATAGAGTGTCATACCTCAGTATATAGAGGTTCAGTACCTCATCATGATAGAGGTGCATTCAGTCATGATAAGGTTACTCAGTCATGAGAAGGTGTCAGTACTCAGTCATGATGAAGTGTAGTCTCAGTCTATAGAGGTGTCAGTACCTGTTGATAGAAGGTGTCATCTAGATAGGTGTCAGTACCTCAGTCATGATAGAAGGATGACCTCAGTCATGATAGAAGGTGTAGTACTAGTCATGATAGAAGGTGTAACTCAGTCATGATAGAAGGTGGTCAACCTCAGTCATGATAGAAGGTTCATCTGTCATGATAAAGGTGGTCGCGTCATATGGGTGTTACAGTCAGATAGAAGGTCATCCGTCATATAGAGGTCAGTATATAGAGAGGTAGTCTCAGTCATGATAGAAGGTAGTCAGTACTTCAGTCATGATAGAAGGTGGTCAGTACCTCAGTCATGATAGAAGGTGTCAGTACCTCAGTCATGATAGAAGGTGGTCAGTACCTCAGTCATGATAGAAGGTGGTCATACCTCAGTCATGATAGAAGGTGTCAGTACTCAGTCATGATAGAAGGTGGTCAGTACCTCAGTCATGATAGAAGGTGGTCAGTACCTCAGTCATGATAGAAGGTGGTCAGTACCTCAGTCATGATAGAAGGTGGTCAGTACCTCAGTCATGATAGAAGGTAGTCAGTACCTCAGTCATGATAGGTGGTCAGTACCTCAGTCATGATAGGTGGTCAGTACCTCAGTCATGATAGGTGGTCAGTACCTCAGTCATGATAGAAGGTAGTCAGTACCTCAGTCATGATAGAAGGTGGTCAGTACCTCAGTCATGATAGAAGGTAGTCAGTACCTCAGTCATGATAGAAGGTAGTCAGTACCTCAGTCATGATAGAAGGTGGTCAGTACCTCAGTCATGATAGAAGGTGGTCAGTACCTCAGTCATGATAGAAGGTGGTCAGTACCTCAGTCATGATAGGTGGTCAGTACTCAGTATAGAAGGGGGTCAGTACCTCAGTCATGATAGAAGGGGGTCAGTACCTCAGTCATGATAGAAGGTAGTCAGTACCTCAGTCATGATAGAAGGTGGTCAGTACCTCAGTCATGATAGAAGGTAGTCAGTACCTCAGTCATGATAGAAGGTGGTCAGTACCTCAGTCATGATAGAAGGTGGTCAGTACCTCAGTCATGATAGAAGTGGTCAGTACCTCAGTCATGATAGAAGGTGGTCAGTACCTCAGTCATGATAGAAGGTGGTCAGTACCTCAGTCATGATAGAAGGGGGTCAGTTCCTCAGTCATGATAGAAGGTGGTCAGTACCTCAGTCATGATAGAAGGGGGTCAGTTCCTCAGTCATGATAGAAGGTGGTCAGTACCTCAGTCATGATAGAAGGTGGTCAGTACCTCAGTCATGATAGAAGGGGGTCAGTACCTCAGTCATGATAGAAGGTGGTCAGTACCTCAGTCATGATAGAAGGTGGGTCAGTACCAGTCATGATAGAAGGTAGTCAGTCCCTCAGTCATGATAGAAGGTGGTCAGTACCTCAGTCATGATAGAGAGTATTTAGTCCCTCAGCCTTGAAAATAAATTCCCAGGTGTTACACATGTCTTACTCGTTAAGACATGTATCAGTGGATGACAGAAAGTGGCAGACACAGAGCAGTTATATATGACTTGTTAATTTGAAATCGTGTGTGTGTGGGGAGGGGTGTTACTAGTTGTCAAAGGCACTTGTTGATTGACACTTAACCTTTTGTGTGTGTTTAAAAGTATATTATATCAATATTATATGAGACTGGTGTTTAGATTAATGAAACACCTGCTTGGTCTGCATTCATCTAATACTGTATTATAAAAACTCAAGGTAATAGACAAATGTGACTTGTGGTATGAAAGGTTGGTTGGTTTTATTTAGTCTACTACACCAGGGTCATTGAGGCTTCATGTCACCTGTACACCACCAGTCAAGAATATTTTAATACCAAGACTACTACATTCCTGGGGTTAGATTTTAATAGCCACTTGTCTGACCAATCCTGCAGATATATCGGTAACCTTTCTTGTTCCTCCTTATGTTTCATTATCTTCAATTACACATCTACAAACAGTGATGTATTCAATTCTGCCTCTTCAGGTATGTCATTCACATATACCAGTTGACGTAGGTGTAACTTACTGGGCCATATCCAGTTATTTCCTTGGGAAGTGGCGGACCTGGTGGGCCCCATAGACTGGCAACAAGCTATGCAGGGTTCAGGACGTAGGTGTGTGAATCGGCAGGTTAGGTTTGAAACTAGTATCTGTCTATTGAGAATGTATGTATGTATGTATGTATGTATGTATGTATGTATGTATGTATGTATGTATGTATGTATGTATGTATGTATGTATGTATGTATGTATGTATGTATATATATATATATATATATATATATATATATATATATATATATATATATATATATATATATATGTATGTATGTATGTATGTATGTATGTTTTATGTATGTATGTATGTATTTTAATATATATATATATATATATATATATATATATATATATATATATATATAATTTTGTCTACATAGTTTTAGATTCACATGCCGTGGGTTTAATCTCCGTCCGTTCTGTGGTTTGTGTTTGTGAGGCGATAAAGCCGTGTGTGTATGTTGTAGCATCACGTGGATCATACAAGCATCAGAAAAGTGTGTGGGCCTCGTGCCCTTCTGTGGGAGTAAGAAGAGTGGAAGCCTGCCACAGGTGTGTTACATGTGTAGGCAGCAACAGCCTGGTTGACCAGGCTACCACCAGACCAGCCTGGACTATGGCCGGGCTCGTGGACTAGAAAAACTCCCAGTACTGACAAATCATGAGAGAGAATAATGCTGAAACTAATGTCTTGACTGTTACAAATATTACTTCAGTGAGCTTTATCAAGGCAGATCAGCCAGGCAGTGATGGATATTTGGGCCACCAGCAACAACAGCCTGGTTGACCAGGCTACCACCAGACCAGCCTGGCCCATAGACGGGCTCCAAGAGTAGTAAAACTCAAAGCTTATCCAAGGTATATCAGAGGTATATCTACTCTGAAACATGCAGACTGCAAATGAACATTTCGCCCGTGCAACAAGGTTCTTCAAGTGTTGCAAAGGTGAAACGTTCTTTAAATAACATTTCCAGATCTTTGAGTTTGTATAGCATTCACAAGTTGTATTGGTGTACCATCACCATACACAGTGCTTGTGTGTATATATACAACAATGACAAGCTGATAAGATACGTATGCAACACTTGGGTATCTTTATTTCCTAATCAAGATACCTAACTGCTGCACCTAGTAAAGTGTGTGACGCACAGCAGATCATGTAAGATAATATTTCTGTCTTGTTTGTTACAAACTTTGGCACGTCTGAAGTCTGTATCTACACTGTTGTGTGATAGTTACATTGTGGTAACACCAGCAGTGTTGCTACACTGTTGTGTGATAGTTACATTGTGGTAACACCAGCAGTGTTGCTACACTGTTGTGTGATAGTTACATTGTGGTAACACCAGCAGTGTTGCTACACTGTTGTGTGATAGTTACATTGTGGTAACACCAGTAGTGTGTTGCTACACTGTTGTGTGATAGTTACATTGTGGTAACACCAGCAGTGTTGCTACACTGTTGTGTGATAGTTACATTGTGGTAACACCAGCAGTGTTGCTACACTGTTGTGTGATAGTTACATTGTGGTAACACCAGTAGTGTGTTGCTACACTGTTGTGTGATAGTTACATTGTGGTAACACCAGCAGTGTGTTGCTACACTGTTGTGTGATAGTTACATTGTGGTAACACCAGCAGTGTGTTGCTACACTGTTGTGTGATAGTTACATTGTGGTAACACCAGCAGTGTGTTGCTACACTGTTGTGTGATAGTTACATTGTGGTAACACCAGCAGTGTTGCTACACTGTTGTGTGATAGTTACATTGTGGTAACACCAGTAGTGTGTTGCTACACTGTTGTGTGATAGTTACATTGTGGTAACACCAGCAGTGTTGCTACACTGTTGTGTGATAGTTACATTGTGGTAACACCAGTAGTGTGTTGCTACACTGTTGTGTGATAGTTACATTGTGGTAACACCAGCAGTGTGTTGCTACACTGTTGTGTGATAGTTACATTGTGGTAACACCAGTAGTGTGTTGCTACACTGTTGTGTGATAGTTACATTGTGGTAACACCAGCAGTGTTGCTACACTATTCTATATGATAGTTACATTGTGGGAACACCAGCAGTGTTGCTACACTATTCTATATGACAGTTACATTGTGGGAACACCAGTAGTGTGTTGCTATTTACCATGGAACAGCAAGCCTACTCTTGCTGTTATATTGTGTGTCATTGGCTAGGTGTACTGTCGCGTTCCTGTTTTGTTATGCTGTCATTGTGATTATTTAAAGTGTGTTTTTAAATGTTTGTGGTATAGATGGTAATGTGTTGTTGTTGTTACAGAGGATAACTGTGGATCTTGGGACTGGGAGACTGGCCTTTCCTACGAGTGTCGCACACTTCTCTTCAAGGCGCTACACAACCTCATTGAACGGTAGGTGCCCTGGTTAATACACTGCTAGAGTATACTGGTACTAGCAGAGTGTGGGATATGACACTATCTTCACCAAGTGCCTCCAGCAGGAACAGCCTGGTTGACCAGGCAAGCACCAGACGAACCTGGTCCATGGCCGGGCTCCGAGAGTAGAGAGACTCTTGAAACTCGTCAAAGGTAGTGGAAAGATGTTTCTTTCACCAGGGACTTTTATGATATCTTCAAGTTGGTAGTGGAGGAAGTGTTCACACTATTTGTAGACGTTTCTTCCAGTCAGTGGCTTTATCAATACCAGGACATAATGTGAAGATTGTACAATTATATACAGAAGAGGTAATCACTTTCCCAGGGACTGATTACCTCGTCTTTGGTATATACACTGCTTCAATGATGTCCTGCTACTCATAAAGCCAATCGATGGCGAAACGTCTACAAATAAAGATACCCAGATATTGCACATGTATCTAATTCATCTTCTGGACATTGTACACCATTTATGTACACCGTGTGTCTTGTTTACAAACTTTCCCAGTAGCTTGTTTGTCGTAATTGTTCACCAAGAGTGGTGGAACGTTCCCTTAGTAATGTTCACCAAGAGTGGTGGAACGTTCCCTTAGTAATGTTCACCAAGAGTGGTGGAACGTTCCCTTAGTAATGTTCACCAAGAGTGGTGGAACGTTCCCTTAGTAATGTTCACCAAGAGTGGTGGAACGTTCCCTTAGTAATGTTCACCAAGAGTGGTGGAACGTTCCCTTAGTAATGTTCCACAAGAGTGGTGGAACGTTCCCTTAGTAATGTTCACCAAGAGTGGTGGAACGTTCCCTTAGTAATGTTCACCAAGAGTGGTGGAACGTTCCCTTAGTAATGTTCACCAAGAGTGGTGGAACGTTCCCTTAGTAATGTTCACCAAGAGTGGTGGAACGTTCCCTTAGTAATGTTCACCAAGAGTGGTGGAACGTTCCTTAGTAATGTACACCAAGAGTGGTGGAACGTTCCCTTAGTAATGTTCACCAAGAGTGGTGGAACGTTCCCTTAGTAATGTTCACCAAGAGTGGTGGAACGTTCCCTTAGTAATGTTCACCAAGAGTGGTGGAACGTTCCCTTAGAAATGTTCACCAAGAGTGGTGGAACGTTCCCTTAGAAATGTTCACCAAGAGTGGTGGAACGTTCCCTTAGAAATGTTCACCAAGAGTGGTGGAACGTTCCTTAGTAATGTTCACCAAGAGTGGTGGAACGTTCCCTTAGTAATGTTCACCAAGAGTGGTGGAACGTTCCCTTAGAAATGTTCACCAAGAGTGGTGGAACGTTCCCTTAGTAATGTTCACCAAGAGTGGTGGAACGTTCCCTTAGTAATGTTCACCAAGAGTGGTGGAACGTTCCCTTAGAAATGTTCACCAAGAGTGGTGGAACGTTCCCTTAGTAATGTTCACCAAGAGTGGTGGAACGTTCCTTAGAAATGTTCACCAAGAGTGGTGGAACGTTCCCTTAGTAATGTTCACCAAGAGTGGTGGAACGTTCCCTTAGAAATGTTCACCAAGAGTGGTGGAACGTTCCCTTAGAAATGTTCACCAAGAGTGGTGGAACGTTCCCTTAGTAATGTTCACCAAGAGTGGTGGAACGTTCCCTTAGAAATGTTCACCAAGAGTAGTGGAACGTTCCCTTAGTAATGTTCACCAAGAGTGGTGGAACGTTCCCTTAGAAATGTTCACCAAGAGTGGTGGAACGTTCCCTTAGAAATGTTCACCAAGAGTGGTGGAACGTTCCCTTAGAAATGTTCACCAAGAGTGGTGGAACGTTCCCTTAGTAATGTTCACCAAGAGTGGTGGAACGTTTCTTAGAAATGTTCACCAAGAGGGTGGAACGTTCCTTAGAAATGTTCACCAAGAGTGGTGGAACGTTCCTTAGTAATGTTCACCAAGAGTGGTGGAACGTTCCCTTAGAAATGTTCACCAAGAGTGGTGGAACGTTCCCTTAGTAATGTTCACCAAGAGTGGTGGAACGTTCCCTTAGTAATGTTCACCAAGAGTGGTGGAACGTTCCCTTAGTAATGTTCACCAAGAGTGGTGGAACGTTCCCTTAGTAATGTTCACCAAGAGTGGTGGAACGTTCCCTTAGTAATGTTCACCAAGAGTGGTGGAACGTTCCCTTAGTAATGTTCACCAAGAGTGGTGAAACGTTTCTCCTTAATGTTCCACAAGAGTGGTGAAACGTTTCCTTAGTAATGTTCACCAAGAGTGGTAGAACGTTCCCTTAGTAATGTTCACCAAGAGTGGTGGAACGTTCCCTTAGTAATGTTCACCAAGAGTGGTGGAACGTTTCCTTAGTAATGTTCCACAAGAGTGGTGAAACGTTTCTCCTTAGTAATGTTCACCAAGAGTGGTGAAACGTTTCCTTAGAAATGTTCCACAACAGTGGTGAAACGTTTCCTTAGAAATGTTCCACAAGAGTGGTGAAACGTTTCTCCTTAATGTTCCACAAAAGTGGTGAAACGTTTCCTTAGTAATGTTCCACAAGGGTGGTGAAACGTTTCCTTAGTAATGTTCCACAAGAGTGGTGAAACGTTCCCTTAGTAATGTTCCACAAGAGTGGTGAAACGTTTCTCCTTAATGTTCCACAAGAGTGGTGAAACGTTTCCTTAGTAATGTTCCACAAGGGTGGTGAAACGTTTCCTTAGTAATGTTCCACAAGAGTGGTGAAACGTTTCCTTAGTAATGTTCCACAAGAGTGGTGAAACGTTCCCTTAGTAATGTTCCCAAGAGTGGTGAAACGTTTCCTTAGTAATGTTCAGCAAGAGTGGTGAAACGTTCCTTAGTAATGTTCACCAAGAGTGGTGAAACGTTCCTTAGTAATGTTCACAAGAGTGGTGAAACGTTCTTAGTAATGTTCACCAAGAGTGGGAAACGTTCCTTAGTAATGTTCCCAAGAGTGGTGAAACGTTTCTGAGCACAAGAGAACGTGCGAGTTTCTTGGTGAACGTTTCACCAAGAGTGGTTTCTTGGTGAACGTTTCACCAAGAGTGGTTGGTGAACGTTTCACCAAGAAAGGCCTCTTAGTGAAACGTTCCCTTAAATGTCACGAAGTGTACATGCTTCCTTGTTTTGTCGTAGTTTGTGTGTAAACAATGAAGATCACAATACCGTGGTTGTAACACTTGACAACACTCACAATACCGTGACTGTAACACTTGACAACACTCACAATACCGTGGTTGTAACGCAACACTCACAACGTATGACACGACACACTCACAATACCGTGGTTGTAACACTTGACAACACTCACAATACCGTGACTGTAACACTTGACAACACTCACAATACCGTGGTTGTAACACTTGACAACACTCACAATACCGTGACTGTAACACTTGACAACACTCACAATACCGTGACTGTAACACTTGACAACACTCACAATACCGTGACTGTAACACTTGACAACACTCACAATACCGTGACTGTAACACTTGACAACACTCACAATACCGTGACTGTAACACTCACAATACCGTGACTGTAACACTTGACAACACTCACAATACCGTGACTGTAACACTTGACAACACTCACAATACCGTGGTTGTAACACTTGACAACACTCACAATACCGTGGTTGTAACACTTGACAACACTCACAATACCGTGGTTGTAACACTTGACAACACTCACAATACCGTGGTTGTAACACTTGACAACACTCACAATACCGTGACTGTAACACTTGACAACACTCACAATACCGTGACTGTAACACTTGACAACACTCACAATACCGTGACTGTAACACTTGACAACACTCACAATACCGTGGTTGTAACACTTGACAACACTCACAATACCGTGACTGTAACATTGACAACATGCATACCGTGGTTGTAACACTGGACAACACTCCTGCCACTGGTACTTGAGCATTGTGAACATCACTGGTATATTTACGAAACGTTGGCACACGTGGTTGTGACCACGTGGTGTGAGCACTGGTCTATGACGCACGTGGTTATAGCACGTGGTCTATGACGCACGTGGCGTGTGATCATGCAGTGGTCTATGACGCACGTGGCGTGTGATCATGCACGTGGTGTTGACGCACGTGGTCGTGTGATCATGCACGTGGTCTATGACGCACGTGGCGTGTGATCATGCACGTGGTCTATGACGCACGTGGCGTGTGATCATGCACGTGGTGTGTGACGCACGTGGCGTGTGATCATGCACGTGGTGTGTGACGCACGTGGCGTGTGATCATGCACGTGGTCTATGACGCACGTGGCGTGTGATCATGCACGTGGTCTATGACGCACGTGGCGTGTGATCATGCACGTGGTGTGTGACGCACGTGGCGTGTGATCGTGCACGTGGTCTATGACGCACGTGGTGTGTGACGCACGTGGCGTGTGATCATGCACGTGGTCTATGACGCACGTGGCGTGTGATCATGCACGTGGTCTATGACGCACGTGGCGTGTGATCATGTACGTGGTGTGTGATGTGTGGAGAGGCACGTGGTATGTGGTGATGTGTGGTGAGGCACGTGGTGTGTGATGCACGTGGTGTATGACGCACGTGGTGTGTGGTGAGGCACGTGGTCTATGACGCACGTGGCGTGTGGTGAGGCACGTGGTCTATGACGCACGTGGCGTGTGATCATGCACGTGGTGTGTGACGCACGTGGTGTGTGGTGAGGCACGTGGTCTATGACGCACGTGGAGTGTGATCATGCACGTGGTGTGTGACGCACGTGGCGTGTGATCATGCACGTGGTGTGTGATGTGTGGTGAGGCACGTGGTGAATAACGCACGTGGCGTGTGGTGATGCACGTGGTATGTGGTGACGCACGTGGCGTGTGATGTGTGGTGAGGCACGTGGTGTATGACGCACGTGGCGTGTGATCATGCACGTGGTGTGTGGTGAGGTATGTGGTGATGCACGTGGTGTGTGGTGATGCACGTGGTGTGTGATGTGTGGTGATGCATGTGGTATGTGGTGATGCATGTGTGGTGAGGTACGTGGTATGTGGTGATGCATGTGTGGTGAGGTACGTGGTATGTGGTGATGCACGTGGTGTGTGATGTGTGGTGATGCATGTGGTATGTGGTGATGCATGTGTGTGGTGAGGCCCGTGTTGTGTGGTGAGGCACGTGGTATGTGGTGATGCATGTGTGTGGTGAGGCACGTGGTATGTGGTGATGCACGTGTGTGGTGAGGCACGTGTGTGGTGAGGCACGTGTTGTGTGGTGAGGCACGTGTTGTGTGGTGAGGCACGTGGTATGTGGGGAGGCACGTGTTGTGTGGTGAGGCACGTGTTGTGTGGTGAGGCACGTGTTGTGTGGTGAGGCACGTGGTATGTGGTGATGCACGTGGTGTGTGATGTGTGGTGATGCATGTGGTATGTGGTGATGCACGTGGCGTGTGATGTGTGGTGAGGCACGTGGTGTATGACGCACGTGGCGTGTGATCATGCACGTGGTGTGTGGTGAGGCATGTGTGATGCACGTGGTATGTGGTGATGCACGTGGTGTGTGGTGATGCATGTGTGTGGTGAGGCACGTGGTATGTGGTGATGCATGTGTGGTGAGGTACGTGGTATGTGGTGATGCACGTGGTGTGTGATGTGTGGTGATGCATGTGGTATGTGGTGATGCATGTGTGTGGTGAGGCACGTGTTGTGTGGTGAGGCACGTGGTATGTGGTGATGCACGTGTGTGGTGAGGCACGTGGTATGTGGTGAGGCACGTGTTGTGTGGTGAGGCACGTGTTGTGTGGTGAGGCACGTGTTGTGTGGTGAGGCACGTGGTATGTGGTGATGCATGTGTGTGGTGAGGCACGTGTTGTGTGGTGAGGCACGTGGTATGTGGTGATGCACGTGGTGTGTGGTGAGGCACGTGGTATGTGGTGATGCACGTGGTGTGTGGTGAGGCACGTGGTGTGTGGTGATGCACGTGGTGTGTGGTGAGGCACGTGGTGTATGACGCACGTGGCGTGTGATCATGCACGTGGTGTATGACGCACGTGGCGTGTGATCATGCACGTGATGTGGTGAGGCACGTGGTGTGTGGTGAGGCACGTGGTGTGGTGAGGCACGTGGTTTATGACGCACGTGGTGTGTGGTGAGGCACGTGGTATGTAGTGATGCATTTGGTGTGTGGAGAGGCACGTGGTGTGTGGTGACGCACGTGGCGTGTGATGCACGTGGTGTGTGGTGATGCACGTGGTGTGGTGATGCACGTGGTGTAATGCACGTGGTGTGATGAGGCACGTGGTGTGTGGTTAGGCACGTGGCGTGTGATGCATGTGGTGTGATGTGTGGTGAGGCATATGGTGTGTGATGCACGTGGTGTGTGATGTGTGGTGGTGCACGTTGTGTGATGTGTGTGGTGGTGGTGCACGTGGTGTGATGTGTGTGGTGGTGCACGTGGTGTGATGTGTGGTGGTGCACGTGGTGTGTGATGTGTGTGGTGGTGCACGTGGTGTGATGTGTGTGGTTGTGCACGTGGTGTGTGGTGGTGCACGTGGTGTGGTGATGCACGTGGTGTGTGAGACACGTGGTGTGGCCACTCAGCTGTTATTATGTAAACAACACTTGACGCTTTTTTTGTGTCATCACATTTGTACACACACAAACTTAGGAGTTTTTTGCATCTAAACTGTGTTGTGTGTTCCTCACCCTTCCTGCCACCTCCCTTTTCTCCCTTGCCTCCCCTTCCATCCTCCCTTTCCTCCACTCCTAGGTATCCCTTTATTCTCCCTCCCCTCCCTTTCCTCCCTGTTCCCACCCACTATCCTCCCTTCTCTTCTTTCCTAGCTAGGTACTACCGTCCTGTCATGTGTGAAGCAGAAGCCTGTTAAACGTTTTGCACTCTGGCAAGATTGTTAATTTTTTTTTTTTTTTAGATTTTGACGAAAGTTAAGATTAGAGGAAAATGTTAGAAAGTTATGCTTACAAGACACAAGTAACCCAGACATAGAAGAAAGACTCTGGTGAGATGTTCATAAGTGCCTCTCCAATTTGTGGGTGACTTGTGTGTTGTTCCAGTCATGGTATTGTGCCTTTTTATTCTACTTCCATTCACTGTGCGTCTTAAAGTCAGTGCCAGATCAGCCGGGCTGTGGTTCGTACGTTGAACTACGTGCAACCAGCAGTAACAGCCTGGTTGATAAGGCCGTGATCCACCGGGAGGCCTGGTCGTGGACCAGGCCACAGGGGCTTTCATCCCCGGAATACCCTCCAGGTAGACTCCAGGGCTTCCTTAACTATCATGTTTTCTAATAGTTATTAGTCTAGTAATGTTCCCTAGTTTAGTAGGCCATGTCTGAGACTAGGCCTACCTGGAGGGTCCAATAATGTTAGAATTACCACAGGCTTGACAAAGCTCTTGGAGGGCAAAACATTACCTCAGAAATGTCACATTAGTTGCACTCGTGTCCTTTTTCCTAACATACCTGGAGGGTGAAAATTAGACACGTGCAATATCTGGGTATCTTTATTGTAGACGTTTCATCAACCAGTGGCTTTATCAATACAAATTCAAGGACATAATTGGAAGACAGTAGAACTATATACAGAACATGAGGTAATCAGTCCCTCAGCCTTGGAGTTAGAGCACATATGGTGCTCTTCAACTCGTCTGTCGGTGAAAAGCAGGGGTGCAGTGGGCACAATAAGGGAACACTGTATCAACATTCATGACCTCCAGATTATTCAGCATCTTACCAGAAGATATCAGAAACACTGCTGTGACAAGTGTAGAAGTCTTCAAGAGAAAACTGGACAAGTATATTCACCAGGTGCCAGATCAGCTAGGCTCTGATGGATATGTTGAGCAGCAGGCCACCAGCAGCAACAACCTGGTTGACCAGGCTAGCACCAGATGAGTAGAAAAACTGGCAACACATCAATGGTATATCAAAGGTTGTCTTGTGAATGTGAAACAGAAGGATATTAAATATTTTGCACTCTGGCCCAAGACTGTCCAACAGCCTCCCACCAGGTATAAGGGAAATTACCAGTTGACCCCTGGCTGCCTTCAAGGGGGAGCTGGACAGATATTTAAAGTCGGTGCTAGATCAGCCGGGCTGTGGTTTGTATGTTGGACTGCATTCGGCCAACAGTAATAGCCTGGTTGATCAGGCCCTGATCCACTGGGAGCCCTGATTGTGAACTGGGCCACAGGGGCATTTATCCCTGGAATACCCTCCAGGTAGATTGCTGGATTTTTATCTTTGTATCATAAATATGTAAAATGACAGGTAAATCTTTCAAATTTCTGGTTATGCTCCTCAAGTTATGAGGGGGTTACATTCCCATAAATTGAAAATATCGTAAGCCAAATATGAATGCTATGCTAAATAAAGAAGTAAACAATTAACTACTGTCACTTAATAGGTAAACAAATAATTACTGTAACTAAATATGTACCAGTACTGAAAAGTGAATAAATGAATACAAGTTTATCCTATCAATAAATGCACAATACTGTACGCTACTCAACATGCATCACTATCGCACCATCGTAAAGTCGAAATATCGTAAGTCAAGGAGCACCTGTAATCTAATCTTTAGTTTCTCGTTTCCTAGTAGCTGTAGTTCTTATTCCGGTAATACGTACTCTATTTACTTTTTTAGTGTAGAAGGTCTGGCTGTGGAAGCCATGATTCCAAGAGTATTAATGGATATACAGTGGTCCCTCGACTATCGGTCATAATCCATTCCAGAAGCTAGACCTTAACACGAATTACTCAAAACTCGAAACCTTATTTTCCATAAGAAATAATGTAAATATACAGTGGACCCTCGGTTAACGAAATTAATCCAGTCCAGGAGCTATTACTTAATCTGAATCTTTCGTTATCTGAAACCTTATTTCCCATAAGAAATAATGTAAATACAATTAATTCGTTCCACAAAAAAATAATCACTCAAAATAAAAAAAAATATTTACCTACCTTTATTGAAGAGACTTTCAGGCATCTGGAAGATATAGATGATAATTGGAGCCGGGTGTTAGTGGTTGGAAGGAGAATCCCCCTCCAAAAGGACTTCAGGTAACAAGTCCCTCTCTGGGGTTACTTCCCTTCTTGGTCTTTTAATGCCACTAGGACCAGCTTGAGTCACTAGACCCCTACCTGGTAAAGTAACTGTCCACAGTCCTCTGTTTCTGGCGATTCTTCAACACTTTTCTGAAGTACAACATGGCTCTGTCACTGAAGTGGTTGCACAGAAGGCTCATTTCAGCTTGCTCAGGGTGGTATCTTTCAACAAATGTCTGCAACTCATTCCACTTTGTACACATCTTAAGCACTAAAGAAGGCACCTCCTTATATCTCTCTCTCTCTCCTCCTTTGAAGCAATAACCTCAGCTGTGGTCTTTTGCTGTTCCAGATGAAACTCTTGCAGCTCTTCAGTTGTTAGCTCTACCCTGTGCTCCTCCACCAACTCTTCCACATCTTCACCACTCACCTCCAACCCCAGGCTGTTCCCCAATTCCACAATATCTTCCACAACATGTTCCACAACAGGCACAGGGTCGTCAGGGTCAGGGTCAGCCTCAAATCCTTCAAAATTCCTCTCTTGGACACAATCCGGCCACAGTGATCTCCAAGCAGAGTTCAGAGTCCTGGAAGTCACTTCCTCCCAAGCCTTACCTATAAGGCCTATGCAATGCACGATATTGAGGTGTTCTTTCCAGAACTCTCTTAGGGTCAATTCGGAGTCATTGGTCATATTAAAGCACTTCTGAAACAGTGCTTTGGTGTACAGTTTCTTGAAGTTGGAAATGACCTGCTGGTCCATGGGCTGGAGGAGAGGAGTGGTGTTAGGAGGCAAGAACTTCACTCTGATGAAATTTATGTTGTCAGGCAACAACTCTTGCAAGTTGTGAGGATGAGCAGGAGCATTGTCCAATAGCAGGAGGCACTTGTATGGCAATTTCTTTTCCAGGAGGTATTTCTTCACACTAGGGCCAAACACTCCAGTCATCCATTCCTTGAAAATCTCCGTAGTGACCCATGCCTTGGTGTTAGCCTTCCAATACACACACAATTTATTCTTGTTAACATTGTGTTTCTTGAAGGCTCTGGGATTTTCTGAGTGATACACCAGTAAAGGCTTCACTTTAAAATCACCACTGGCATTAGCACACAACATGAGAGTTAGCCTGTCTTTCATAGGCTTGTGTCCTGGCAGTGCCTTTTCCTCCTGAGTAATGAAGGTCCTGTTGGGCATTTTCTTCCAAAACAGGCCTGTTTCATCACAATTAAACACTTGTTGGGGTTCGAATTTTTCAGTGTCTACGAACCCCTTGAATTCGTGCACAAATTTTTCAGCTGCACGTTTGTCTGAGCTGGCTGCCTCACCATGCCTCACAACACTGTGTATGCCACTATGTTTCTTAAACCTCTCAAACCAGCCTTTACTGGCTTTAAAATCACTTGCCTCAGCACTGGTTGCAGGCATTGTCTTGACAAGATCTGCGTGCAACTGCCTTGCCTTTTCACAAATTATCGCCGTGGAAATACTATCACCCGCTATCTGTTTTTCATTGATCCACACCCCCAACAACTTCTCAACCTCGTCCACTGTTTTTTTATCTATTTTTCGTTAACATATCAACCCCTTTTGCAACATTAGCTTCCTTGATTTCTTTTCTCTTTGCCAGGATAGAGGTGATAGTAGATGTGTTTTTGTTGTACATCCTGGCAAGCTCACTCACACGTAGGCCACTCTCATATTTTTCTACAATCTCCTTCTTCACTTCGATGGTGTTCCTCACTTTCTTTACTACAGGGGTGCCACTAGGAAGCTTCTTTGGACCCATGGTGACTAATTTCACAGTGACAATCACTGAACTACCAATAAACACAACAAATGTATTGTGAATGTTTGAAAGAGCACACTGGGTAATGTTCTCTCAATGGTAAACAACACTAGACTGGCGTCCGGCGAGGCATGCAAGCGCGGGCAGGCGGACAAGTCTGGTACGGACCGATACGTGAGGGAAACATTGACCGAAAAAAGCCACCGAAACACAAAATCACCGATATACGGAATCACCAAAACACGAGGGATCACTGTAATGTGTAATATTTCCTTTCCACTCTATGAGGTGTGGTCTGACAGGTCCACAAAAATTCTAATCTCCAAAATATTAGCAGATGTTAGGTAACAGGACATGTGATATTGGACTGATAAAGCCACTGTGGCAAAACATTTCCACAATGAAGATACCCAAGTATTGCACATGTGTCTAATTTATCAACTTATCAGTTCTTTTAACCATGTACTTATCTAGAAAAGGACACATGTACAGCTAATGTGACATTTTAATGTGGCAACGTTTCGCTCTCCGGGAGCTTAGTCAATCTGTTACAAACAGTATTAAGAAAATAGAGGGTATATAAAGGTATTATAGTGAGATGTAAAAGCATAATATAATCATTGTAGGTAGTAATAGTAGTGGTGGTAGTAGTAATAGTACTTGTAGTAGTAGTGGTAATTCTACCAACATTATTACAGATTAACAAATGTATAACAAAATCTGTTTCTTTCAGATGTCTTCTAACGCGGGATTTTGTGAGGCTGGGTCGCTGGTTTGTGCAGCCTTACGAGGGTCCAGAGGGTATCCCGGGTAGTAGTAGGTCAGATATTTATTTTGTTATACATACGAGTATTGCTTGGGAAAACCCATTTGTAAAATAGGCAAGAAACAAGACTGTGAGTTTACTATTGGCATTTACTATGGATTTACTATTGACATTCACTGTGAGTGTACTATTGGCATTTACTATGGATTTACTATTGACATTCACTGTGAGTGTACTATTGGCATGCAAGGACCTTGTTATTATAGTATTGATATAGGTTTTAAAATACACAACACTATTCATATTTTGTGAAGCAGTAAACCCATGTGGGTTATTCAGCACCAGGAACAGTGTAGGCTTAATCCTCCATCAACTCAGTGTAGCCTGGTCTCTGATAAGTCATTTTGCTGAAGGCTAAAATAAAGAATATGTTCACAAAATTTGTTTGATACTATATACTTGTAGAGATTACTAAAAAAATATTATGAGTTTCTTTAAAAAAGAAAGTATAGTACAGGTTAAGTTTTGCATTAAGAACTTTGTGAAGTTAAAATATTTTCCATAACATCTTAACATAAGTAAAAGATTACTCTGTATAAATAACATCTTTCTTCTATGCTTCTTTGCAAGTCTTGTTTCTCAAGTTGTAGTTTCTCGTCATGTGATAAACACCTGCATCACCTGCAACTGTTATTACAAATGCCCCAAAGTTGCTCTGTACATCTGTACTTACAAATTAGCTTACTTAGGAAACATTTGGAGTTTTACAACTGTGTGTGTGCAGTTATGAGCATATGTGTAACACACCCTTACAACTGTGTGTGTGCAGTTATGAGCATATGTGTAACACACCCTTCCTTACAACTGTGTGTGTGCAGTTATGAGCATATGTGTAACACACCCTTCCATTGTACTATTGTTTTCTATACAAACAACTTGTTTGTAACTTGAGCACCAGGACTGCAACTTGTTTCGAAGTTGGAAACCTGTATTTTGATCCGTTCATTTAGGTCCTCGGTACAGAAAATAGACAATGGATAACTAAAGTGTAATGAACACTTGATACTGCTCAATATAACCCACACGGAGACACAAACACAGAAGATTAATTGGTCTGTGTACAGTATTTTGATTCCCTTCTGGGATCATCTTCAGCAGATACACAAGTGAAAGAACATAAATACAGCCTCTCCTCACTTAGTGACGTACTCGTTTACCGTCGACTCGGACTTAAGACTGGCTCTCTAACCAGTATGCATATTAAATAATGTATATTGGAGCTGATTTCCTCTATCATGTTTATTACAATATACAGTACACTACTGTATAAACATTTAAAAATATACCAGAAATGTTATAAATGTTGCAAAGTTGACATTAAAACAATATCAAAGATGGTTGACACAAACCATTATAGTATGCTCCTCACTTAGCGATGAATGTTTACCAATGTGGTCATAGGGATGGAACTCTGTCGTTAAGTGAGGAGAGGCTGTATATAGAGAAGGTTGTACCTCTCCCCATACATGGGAGTGGCACATGGGGGGACTTGTCAAATAGTGACTGGATGAGACAGGTTCTAGGTAGGAAGTTCCTTTATGTTATGCAATTCCTTGGATGAGACAGGTCCTGGGTAAGAAGTTCCTTTGTGTAATGCGATTCCTGAGCTGGTATTATGTTCATAGGGAAGTTCCAAACTCTCCTATGTTATACAGTGCTTGTGGAATGAGTTTGATCCGAATAAAGGGAGGGTAGCTCTGATACTGTTTGATATTAGTGAAGAGCTTCATATCTGTGTTCCTACTTGAAGGGTGAACTTAGGAGTATCACAGTGTAAGGATTGAAATATTCACAGATTTGTTTCCTGTATTTTTAAAACTATGGGTTTTCAAGTGATTTAAGTGTAAACATTACTTGTTTTTCTGTTAATGTGAATATTTTGAGTTAATATACAGGAGGGCCCCCACATATACAGCACCTATTTTCGGTGCCCCATGTTTTCATTGGCTTTCAAGTGAGCCATTATTCCACCCACCGGCGATTGTCACCAGCGGGTGGAACATAATGAACAATGGCTCAGTTTGAAGCCAACGAAAACATGGAACACCATAAAAAAGGCGTTGTATATGCGTGGCCCTCCTGTAATTGTTACCACTTTGTGCAATAAGTGTATCAATGAAAAGTTTATCTGAATAATCTAAGAGCAATTTTTTCATCATTGCAGTACCCACTTGTCCTTCAGTTTATCATTCTTTGTCCACGGTGAGAGCATCGTCTGTGCGAGTGTAGATGTACGGCAGCATCCACCAGTAAGACAGCTGACCCGTCGACATCTACTTCTGGCGCAACAAACTAACCATGGCATACCAGGTACTATGAGGATAGATTACCGACCAAGATCTTGCCATTACATTAGAATCCTTTATTAATGTCAACAGTGATACTTGTATAGTATACAGTGGACCCTTGAAAATCGGCTCCTTTGAATATCGCCAAATTTGAAAATAGGCCACTTTTTTCTGTAAAATATTGGCTTGATTTTCGTCCGTTGGCTTAAAAATCAGCGGTCGTCTGAAACGCGTCCGAGCGGCCTCCCAACTGCGTGGGCAAACAAACACCATTCAGCGTCAGTGTGCCATTGTTTACCAGCGAGTGACGATCACCTCACGCGTTCATACAATACATTTCTTAATATTTCATTCGTTTTAGTGCTTGCAACTTCTAAATAAGCCACCATGGGCCCAAAGAAAGCTCCTAGTGCCAGCTCTTTGCTAAAGAAGGCGAGAAACACGATAGATTTCAAGAAAGAACACACCAGGCAGGGTACTTCCCCACACCAGGCAGGGTACTTCCCCACACCAGGCAGGGTACTTCCCCACACCAAGCAGGGTACTTCCCCCACACAAATCAGCCAGGGTACTTCCCCACACCAGACAGGGTACTTCCCCACACAAATCGGCCAGGGTACTTCCCCACACAAATCGGCCAGGGTACTTCCCCACACAAATCGGCCAGGGTACTTCCCCACACAAATCGGCCAGGGTACTTCCCCACACAAATCGGCCAGGGTACTTCCCCACACCAAGCTCAAACAAATGTCTTATTTTAGGTTAAATGTTTTATTTTAGGTTAATATAGACATTTTCATTACTCCATCTATGATATTTTCTTCAAAATTATATAAGAAACATGTTACATATCATATAGCATATAAACATTGATACAATGTTTATATGCTATCGAGTGGTGAGTTGGGTGGAGAGTAAACATTACGTTTTCTCTGATGCAGCGTTAGACAAAACTGTAAATCTGGCGTCTGGTGCAGTAACCGCCCATCATACGTGTTTGTTTACAATTCTCGGCATGAATTATTCATTACTTCTCCCTTTGTTTATGATGGCATCTAAAGGTAGTTGTTAGAAACGATTAAACTCAGTGAACATGGTAATAATATGGAAGTGTAGTGAAGCCCCGGTTGGGGGGCTACATACGTGTACCTACGTCTACAGGCTACCTACACTGAATTCCTACAAATAAATACTACACACCTCTCTCCCTACATTAAGACTAACAAATATTTTAAAGTAAGTAATGAATGTACTGTGGCAGTAAAAGACAAAGAAGGGAAGTAACCCCAGAAAAGGACTTGGTACTTGAAGTCTATGGAAGGGAATTCCCCTTCCAAACAATAGTATAACTTTTAAATCCTCTACCCTCCTCCTGTCTTCTACACATCAACAACTCTTCAATAAAGGTAAGTGTCAAGTTATTACTGTTTTATACTTCATGTCTCATTGTTTTCTGTGTAGATAAATGTACATTTTATGTAAAAAAAATATTTTTTAAATACTTTTGGATGTCTGGAACGGATTAATTTCATTTACATTATTTCTTATGGGGAAAATGGTTTTGAAAGTCGTCCATTTTGAAAATAAGCGGACTCTCAGGAACGGATTATGGACGATTTTCAATGGCCCACTGTATATATAATTCTATACTATTTATAAACATGATCCCTGCCCAAGTCTTGCTGCGCCCTACGTATGCACCGACAGGCATCTCTCTCACTTTCCTCAACGCCTAGGGATGGGCAGTGGGATCAGGCTGGGCTCTGCCATGTATTACAGAATACATGCCTCCATTTTTAATATATTCCATTAGAATAAGAGTTGCAATACCAAGGCTGGAATAATTTGTAACAAACCCATGATATTGACTTTTTTGGTATTTTGGTTCATCCTGGACTTGTCAATTTATGAACAATACATGTAGGCCTTACTTTACACCTCTTAACTTTACAGTGTTTCGCTAATGCAGCAGTTTTTAATTATAGTCATTATTTATTCAGACTTTCTACAAAAGTATATTCAGCACTCACTATAAGCTAAGGATGGAAATATTTTAAAGTAGGTAATGTGTGTACTGTATATGAATTTTTTAGGCCTAGCTCTGTTGCTCATATGTGATAGTGTAAACATGTTATCAGACTTTTAGGTGTATTTTAACCCTTTCGGGGTCGGTGCCGTACTAGTACATTTTACGAGCAGGGGTTGGTGCCGTACTAGTACGCCTAAATTCTAGCGCCCTCAAATTAAGTGGGAAACGGCTGGTAGCCCTACATATGAAAGAATAGGTCTATGTGGTCAGTGTGCGCAGTATAAAAAAAATCCTGCACTACGCACTGCATAATGAGAGAAAAAAAAATCCGACCGTTTTTTTGGTTTAAAACAGCGACTTTGCAGTCTATTTTCGTATGGTATTTATTGATGTATTCTCGTTTTCTTGGTCTCATTTGATAGAATGGAAAATATATCACAGAAATGGGGATGATTTTGATTGGTTTGACAATGACAAGTACCTTGAAATTGAGTTCAAAGTAGTGAAAATGTTCAATTTTTGACGATGTTCAAGAGTAAACAAATCACACCATGCGTCCAATACACATCAACTAGCGAGTCTAATATTCATGCACAAGTGCTCTGATATTATTTATACCATTTTTACAATGATGCAGTTGTATACATAACAGTAAATCTTCTATTTTTTGTGAGAATAAAAATTCAAAATGAAAAGCAAAAGTAATGTAAGAGGGGTCTGGAGACGTGACTAATGAACAGAGAAGATGTTATTTTATTGCCAGGAATGTCTGCCTTGTTTATTCTGGACCCTATTTTGAAATTGGCATCGTTTGAAATTTGTGTGAAATTGGACAAATTGCCATTTTCTGACCACTAATTTGGGTAGTTGAAATTGATAAATAGGCGGTTTCTTGTACTCAATCGATAAAAGAAATGGAATTCTAGCGAAATAGCTATAATTTGAGTAGACTGAAACATTGGAATTTGCCTAAAATAGGGCTCAAAGTGGGCGAAATCGCCAATGCGTAAATGTCATTGATACCGCTAACTTCGTGAAAGCATAATTTCGTTAGTTTTCGATCAAATTTCATAATTTTGGTGGCGTTTGGATCGGAAGAAGATTCTCTTATCATTTCATAAGAAAAAAAAATTTCTTTTTTCCAAAAAAATTTCGATCCCAGGAACAGGTTTCCGAGAAGGCCTGTTGACCCCCAAAGGGTTAGTGAATAAAGACTATGATTCACTTTACAGCTATTTTCATCTGCTGTATAGGTGGAGCCCTGCTTATACAGCCAGTTAGGTTCCAGGCTACTGTAGGGCCCCGCTTATACAGCAGGTTAGGTTCCGGGCTACTGTAGGGCCCCGCTTATACAGCAGGTTAGGTTCCGGGCTATTGTAGGGCCCCACTTATACAGCAGGTTAGGTTCCGGGCTACTGCTGTAAAGTGAAACATTGCTCCTCCCTCTCTTTTTTTTTTCTTTCTTTCTTTCTTTCTGTCTTTCTTTCACTTTCAAATGCATATAAAAGCTTAATAAAATGTTTACAATACATATCATATATTAAGTGAGCAATAGAGGTAGGCCTAAAAAAAATGCATATACAGTACACACATTACTTACCTTAAAATATTTTCATCCTTAGCTTATAGTGATGGTGAATATACTTATTGTTGGAAGTCTGAATAAATGAAGAATGGCTATAGTAATTGAAAACTGCTGTACAGTGGACCCCTGGATTTCGTCAATAATTCTTTCCAGAAGGCTGTTCGAGTGCCGTTAACGAACGAATTTCTTCCCATAAGGACGAATGTAAATTAGATTAGTCTGTTTCAGACCCCCAAAAATACACTTACAAATGCACTGACAAAAATACACTTACATAATTGTTCAAGTTGGGAGCAGTATGAAATCCGGGGGTCCACTGTATTAGCGAAATGACGTAAAGCAAAGTGTTGTGAAGTGGGGCACTCCCGTACTCTATGCTGAGAGAAAGGAATAGCTTTGAATTTTTTTTTCAATATGTTTGGCCATCACCCACTGAGGCAGGGGGTCCCGTCCCTTTATCCCTTCCAAAAAAAAAAAATAAACTTTCAATATTCACACTCGCTGTCTTTGTAGAGGCACGCAGATATGACAATTTTGATGTTACTCTAAACAGCAAATATCGCAGACCCCTCTTTTAAATTGCAGACATTGTTTTAATATACTAAGAGAATGAGTTGATGAAATATGTTAAGAGGATGGAGTAGTGCCTGCAGGGTATTTTTCATTACTATAGTATTTTTCAATTGAAGAAGGCACAGGGTTAGTAGAGCAGTAAGCTTATAAAGAATAAAAGTCACATTGCCATGGCTGGAACAATTCACAGTAACCCACAAATTGGAAATTAATGTACAGACAACATTCTGGCTAGTTCTGGGCCAGTATTGACTCGATATTGGTCTATGACTGTCTGAAATGTCACCCAAAAACTTGTCTCCAATTTGCTGGGTAGTTCTGGCCAGGTTAATAATTTAGTTTTGGGAATGTTAAGGCCTGTATTTTACAAGGCTGTGATATTGTTCACAGAGGTTGTATTAGTTTTGTAATTTATTTTCATGTATATGTAAATGTATGATATTGGCTGTTTGGAGGAACATCTGAACTGCCATATCTAGGTGCCTCTGCAAAGACAGTGATTATGTGTGAATGATGGTGAAAATGTTGAATGATGGCGAGTGTTTTTATTTTTTGGGTCACCCTGCCTCGGTGGGAGATGGCTAGTGTATTAAAAAATGTAAATGTTTGTTTTACAAGGCTACAATATTGTTCACTGAAGTGGATTCAGGGAAACCGGTTAGCCAGACTTGAGTCCTGAAAATGGGAAGTACAATGCCTGCACTTTAAAGGAGGGGTTTGGTATATTGGCAATTTGGAGGGACTTCTAAACTGTCATATCTGAGCGCCTCTTCAAAGACAGTGATTATGTATGAGTGATGGTGAAAGTGTTGAATGATGATGAAAGTTTTTTTTTCTTTCTTTTTGGGTCACCCTGCCTCAGTGGGAAATGGCCGACGTGTTAAAAAAAAAGTGTTAGACTGTATTTATTTTCATGTATGTTAATACCTGTATTATTTCCAGTGATCTTGGGCCCATATGGACTAAGTGGTACACTTACTGGTGTAAGTTATCGCCATTCTGAACCTCAAATACAAAAACTCTTAGAAGATTGGAGACAGTTTTTTCCCGTAGAAACCAAAGTTCCACCTACAGACTCCCTGGAGCCTGCCCTCCCCGCAGCTGTCGAAGTTATCGTGGGTATGTTGCCACCAGAAGTATGTTATTGTACTGTTAATGATGTAAAATCTTTGATGCAATGATGGACCTCTACATAATGGACTCATGTAGCCAGAACCCTTTTATTGTACTGTTTATTACGTAAAATCTTTGGTATAATAGACCTCTATGTAATGGACTCGTGTAGCCAGGAGAAGTATTTTATTGTATACTGTATATGTAAAATCTTTGATATAACGGCCTCTGTTTGATGGACTCGGGAAATATGGAACAAAATCCACTGGGTCAGTTGTTGAGGAAATAATGGGTGGTGTCTATTGGTTGCAAATTGTTTGTTATTGTTACAATCACTGCAAAACAATCTCTTATGTCCACCACAGTTGCTATTACTAGCCATCTATTCATCCCTATTATGTAGTCCATTATATCAAGGATTTACTAGTCTACATATTTACGTATTGGTATCTTAACTCTGTTATGAAAAATGGTTAAAAGTGTATTTTCTGTGTATATTTATATAGTTATTCTTATCTTTTTAGGAGGCCACAAGATGCGCTACCCAACATGTTATGTGTTAGTGACGGACATGGACGATTACCTGATGGCTGGGCGAGGTGCAAGTATTTTAAATATGGGACAAATGGCTCCTGGGGGTCTTAAGGGAGGGCTGGCAAACGAGAGTACTTCAGAGGGTAGCGATGGGTCAAACCTTCCCACCCATAATTCTCCCTTCACAGCTTCTACGCATACTCTGTTAGCCTCAGAGTATCTAAACTCTGGGGGGCGAGGCTTGGGCTGGTCTCGGGGAATGTGCGAACGTGTCTGGCAAGATATAGTACAATGTCCGGGGCAGCAGCCCCCAGTGCAGCACGATTGTCTCACTCCAGAAGGAACATTAACACCTGCGGAAATTGCTGGCCAATGGGACTTCTCCGACCCAGCCACGAAGATCAGCTGTTCGTGTGCCAAGTACGATTATCTTCTTCTTGTAAATTTTCTAAGACTCCAAATAGAATGCATTTTATGTAAAGTTTTTGTATCTACATTAGTATGTTACACATATATTATTCTAAAATCTTAATTTTGTCTTGTTTTTTAATTAAAGTCTCTTGATAACTGGTCATGTTTTAGAATTTGTAAAAGTCACTGTTGCATGAAATAGATGGAAATTAAAAAAATGTTTCCAATTTGCCACTTGAATTTGATTTAGATATTTGTACACTCTTCACTGCATGATGCATGAATGTAAAGTATTTTGTTGCTAGTATGTATGAATCCCTATTTTCCTTCAGTATGGTTTATTTCACTTCTACACTAGAAAATATTATTAATATGAGGATACCAAATCAATGCTAAAGCTGATGATAAACCATATTTTTAGTTTTTAAATGTTTTTTAGTTGGATTTCAAAGAATTTATTAGATGAATGTCAGAAAAGATTTCCTTTTCAAAATGCCAGTAAGATTACCTTGTTAAAAGGTCAATAAGATTGCTCTGTTAAAAAGTTGGCAGGATTACCTTGCTAGAAGGTTGGTAAGATTACCCTGTAAAAATGTCAGCCAGGATTACCTTGTTAAAAGATAAAGCAAAAGGAAAAAAGAAAGGAAATTTTGATGACTAAGGTCAGATGTGCACTGAGAGAGAGAGAGAGAGAGAGAGAGAGAGTAAACATGTAATGACTTAATGGTAGATAAAGGAGCAGAGATATGCTAGTGTTGTCCCATTTTGTGTATTTAGTTGATCTAATTGTTTGAAGTTTGTAGTGGTAGAAACACACTTTACAAAACTTTCTCTTCAATTTCATTCCAGTGTTTTACCATACAGTTTGTGAAGTATTTTCTCCCATACAGTAAGCTCTCTTATAAGGCCTTTTTGTAAATGTGATTAAAGAAACATGCAGAATTTAATAGCAAATGGAGAGGCCTTCATAGTACATGCTGTTTAATTTGGGATGCCCTTTTTCAGTCACTTTTATAAAGAGTTTATAAGAGTTTACTGTATCTTTAAAGCACTACTTTTTCCTCCTTGCTGATAGCTCTATAAAGTACATCCTTATCTGTTTTTTAATATCCTTTTCTGCCTTTTTAATGGATATCATATCACCTTTTTTTTTTTTTTTCCATTTATTAGCACTAGCCATTTTCAATGTTTTAAATGTAACTTGGTAACAATTTTCAATTCTGGGGTTCACTTCGTAACAATACTGGAGTTAACGCTTTATCTACACCTCTATTTTTGATGCAGTGGACAAGGTAGTGGGTTGATAGTCATCAACTATCTAGTGAATTAAAGTCCTCCTAATTATTTTTTCTTTTTAACACTGGCCATCTTCCACCAGGGCAGGTTGACCCATAAAAAGGAAACATATTCACCATCACTCAGCTGTGCTCACCTATATGTGGTTGCAGGGGTCAAGTACTAGCTTCTGACCCCACTTCTCAACTTGCAGATTATCATGTACACTCCCTCCTAGCCTTTTGAGCTCTCGTACCTGCTCTTTAATCTGTATAGAGCCTGCCTCCACTTGTTCATTCTTATGTTCATATGTCCATTCTTATGTTTTTATTACCATTCTTATGTTATTATGGTCTAAATACATGGGTGGTTTTGATAAGGACTTGCCTTGTATGAGCCAGAAGGCCTGCTGCAGTGTTCCTCCTCCATTCTTATGTTCTTTTGTCTACTTGCCTATATGTGGTTGCAGAGGTTGTCCTAACTCCTGGCCCTGCCCCTCAACTTGCCAACTATGATAGAGCCTCTTGGGATCTATTGTACTTGCTCTTAAAACTATATGTGGAATCTACCTCTACCACTTCATTGTAGAGATCATTCCACATCCGGACCATTTTGAGTCTGAAGACATACTTCCTGACATACCTTTGGTACATCTGCGTCTTCATGTTCCAGCTTTGTTGTTGGGTACCTGTTTCTTATCTCAACCAGCCTGTCACTGTCCATCCTGTCAGTTCTTCTTGAGTATTTTGTATGTTATATCTATCTACCCTGGTCCTTCTGTCTTCAGGTATTGTTAGATTAAATTCTGTTAGTCTCTCCTCATAGCTTATTTCCCTTTGCTCTGAAACAAGCCTCATTGCACAGTACAAAAATCACCTGCATATTGGAGAAAGAAACTTGAGGATGTTTCGGTCCAAATCGGACCTGTACAGTAGACTGTTGCTGTTAGTAGACTGTTGCTGTTAAGGTATGCTAAGAAAGCTTTTCACAGCATAAAGTACTTAGTCAAAACTGGACTGATGGTGGTAGATAAAAGAACATAAAAGTTGAGGTTAAGTGACTCCCTGAGCTAAGAAAAACACTTAAAAATTCCCTTGGTGCTGTTCGGAGGAGAAGAAAAGACATTATAAATGGATGCAGGAATTTTTTAATGCAGGCCATCCTTCCAACCCCCCCACCCCAATATAAAACACTTTCATCATCATTTATGTAATTGCTATCTTGCCACCAGTCTTCTGGCATCACAGCTCAGCTGTCATACCTGCAACTGGTTTTAAGGTTTATTCTACCCTCTCAACTTAACCTGATGCCAGACTTCCTTCTTGGAGACCAAGACAATTGCAGAGAACTCTTGAACTTCCTTTAGACATTTTGCCTGTGCTGGAGAAACCAGGTGATGAGACTACATGTCTCAATGTGATGTTTCTGTCTGCAGTTGTGTCTTGAGACTTCCTTGTTGATTGTCTGATGCCTATTGTTTCACACTGTAGGATACTGGAATGATATGCAGGAGGAGGTTACAAGTTTGTGACTGCAAAGTTACAGAATAATAATAATAATTTCTAGAAGTACATGATACAACTTATACAGACCATAGCTGACATTTACGACATACTATACAGAAAGTCCCTGGTTATGCATAGCATTTACTGCAACTTAGGTTAATTTTGTCCTCCAAGATGTGACCACACCAGTCAACTAACACCCAGGTACCTACTTTCTGCTAGGTGAACAGTGACAGCAGGTGTCTTAAGGAAACAAATTTGTATTTATAACATAGCTGGAACATAGGAGACTTGCAAGGATGTTTTGGTTCATCCTGGGTCAGTGTCCAGGATGGACTGAGACATCCACATAAGTTTACTTATAAGTGCAGCATATTTGTGACTTGTATGACAAGTGCAACATAAGATGGGACATCAGGAGCATACTGGAACTCTGCTTCTCTGGTTACAAAGAGGATTTCTTACGTATTCCCATAATATAATAAGGTGTATTCAGTATTTCTAGTACAAGTAGGTTAGTACAGAAATTTTGTATGACATTTTGTTGTTGCAAAGTATGTTTGTGAGAGTGTTTTAGTTATATTTGCCCTTCAAGAGGGGATGGGAATTCCTTAGAGGTATCTTCAAGGAATTGCAGTTTATCCTTCTCTTCCTTGGATCAAACCTGATTGCCTCTCCCACCACTTCCTTCATTCCCCAGGCACAATACGACCCCTTTGGGCTTAGCTCTTCCCCAAAATATAATAATTTAGTTAAAGGCTGACATAGCAATGCTTTGATAAGACGATTTAGGAATTGATTGATTGGGTTTTTTAATTAAAAAAAAATGAGGTAGGAATTAAATGAAATTATAATATATTTGGGTCATATTTTGTAAATCATAATTTAGGTTAAATTTGCTGGTGATTTTTTTTTACTTATATATTTTTGTATGGTTTTATTTCAGTTTTGTAAATATATTCAGAGAACTTTTGTGGATGATGCAAGAATTTTTTTTTACAGATTCTTATTTTACATAGAAAACATTTGTTAATTGATTAAGCAGATTTTTGTATTTATTCTATGCAGAGAGTATATTTATATCTCACTGCAGTTACGTTTTTATCTCGGGTATTTAAAACTAGGAAACTGATGTTAATATCAGATGCATCTAGTGTTATTATAAGTTAGATAATCATCACTAAGATGTTTATATAATTATTATTGTAAGTTTAGTAATATGAGTAGAACACAGTACGTATTAGGAAAGGTCAGAGATTCCTAAGTTTCAATAATTTATTATTTTTTAGTTTTTGGTGCATTTTAAAAGTATCAATTCACATCTAGGTATTATATCCTTAATTACCAGTAATTTTCTTTACAGTATATGGATAAACACACTTGTGATTCAAGTATTATTTTTTTTTAATTAATTTTGGGGGACTCCTGAAAGTTCAGACTTATGGGTATGCTTGACACCAAAGATTGGGTTAAAAGCCCTTTCTCCCCCCTAATGTGGGTATGCCTGACACCAAAGATTGGGTTGAAAGCCCTTGTTTTGAGTGTTGTGGAACTGGCCATTGCAGGTGCAGAAGGGGTCGGGTCAGTAGTAAAGGGTGTAGCAGCAGTAAGGGCCGGGGAGAGAAAAGTAGTGGGGGAGGCGGGCGTCAACGGGGGGGCAGCTCGGTGACTGGCTGCACCCCCTTCCACAAGCGGCCCCCTCCGGCTCCCCTACCCTCGCATGATGAGGCGGTCCTGGACCAGTGTGGCGTGGCAGCCATCGAAGAATCTGAACTAATCCAGGCTGCTGCCAGGTACAGCCGCGCAGTACCACCACATACTGTATATTCTCTCTATTGGTTACCCCATAACATTTTCGCTCACTATTATTCTCTTATCTACAAGACATGTGTTCCTCTTAAGTACAGGTATCCCTCAGTTTATGCTGTAGAGGAAGAATGAGACTCTTTTGCAACATTTGGGAGTCTTTATTGTGGAAATGTTTTGCCGGCCAGTGGCTTCTTCAGTCCAATACGTAGAAGAACAGTGAAAGACAAGGAGGAGTTTGAGATAGTCAGTCCCGCAACCTGGAGTCGATGCGCTCAGTTCATCAATCTTGAGGAAAGTACTTTTCTCAGTATTTATGGACTGAACATGTTGACTCCAGGCCGAGGGACTGATTACCTCAAACTACTATGTACTACGATTCCAGACTTCTTCTCTGTCTTGGACTGAAGAAACCACTGGCTGTCAAAACATTTTCACAATATAGATTCCCAAATGTTGCACAAGTGTCTCAAGCTTCAACTAGGGGGTTTTCTACACCATTTATATCACTTATGGTATAAATGTGTTCCAGAATCATGGCTATTAAGGTCATCAACACAATTCTGCATTATAAAAATCTTGTGATTTTCACAAACCATACCAATCTTGTATGGATAATTTGTATCGAATATTCAAAGTTATCAGCAGAAATAAAATAATCATAAAATAGGGAATTTGCATAAAATGAGGGAAGCCTATATGTTTTTTTTCTTCCTATTTCCTTCATTGAGTTTTTTTTTTTTATTAATCTTATTTCTTGTCTTCATTTTTGTCTATTTTGAATGTAGTTTGCTTTGCAAACTATGTACAACACATACTCAATATATCTCACTTTTGATATACTGTAGTAATATATTTTATTTTGAATAAGGATTTCTTTCAAAATTTCAAACATCCAAATTTCAGAATATTGTGAAAGAGAGAGAGAGAACATTTTCTTTAATTTTTGAATTTTCTTGATTCCTGAAATTTATGAATTTTCAGTGAACCTTTCAAATATTCATTGGGAAAATACTTCTACGTAGGAATTTTTTCAGCCATGAAAGAATGGCGTTTGAGTTACATTCCGTAAATATTTCGACAGTAAACACCCACTTAGAAATTATTGTGACTAAGAGAGATTACTAGTCAGTCTTCCCTTCCTTTCATGCTGCAGTTTTCCTTGACTTCTTTAGCATTCCTTCATGCCTCCAGCTTTCCTTCATTCATCCAACCTGCTTGCCTTTCTCTAGCCTTCCTTTAGCATTCCTTCATTCCTCCATCCTTCCTGCCTTTCTCTAGCCTTCCTTCAGCATTCCTTCATTCCTCCATCCTGCCTGCCTTTCTCTAGCCTTCCTTCATTCTTCTAGTCCTTTAGTGTTTCATTCCTCGAGCCTTCCCAGCATTCTCTCTCTTACAATAAAATATTAATACTAATAACCATAATGTATAATTAACATACAGATTTAAACCCTAACAACAAAAATCTTTGTTCTCTTATTTGATATAAATAAACAGAAGGGCAGAGAAGCAGCTTGAACCGCGGTCCTCAAGTTGACAGTCTGACACTCTACCGTCTTGGTTGTCAATTTGTGGATAGCGGTTCAAGCCCCTCGTCTGCCCTTTGGTTTATTTATTGACATTTGTTTATTACAAGTTAATTTGAGATGATAAGGTATTCTTATATCATTGGATCATTTTATTTTACCATCATTTTCTGGTTTTTTTCTTCACATAAATTCATTTTCTGTTTTTCTTCACAAGCTTTTTATTTAACTTTGCTCAGTTACATGAACTTAACAGATTGGAATTTTGTGTTTTGATTTAGTGATTGTCAATATATTTTTTAATATTTTTAATGTTTTTTTATATAAGCATTTTTTTTTTTGTATTTTGGCTTCATTTTCCATATTCTACAATAACACTGCATCAGTAATAACGCTTAAGACTGTTTATAATATTATAAGTTTGTGATTAGGCAGTAAAACGTGTTTTTTTTTTTTTTATTGAGTGTAATGTCCGAAAAAATCCTTCAAGGGAGGATTGCTTTGATGCTGGAGAGATGCTCTTGTTCAGAGGAATTGAAACTTCTTGCTCTCTTTCCTCAGATCAAGCATGATAGCCTCTCATTCAGAAAGAAGAAGAAAGGCACAATACCGTGCCTGGAACAATACATAAATAACCCACACACAGGAGAGAGAGAGAGAGAGACTTACGATGGTGTTTTGGTCCGACAACACTACTTACTCCCTGCTTATTACTTCCGCCACCACTTCTACTACCACTACTACTACTACTTATACTACCACTACTACTTATACTACTACTACTACTTATACTACTACTACTACCACTACTACTACTACTACTACTACTACTATTACTACCACTACTACTACTACTACTACCACTACTACTACTACCACTACTACTACTACCACTACTACTACCACTACTACTTCCACCACTACTACTACTACTACTACTACTTCTACTTCCATCATTACCTCTACCACTACTCCACTTCCTTCTTTTGTTGTCTCTGTCCTCCTCTCGTATATATACTGGCTCCCTTACCTTCACTACCTCTCCACTTCCTTCTTTCGTTGTCTTTGTCCTCCTCTCGTATATATACTGGCTCCCTTACCTTCGCGTGTGTCCAAGTCAGACTGAAACATTATAAGCTGCTCTCTCCTATGTGTGGGTTACTTGTGTATTGTGTATAACCTCTCTAGGTGCTGTGACACCCCTGTGGGTTTAGCACTTCTCATGATTAAAATAATAATCATAATTATTTTTTATTTTTATTAACACATCGGTCGATTCCCACCAAGGCATGGTGGTTAGAAAAAGAAAAACTTTCATCATCATTCACTCCATCACTGTCTTGCCAGAGGGGTGCTGTACACTACAGTTATAAAACTGTAATGCAGCTTTGCATTACACTGAGTAAATTAATTGAGGGAAATATATAGCTTAGCAGTAGTCTGTAGGTGATAGATAATTGTATAGTAAGACTTTTTACTGTATACCTTACAATGTATACAGTGAGAAACCATACCACAAGTGGGGGTTAGAACGTGTTGGAGTTTTGAGACACTGATCGCAGGTTCTAACCCCACCCGTGGTATGGTTTGTTTGCAATCGTGTCATTACGATTTCGTGAGTTATACAGTGAGATTTTTCACTGTATACCTTACAATGTATACAATGAGACTTTTCACTGTATACCTTACAATCATTATATACAGTATGACTTTTCACTGTATACCTTAGAGTTGTATTACAGTGAGACTTCACTATACAGTCATACCTCATTAATACGGTGGGTTAGATACCAGACCTTCGCCGTAAAGCAAATCACAGCCTTTTTTTTCACTTGCCAATGCATATAAAAGCCTGTAAATATGTTCACACTCATTAAGTTTGCAATATCACTAGGCCTAAAAGAAAATGTAAAAGTAATGAAAGATTGAAAATTGGCAAAACCCATCTTGAGAGTAAGGCAAGCACTGAAAATAATAAACATGGATATAATTGAAAAGCGCCGTACTAGCAAAGCGCTCTAAACCGAGGGCCGTATTAACAAGTTGTGCCTGTACTTACTAGTAGTTGTGAGCTTTCCTGTATCTTGTACGACTCCAACCAAGAATTTTGCTATACAGTGGTACCCCGACTTACGATGGTCCCCAAACACACCCTTTTATGTAAGTTTATTTTTTTAAATGCTTTCGTAAGTGTAATTTTGGGGGTCTAAAAGGACTAGTCTATTTTACATCATTTCTTATGGAGATAAATTCGTTTGGTAATGGCACTTGAACAGCATTCTGGAATGAAAAAAATATCGTAAGTCGGGGTACCACTGTATTAAGTTTCAAGTTTCTGAACTTGGTTAAAACAGGATTTTCTTTTCATATTGCAAATAAGCCTAAATTGAGATAAGCAGAATCTCTTGTTAATCCAGGGGATAAATGGTCAGGCATTTAGCCTGATCAAAGAATGTTATAAAGTTATAAAGTTATTCCCCCATTTATTAAGTGGGGGAATAGTTCTAGGTCTTTTGTAAGTGTATTTTTGGGGGTCTGAAATGGATTAATCTAATTTACATTATTCCTCATGGGAACAAATTCGTTCGGTATCGGCACTCGAACAGCCTTCTGGAACGAATTAAGCTCATAACCCGAGGTACCACTGTATGAGGAAATGTGTGATTACTTCTTTGTAGCAAACATGTGTGTGTTTGTCTGAAAGTTTAGCCCTTTCATGCCATAATTTTTGTTCTCAATTTTGAATTGTCATTTCTTGTTTTCACTTTTGTTTCAATAAACTCTTTTATTAGTCTTCATTTGATCTTATTTGTCATATCATATCTCTTTTTGTCCACTTGACTAACAAAAGTAGTTTTTTTCTTGATCTAAATTATTTTGTGATTTTATAGGTTTTATTTTGTCTATACAGTACACAAAGGCTGTGTGCTGAAAATTTGTAACGAGCGAAGCTAACAATTCAATGGAGGGACCCAGATTTGAACTTTGAGATTATCAGTGCAGTTCAGTCACTGTGTTGAACTGCTAATGTGACACAAATTTCTCACTGCTGCACTTATGGGACATCCTGTTTAATTCTCTAAATATTTAATCATACATTCTAACTCATGAAATCGTATTAACACGGTTGCAAACCAAGAACCGGGTGGGGTTTGAAGCCATGGAAAGCAAGTGCTAACACTCACACGCCAGTGCATGAGTAGCACTCGGTTTACCATGGGTTCAAACTCCACCCATTCCATGATCTGGCTATCATGTATGAGGTGGGGGTGATGGTCCCAGGCATCATCAGCGGGTATTTTAGGACGACCTTCACAAATCTAGATAGAGCACTTAGTTTCTCCTCCCATACTCTCAGGAGCAAATGCTTATATAACTTCATATTGGCTTCCATTTAAGGAGGATTGCCCTAACTTCCCATATCATAAAAATCTTTGAAAGATTGATGAGACTTCAGATTACAAATTTCATGGAACAGTACAATCGGCATAACCCAAACCAGCATGGTTTTACAGCAGAATGATCATGCTTGTCACAACTGCTGAACCACACACTGATGAATGTTGTTGGAACTATGTAACTTTTTTTTTTTTTTTTTTTTTTTTATAACTAGCTGTCTCCCACTGAGGCAGTGTATTCCTCTCCCCCAAAAAAAAAAAAACATTCACCATCATTCACACTATCACTTAGTCTTGTTGCAAACCTTTGCACTTTCTCTAATTTCCCGACATGCTTGACCAGGTGTGGGTTCCAAACTGGTGCTGCATACTCCAGTATGCGCCTGACGTATATGGTGTACAGAGTTTTGAACGATTCCTAGGTGAGGTATTGGAACGCTATTCTTAGGTTTGTCAGCCGCCCGTATGCTGCAGCAGTTATCTGCAAAAAAACTTTTTCTCTCAGAATGGAAATTGGTCATGATGATAGTGTTTGTTAGATCAATTGCTCCCCAAAAACATGAAAAAATCCAGAATATACAGCATAATGAGAATATTAGCTTTGTCAATTAGGAATTACTTGGAAAAGAGGGCCTTATATGGTGCTAAAATGATCTTGTTTTACATTTTTATCTAGCAAGCACATCCTCAACCTCTTCTTACCAGGAAGAAACTCCACAATCACCCAACGACGCCTCTTCCTCATCAATATCTTTCGATCTGTTTGCGCCCACTTAGTCCACTCATTGCCACTTTGAAATATCCCTCACAAGCGGTCGAACTTAAAGCACAGTCTGTGGCCTTGCCAGAGGCACACTGATATGACAGTTTAGGTGTCGCTCTAAACAGCAAATACAGTGGACCCTCGCTATTCGAACACTCCAAACTCACCCTTTTATGTAAGTTTATTATTGTAAGTGCTTTTATAAGTGTATTTTTGGGGGTCTGAAACAGACTAATCTAATTTACATCATTCCTTATGGGAATAAATTCGTTTGGTAACAACACTTGAACAGCATTCTGGAATGAAGAATGTTCGAAAGTCGGGGGTCCACTGTATCCCAAACTCCTGTATAGAATTTTATTAAATCATGGCTGGATAAAGCCTGCAGTGTGCATTGCATCTCTTCTTAGGGAATTACTGTTGGAAAAGGGACCTCACAGAAGAAAAGTCTCATACAACTCCCAGATAAATTGAGGAATTCTTGTAAAGAACAAAAAAGGCACAATTCTGTGACCGAACAATACACAAATAACCCTCACATGGGAAAATGAACCTTATGGTCCAAGTGGGACTGAAATGTCATAAGTTTTATTCTGTTGTGTGTGAGTTATTTGTGAATTCCTGTACTTTAAATTATATTTTAGCAAGTACAGTAAATGCAATGTTATTGTGAAGATTAAATTATATTTTAGCAAGTACAGTAAATGCAGTGTTATTGTGAAGATTAAATTATATTTTAGCAAGTACAGTAAATGCAGTGTTATTGTGAAGATTAAATTATATTTTAGCAAGTACAGTAAATGCAGTGTTATTGTGAAGGTTAAGTTGTATTTTAGCAAGTACAGTAAATGCAGTGTTATTGTGAAGGTTAAATTATATTTTAGCAAGTACAGAAATGCAGTGTTATTGTGAAGGTTAAATTGGCTCAGAAGTTCATTCTCTGTGAGTAAAATTTTTTAATAGTAGTTTTCACAAGCCTTTTATTTTTTTTTATCTTTTCAAGGAGGTTGTCTTGATGCTGGTGAAAATCTCTTGATCCAAATAGGAGCTGCCTTCAACTCCTTTAGATTTAACTTGATTGCCTCCCATTCAGTGGTGCATTTAGGAGGCACATTGATGTTCATGTAGGCCTACTGAATGGGAGGCACATTGATGTTCATGTAGGCCTACTGAATGGGAGGCACATTGATGTTCATGTAGGCCTACTGAATGGGAGGCACATTGATGTTCATGTAGGCCTACTGAATGGGAGGCACATTGATGTTCATGTAGGCCTACTGAATGGGAGGCACATTGATGTTCATGTAGGCCTACTGAATGGGAGGCACATTGATGTTCATGTAGACCTACTGAATGGGAGACACATTGATGTTCATGTAGGCCTACTGAATGGGAGGCACATTGATGTTCATGTAGACCTACTGAATGGGAGGCACATTGATGTTCATGTAGGCCTACTGAATGGGAGGTAGTGATGTTCATGTAGGCCTACTGAATGGGAGGCACATTGATGTTCATGTAGGCCTACTGAATGGGAGGCACATTGATGTTCATGTAGGCCTACTGAATGGGAGGCACATTGATGTTCATGTAGGCCTACTGAATGGGAGGCACATTGATGTTCATGTAGGCCTACTGAATGGGAGGCACATTGATGTTCATGTAGGCCTACTGAATGGGAGGCACATTGATGTTCATGTAGGCCTACTGAATGGGAGGCACATTGATGTTCATGTAGGCCTACTGAATGGGAGGCACATTGATGTTCATGTAGGCCTACTGAATGGGAGGCACAGAACCCATCCTGGCAAACCTACATGAACGTCAATAGGCACTGTATAATCCATGCACATAATAACATGGTGGGAATCAGCCAATGTGATAGAAAAAAGGGCTTTTGAAAACTGCTATTGAAAAGGCTTGTAGCTTTTAAAAAAAAAGTTTGACGCCTTGTGATTACTTAGTGATTGCATTGTTAAATTAATCATGTATTTTGATATTACATGTATTAGAAAATGAAATTACTTTCCAAAACACAACTCTTCTGGTATGGAACTCTGACAGCTTTGCTTACTGAGTTACACTATATAACAGACAGACATTTTGTATATACAGTGGTACCTCAGTTAACGATATTTTTTCATTCCAGAATGCTGTTCAAGTGCCATTACCAAACGAATTTATCCCCATTAGGAATAATGTAAAATAGACTAGTCCTTTTAGACCCCCAAAAATACACTTACAAAAGCATTTAAAAAAATAAACTTACATAAAAGGGTGAGTTTGGGGACCATCGTTAACCGAGGTACCACTGTACTTGATTGTATTGCTTGGCATTACTCTGCAGTGCCACCCGTTTTGTGGCCCGAAAATTCTCAAGCTGACTAATGTTTGAAGAGCACTGTTAATATTCTTAGTTTTCTTGATATAATTTATCTTCTTTCTCTTTTCTCACTTCTGTTTCCTTTCCTTATCGTCTCTTTTTCTCCTTTCCTCTCTCTCCTTTCCCTCCTCTCCTTTCCTTCTTCCCTTTACATTTTCTCTCCTTGCCCTTTGCTCTCTCTTCTGTCTTCTCTCCCTCCCCTCTTGTCTTCTCTCCGCTGCAATCCTAACTGCTTCACTTTAACAATAATCAGACTTTGGGTGGAATTCTTTCTACAAATGTTACAGGTGTTACACACACAATCTTTCAATTTACACTTGGAGGCATTTGAAGTGTTGCAGACTAATTATACACGTAGCCATCAGCTGAAGAATAGGCAGAATAAATTTGAAACTTGTAGTTTAACAGCATATTTGTTTATATTGTGAGAGTAGTGTATTGCTCTTGTGATTAGTGGTGTGAGGATTGAGCCTCTTCCACTCTTGTAATAATTTGCAGCAGTTGGTTATCTTTAATCTGAAATATTTCACCTACATATTAGGTTTCTTCAGTTGAATACAGAGGAGGCAGCAGTAATAGTAGAGATATAGATACATAATTGGTCCATCAAGAGATGTAGATGTGACGTCATTGGTTCATCACCTTCAAAGATGTAGTTTTGAGGTGGTCAGTCTTTAGGCTAAGGGACTGTCCACCTCAAACTACATCTTCCAGGGTGACGAACTGATTACACAGTTTATACATCTCTACTACTGCTGCTGCCTACTCTGTATTCGACTGAAGAAGCCTACTGCGTAGGAGAAACATTTCAGATTAAATATACCAAACTGTTCCACATGCGTCATTCTATCAACTCGTCAGTATTGTATATCACTGTCATGTTCACCACTTTATCCTGAATGACTACATGGGTTTACTGTTTCATATACAGATAAATTGTAATAGTTTTATTGTAAATTGTTGAATTTTTTGATGCTCTTAAATTATTACCAATTTAACCCCTCGAGTAATAAAAAAGGCGGTAGTTGTAATTTAAGTTGATGGGTTTGTTGGTACCTATTTTGTGATGTGACTTAATTATAACTTGTCAGGAGCCTCTTCATTTGCCATTTTTTCAACATTGCTTATAGCAGGGGTGGGGGACCTTTTTATGTTGGAAATCCACATTAAAGTTAGCTGTAATTTAATAAAGCCACAGTCAAGAAATTTTGATTAGATATACTGCAAAATGTTGGTTATTTTGTAAAGTTAATTATTATATAATTTCAAGAAAAAATAATTCCCTCGGAAGGCTGCCCTAATATAGGTTCCCCATTCCTGGATCATAGAATCTACTTGCATCCTAATTAAAATTATCACCCTTACTGGGGGTCTGCATTGATGCTGGTGAGGGGCTTTTGATCTCCCCCCCCCCCCAAAAAAAAAAAAAATGGATCAAATCTTATTGCCAGATGATGTAAGATCCCTGAAAGTCTAATGCTTCCCTGTAACGTAATAAAAATTAAAGTTATTACTTTAAATGCTCCAGTATTTTTCTAAATTTTCTTTACATCTTAGTGTACTTACAGTGGTGTGCTGCTGTAATGTGTTGAAAGTACAGTAATGCAGAATTTCAATTCTGAAATTGTTAATAGCATTTTGAGGGAATGTAGTTAGTGTGATAATGTTTGTGTATGCTAGAGTAGTGAGCACCACATTGAAATATAACTCCTTGCTAATATAGGGCTTCCAGAAGCTAAGATATTTTTCTGTTGAAACTCTATTTTTGGTCTGAAACTATATTTCTATATTAATCGTAACACTTCTACCAAAGTAACATCTAAATGTTTCTATTCCAATAAAATCATGTCTGCATTTCTCCATTCATCACATAATTCCACAAAACTATATCCTCATGTTAATACATGTCTAATACATTTCCACAAATACCATTTAACACTAGATATAGAAATCAAAGAAGAATTAAACGTGTGCAACATCTGGGTATCTTTATTTGTAGACATTTTGCCATCCAGCGGCTTTATCAACACAGACATAATGTGAAGACTGTAGAACTATATACAAAATACTAGGTAATTGGTACCTCAGTCTTCAAGACAACGGTGCTCATTACCAACTCCAAGACTGAGGGACTGATTACCTCATCATTTGTATATAGTTCTATTCACATTACGTCCTTGTATTGATAAAGCCGCTAGATGGTGAGAGGTCTACAATAAAGCTACCCAAATGTTGCATGTGTCTTAATTCTTCATCTTGTCGGTGTCGTGTACCATTCATGTACATACAGTAATTGGTTTTTATATTTCGCTCCTAATCAACTTTCAATAACAAAGCTACTTTACATTATTGTCTTGTGTTTCATCTATTCTAATTAGTTTTTTTGTTGGCTTATATATTTGAAAGTGTAGTTAGTAGGATATTATTAGCAGTGTTGCATGTTATGTTACAAGTGCCATTGCTCAGGTCACACACATTGATGGATAATAACACTGAGTGGAAGACATCATTATATTTCAGCTTCAGCCAGAGACCCTCTTCACAGATGACTCTTTTAAGGCAGCCTTTGTGGTGAAGGGATCTTGATCCAAGGAATTTCAGCTAACCTTCCCTCCTTGGGTCAAACCTGATTACCTCTCCAGGCACCACCTGGATCCTATATGTTCACTACTTCCCTATGAATATAATTAACGTCTGTTCCCCAGGCAGTGTATGACCCTTGTGGGTTTAATGCTTCTCCATGAATGTTATAATTACTTTGCATACCTCAGGCAGTGTACAACCTCAGGGTTTAGTGCCGCATTGTGCTAATCTTCGACAAATAAAGAGGGGCCCTGATCAGATAGAATTTTGTTTTCAACGCCCCAGCTGTCTCCCACCAAGGTGGCCAGTGTGTTAGGAAAAAATTGTCCAATCAGGGCCCCACTTTATTTGTTGACTATTATCATGGTAAGGCACTATAAAACAGTGTCATGATGGGCTTATGCCATGAACAGTCTAAACTAATATAAGAGAATTATCTACTGAATAGCACAGCCCACACATTGGGCAGTATATTCAGACTGGTGTCATAATAGCAGTAGGCCTACTCTACTAAACCCAGAGGTCATACACTGCTTGGGATATAGGACAGAAATACCTGCGTCTCATCCACTCAGTGTTATATTTTTCATTCATGTGGGATTTACCTTTGTGTTTGTTACACATTAATATAGTCTTCCACTTTTTTCAACGTATAAAAGGGAATAAAATATGAGCTTAAAAAATCAGTAATGCTTCAAAATATTGGTTTAAAAATTTTCAAGTATTATTTAGGCTCTTGTATGTGTCTGATAATTTCAATTTAATAACAAATCTGAAAGTATGAATTCCTTGGAATTTTATTATAGAGTACATTTTTAAATTACCTTCTTATAATCTTAAAAACAATGAGGCAATTTTTTAAATTTCTTTCTTGTTGCTACATAGAATTATAAAGAAATTGTATAAATTAACATTGATAAAATTAAATAACTCACCTTTATATTATTATTTTTTTTTTTAGAATTATAAACTATTTAAAAATCATTGAAAGTTATAACTGTTGCTCTATCAAAAATTATATAGTAGCAGATTGAATTTAATAAAATAATGATAATAAGAATAGTAGTAATAATGGTAATAATAAGAATAGTAATAATAATGATGGTAATAATATAGCATGAAAACTTGGTTGACAGATTGAGTGGGGCCGGAACTCCTAGCGGTGGCAATGGAAGTGGAGGTTTTAGCGGCTACAAGAGTGGAGGTGTGGCCACTCCGGGCAGCGTACCCAGCTTACGATTAACAGGAGTTGCTGACGGTCCACCTCCATCTGTCGACTCTCCTGCGTCTATAACACCGTCACCGCTTCCGACGCCTCACTCTCAACCTCCGTCTGTGCCTCATCATGGTAAGTTTTGGCCTAGGGGTGTACACAAGTATTCGGTATCGGGTATTGGTAAATTTTAATGGCATCAGCCTAAAATAGAGTACTATTGGTATCAATCAATTTTGGTGGCATCATTATTGGTAGATAACAATCAGTTTTGATGGTATTAGTATCGGTGGGTATTGATCAATTTATGTACTCGTTTACTGACAACTTGGACTTAATGATGGGCTCTCTGACCAGTATTCATACCTAAATACCTCTATTCTGTTTAATACAATATACAATACACTACTGTATAAAAATTTAAAAATACTGTATACCAGAAATGTTATAAAGGATGCAAAGGTGACATTAAAACAATATCAAAGATGGTTGCCACAAACTCTCTACCATTATAGCATGCTCCTTGCTTAGCCACGAATTCGTTTACCTACGTGGTCTTAGGAATGAAACTCCGTCATTAACCCTTTCAGGGTCTGTGCCGTTGTTCTATGGCTTTGAGTTGAGGGTCCAAACCGTAGTTCTACGCCATGAGCTCAGCTCACTCAGATAAGCTGTGAGTGGTAAATTTGGGCCTAGATATGAGAGAATACAGTGGACCCTTGAAAATCGTCCACAATTCTTTCCAGAATTTGTTACTAGTATAAGGAAAAATGTAAATTAGCTTAGTCTGTTTCAAACCCCCAAAAATACACTTACAAAAACACTTACAAAAATACACTTACATAATTGTTCAAGTTGGGAGGTGGACGATTTTCAAGGGTCCACTGTACATCTATTTGGTAAGTGTGGGCCACATAAAACAAATCCTGCAGCACACAGTGCATAATGAGAGAAAAAAAACGAGACTGTAATTTTCGATTAAAACAGCGACTTTGCAGTGTTTTTTCGTATGCTTTTTATAGATGTATTTGCGATTTCTTGTTATTATTTGATAGAATGGAAGATATACTACAGAAATAGAGATAATTTTGATTGGTTTTAGTACTTGAAATGGCTTGAAACTGAGCTCAGAGTAGCGGAAATGTTAATTTTTTGCCGATGTTCAAGAGTAAACAAATGACCTCACACGTCTAATACGTGCCAGCTGGTGGGACTAATATACGTTCACAAATGTGGTGATATTATTTATACAATTATTACAATATTGCTTAACAGTAAATCTTCCATTTTTTGGTTTGAATAAGAATTCATTGTGAATAAAAAATAAAAATGGAATTCATTTGTAAAGACTGAAAATGTAATAATGAACAGAGGAAATGTTAGTTTAGTGCCAGGATTGCCTGCATTGTTTATTCTGCAACCTATTTTGAAATTGGAATATTTTTAACTTTGTGTTAAATTGGCTAAATTAACAATTTCTGATCACTTTATTTTGTAGTTGAAACAGTTGACTGGGCGATTTCTTGTGCTCAATCGATAGAATAGAAGTAATATTAGCGAAATAGCTAAGAATTTGGTTGACTGGAATAATGTAATTGGCCTAAAATGGAAGTCAAAGTCGGCAAAATCGCCAATGCGTAAATATTGCCGACGCATTAAAATTCGCGAGAGCATAATTTCGTCAATTTTCCATCAAATTTCGTACTTTTTGTTTTATTACCTTCGGAAAAAGATTCTCTACCATTTCATAAGAAAAAATAAGAATTTTTTTTTTTTTAATTCTTGGACCCTGGTGCACACTTTGAAATTTTAAGTGAGAAGAGGCTGTAATTGAGTAGTGGTGCCTCGGTTTTCGTTCACCTCCAAACTCGAACAATTATGTAAATGTATTTTTGTAAGTATTTTTGGGGTTCTGAAACGACTAATCTAATTTACATTTGTCCTTATGGGAACAAATTCATTCGGTAATGGCACTGAAACAGCATTCTGGAAAGAATTTTCAACGAAAACCGAGGGTCCACTGTATAAGTATTGACCAAAAATTTTGGTATTGTCCCATCTCTAGTGCAAACCTTGCTAGGTAGACTGTCAAAAATCAACAAGTGGAAATATTTATAATTATTTGGGATTTTATAATTCTTGAATGATTGCTCACTGTTACTCCCCTTGCCTCAGAACCCCAAAAGTAAATGCTCAAAGTACAGTACATTCTCATATTTTAACCTAATGCAAATGATGAATAACATATATTTAATAGATGTATAACCTATTGTATAATTAGTTCAACCTGATCAAACTATGTTTTGTAAGTCTAGTGTTAAGTAATCAGTAATCTATTAAGTTTAGATTGCCCGTAATGCCAAGACATGATAGTGGCTCTTTGCACTGCAAATCATTATAAACCCTATGAAAATATACTTCCTACAATATGTCAACCACATTGTAAACTTGCAAGGAAATAAAAATTTGATTTGATTTGATGGTCACCCTGTGACCACAATCACTCACTCATCAAACCATAATACAACAACATCGCTAAAAAACAAACAAATACAGACATCCATCTGCACTGCCTATCAGGGTGGAACTGGCTGCTGGTCGTCCCGGCACTCGGGCATTCAAAAAGGGAGGCCTATGATTGGCTAACAAAAGATCACATGGGCAGAGGTTGGTGATCACGTGGACAGCTATGGTTTAGCCGTTAGAAATACGAACCGTACAGTAGGCCCCGTTTTACAGCGTTTCGCTAATGCAGTGGTTTTCAATTTATTATTAACATATTTTATTAACACATCGGCTGATTCCCACCAAGGCAGGGTGGCCCAAAAAAGAAAAACTTTCATCATCATTCACTCCATCACTGTCTTGCCAGAGGGGTGCTTTACACTACAGTTATAAAACTGCAACATTAACACCCCTCCCTCAGAGTGCAGACACTGTACTTCCCATCTCCAGGACTCAAGTCTGGCCTGCTGGTTTCCCTGAATCCCTTCATAAATGTTACTTTGCTCACACTCCAACAGCACGTCAAGTATTAACCCTTAAACTGTCCACACGTCGATCTACGTTGAAGTGCGTAGCACACTGAATATTTTGAGAAAAAAATAAATTGTTCTTTTTGTTTAAAATGAAGAGCACATTTTTTTTGCCATCCCCGAATTTTGTAATACTGTGCACACAGACCCATTCTCTAATGTCTAGGCAACTCAGGCTTATCGTGGCAAGGTTAAAAGCATTTAAAAAAAAACATAGATCTACGTTCGGAGCACTACGCACATCAACGTAGATTTACGTGTGGACAGTTTAAGGGTTAAAAACCATTTGTCTCCATTCACTCCTATCAAATATGCTCATGCATGCTTGCTGGAAATCCAAGCCCCTCGCACACAAAACCTCTTTTACCCCCCTCCCTCCAACCTTTCCTAGGCCAACCCCTACCCTGCCTTCCCTCCACTACAGATTTATACACTCAGTCATTGTTTCGTTCCATTCTCTCTACATGTCCGAACCACCTCAACAACCCCTCCTCAACCCTCTGGATAATAGTTTTAGTTTTGGTAATCCTGCACCTCCTCTGAATTTCCAAACTCCGAATTCTCTGCATTATATTCACACCACACATTGACCTCAGACATGACATCTCCAATGTGTGGTGTGAATATAATGCAGAGAATTCAGAGTTTGGAAATTAGGAGGAGGTGCGGGATTACCAAAACTATTATCCAGAGGGCTGAGGAGGGGTTGTTATTCATTCATACTTTCTATAATAAATATATTCACCACTTACTATAAGCTAAGGATGAAAATATTTTAAGGTAAGTAATATGTGTACTTTATATGCATGTTTTTAGGCCTAGTGTAAACATGTCAGACTTTCATATGCATTTGAAAGTGAAAAAAAATGAAAAAGACTGTTTCACTTTACAGCAGAAGCCTGGAGCCTAACCTGCTGTATAAATGGGGCCCTACAGTAGCCTGGAGCCTAACTTGCTGTATAAATGGGGCCCTACAGTAGCCTGGAGCCTAACCTGCTGTATAAGTGGGGCCCAACAGTAGCCTGGAGCCTAACCTGCTGTATAAATTGGGCCCTACAGTAGCCTGGAACCTAACCTGCTGTATAAGCAGGGTCCTACAGTAGCCTGGAACCTAACCTGCTGTATAAGTTGGGCCCTACAGTAGCCTGGAGCCTAACCTGCTGTATAAGTGAGGCCTTACAGTAGCCTGGAGCCTAACCTGCTGTATAAGTGAGGCCCTACAGTAGCCTGGAACCTAACCTTATGTATAAATGGGGCCCTACAGTAGCCTGGAACCTAACCTGCTGTATAAGTGGGGCCCTACAGTAGCCTGGAACCTAACCTGCTGTATAAGTGGGGCCCTACAGTAGCCTGGAACCTAACCTGCTGTATAAGTGGGGCCCTACAGTAGCCTGGAACCTAACCTGCTGTATAAGCAGGGCCCTACAGTATCTGAAACATAACCTGCTGTATAAATGGGGCCCTACAGTAGCCTGTAAAATAACCTGCTGTACAAGCAGGGCCCTACAGTAGCCTGGAACCTAACCTGCTGTATAAGTGGGGCACTACAGTAGCCTGGAACCTAACCTGCTGTATAATAGGGGCCCTAGAGTAGCCTGGAACTTAATCTGCTGTATAAGCAGGGTCCTACAGTAGCCTGGAACCTAACCTGCTGTATAAGTTGGGCCCTACAGTAGCCTGGAGCCTAACCTGCTGTATAAGTGAGGCCTTACAGTAGCCTGGAGCCTAACCTGCTGTATAAGTGAGGCCCTACAGTAGCCTGGAACCTAACCTTCTGTATAAGTGGGGCCCTACAGTAGCCTGGAACCTAACCTGCTGTATACGTGGGCCCCTACAGTAGCCTGGACCCTAACCTGCTGTATAAGTGGGGCCCTACAGTAGCATGGAACCTAACCTGCTGTATAAGTGGGGCCCTACAGTAACCTGGAACCTAACCTGCTGTATAAGCAGGGCCCTACAGTAGCCTGGAACCTAACTTGCTGTATAAGCAGGGCCCTACAGTAGCCTGGAACCTAACCTGCTGTATAAACAGGGCCCTACAGTAGCCTGGAACCTAACCTGCTGTATAAGTGTGGCTCTACTGTAGCCTGGAACCTAACCTGCTGTATAAGCAGGGCCCTACAGTAGCCTGGAACCTAACCTTCTTTATAAGCGGGGCTCTACAGTAGCCTGGAACCTAACCTGTTGTATAAGTAGGGCCCTACAGTAGCCTGGAATCTAACCTGTTGTATAAACAGGGCCCTACAGTAGCCTGGAACCTAACCTGCTGTATAATAGGGGCCCTAGAGTAGCCTGGAACTTAATCTGCTGTATAAGCAGGGTCCTACAGTAGCCTGGAACCTAACCTGCTGTATAAGTTGGGCCTTACAGTAGCCTGGAGCCTAACCTGCTGTATAAGTGAGGCCCTACAGTAGCCTGGAACCTAACCTTCTGTATAAGTGGGGCCCTACAGTAGCCTGGAACCTAACCTGCTGTATACGTGGGCCCCTACAGTAGCCTGGACCCTAACCTGCTGTATAAGTGGGGCCCTACAGTAGCATGGAACCTAACCTGCTGTATAAGTGGGGCCCTACAGTAACCTGGAACCTAACCTGCTGTATAAGCAGGGCCCTACAGTAGCCTGGAACCTAATTTGCTGTATAAGCAGGGCCCTACAGTAGCCTGGAACCTAACCTGCTGTATAAACAGGGCCCTACAGTAGCCTGGAACCTAACCTGCTGTATAAGTGGGGCTCTACTGTAGCCTGGAACCTAACCTGCTGTATAAGCAGGGCCCTACAGTAGCCTGGAACCTAACCTGCTTTATAAGCGGGGCTCTACAGTAGCCTGGAACCTAACCTGTTGTATAAGTAGGGCCCTACAGTAGCCTGGAATCTAACCTGCTGTATAAACAGGGCCCTACAGTAGCCTGGAACCTAACCTGCTGCATAAGCAGGGCCCTACAGTAGCCTGGAACCTAACCTGCTGTATAAGTGGGGCCCTACAGTAGCCTGGAACCTAACCTGCTGTATAAGCAGGGCCCTAGAGTAGCCTGGAACCTAATCTGCTGTATAAGCAGGGCCCTAAAGTAGCCTGAAACCTAACCTGCTGTATAAGTAGGGCCCTACAGTAGCCTGGAACCTAACCTGCTGTATAAGTGAGGCCCTACAGTAGCATGGAACCTAACCTGCTGTATAAGTGGGGCCCTACAGTAGCCTGGAACCTAACCTGCTGTATAAGCAGGGCCCTACAGTAGCCTGGAACCTAACTTGCTGTATAAGCAGGGCCCTACAGTAGCCTGGAACCTAACCTGCTGTATAAACAGGGCCCTACAGTAGCCTGGAACCTAACCTGCTGTATAAGCGGGGCTCTACTGTAGCCTGGAACCTAACCTGCTGTATAAGCAGGGCCCTACAGTAGCCTGGAACCTAACCTGCTTTATAAGCGGGGCTCTACAGTATCCTGGAACCTAACCTGTTGTATAAGCAGGGCCCTACAGTAGCCTGGAATCTAACCTGCTGTATAAGTGAGGCCCTACAGTAGCCTGGAACCTAACCTGCTGTATAAGTGGGGCCCTACAGTAGCCTGGAACCTAACCTGCTGTATAAGTGAGGCCCTACAGTAGCCTGGAACCTAACCTGCTATATAAGCAGGGCCCTACAGTAGCCTGGAGCCTAACCTGCTGTATAAGTGGGGCCCTACAGTAGCCCAAAACCTAACTTTGATCCAAGGGATTGATGCTCCAGTTCCTTGAATCAAGATTGCTTCATCAAGGCACCTTCCTTGAAGGGTATACTTAACGAGTCTTCATAGTAAACAAGACAAGAAGTATCAATAACAGCGGGACTAACCCAGTTATTTCTTCAGCACTAGATCTCTCCTCACTTTTTGTTTATCAGATGACATTTTTCATTAAGTTAATAATTGGTAATACACAAACAACCAGTACATAGGGGAGTGAAACTTATGGCAATATTTCATTCTCCTGTGTGTTGATTATGTATTGTTCCAGTCACGGTATTGTATTAGTAATATTTTTTACCTTTCCACAGAGCCTACCATGCCAACTTTAAGTCCTCATCCACCACCTTCTAATACATCAGTTGGTGACCCTTCCACCCCTGCACCTCTTGACTCAATTGATGTAAAGCCCAACATCTCTGACATAATGGGTCCTAAGTCCGTATCATCGCCTAACAACCAGGTGAGTACATCTTCTTTCTCTTTACACCCTTGTATTTGTATGCTAGGAGGTGGTGTTATACCTTGGTTCATTTGTAGGGTAAGAGCTGTTATCCTACCTTGGTTCATATACAGGGTAAAAGATGTAATCCCATTTCAGCTGATTACAAGCCAAGTGCCACTATTCTGCCCCATTTTATTGAGAGGGGTAACAATTTTATGCTACCTTGGCTCATTTCAAAGACCGGCCCTAATGAAGACATTCTGCCACCCCCAGTGTGCTACCCATACTAGTCGACTAGGACCCAAGTTCCTATTTACTGCTAAGTGAATAACAGTAATTGTAAGGAAACATGCCCACATCTCCACCCACCCTAACCCCTTGAAGATCCCCACATCCTGTGGGAAATTTTTTTTTTAAACTTTACCTTGACATTGTAATCAGTATAATTTTTTAGATTTAAATTTATTTTGATCTGTGTTTTTCATTTACATATTTTAGTTAATACAATAGTGCATCAAGGGCCACATGCTGCACTTGTTCTGAGAAGTATACAAGTACCATCCGACTTACGATCTGCTCGACATACAACCACTCGTATTTACGACCGTACGTCTGGCAGCATATACAGTAGTAAAATATTTAGTAAAAAGTATCATACAATACTATGTAGGTACTTTATATAGCAAAGGATTGACATTATGCTCTACCCAGTATGTCGGAAATTTTCTAAGGTTCGACTTGCATCCATTTTGACTTACGACCGGTTGGTCAGAACCAAGCTCGGTTATAAGTCGGATGGTACTTGTAATCTTTAGCACTTACAATTAATACAATAATTCCAGCAATATAAATATAGATAATTTAAGTCTAGCATTATCATTATGATAGAAAGGTGGGGGCAGGGGTCATCCTAGGAAAGGTTGGAGGTAAAGGAGGTTGTGTGTGTGAGGGGGCTTAGACTTCCAGCAAATGTACGTGAGCATGTTAGATAGGAGGAAGTGGAGGGAAATGGTTTTTATGACGATGTGCTGTTGGGGTGTGAGCAAAGTATCATTTACGAAGGGATTCAGGGAAACTGGTTAGCCGGACTTGAGTCCTGGAGGTGAAAAGTAACAGTGCCTGCACTCTGAAGGAAGGGTGGAGATATGTTGCAGTTTTTGAACTGTGGTGTCAGCATGCCTCTGGCAAGACAGTGATGGAGTGAATGGTGATAAAAGTGTTTTTTTTTTTTTGGTTGCCCTGCCTTAGTGGGAAACAGCCGATGTGTTAATAGAAAAATAATTTAGGTGACCTGTTTGTTGAATGATAATTTCATCTTTGTTTTTATACCATAAAAAAGATCATTATTGGGAGCACAATGAAAGGTATATACAGTGGACCCTCGGTTTTCGTTCACCTCCAAACTCGAACAATTATGTAAGTGTATTTTTGTAAGAGCTTTTGTAAGTATATTTTTGGGGGTCTGAAACTACTAATCTAATTTACATTTGTCCTTATGGGAACAAATTCGTTCGGTAACGGCACTCAAACAGCATTCTGTACAGAATTTTCAACGAAAACCGAGGGTCCACTGTATACAGTGGACCCCAGTTTTCGTGATTTTTTTCGTTCCAGAATGCTGTTCAAGTGCCATTACCAAACGAATTTATTCCCATAAGGAATAATATAAAGTAGATTAGTCTTTTTAGACCCCCAAAAATACACTTACAAAAAGCATTTACAAAAATACACTTACATAAAAGGGCGAGTTTGGAGCATCACGAAAACCGGGGGTCCACTGTATATCCTTGTATATACATTGAAGGATATGATGGATATGTGGGGCACTAGCAGCAACAGCCTGGTTGACCAGGCTGGGCTCTGGGAGTAGAGTCTCAGAACTCATCAAAAGTGTATACACCAAAAAAAGGAAAAGCATTAATATATGCTGAGAATTGACTGGAGTACAAGTTACATGTAGCCTTAATAACCCTTGGTTAGTGGATAGGCTTTAAACCTGGTAAACTAATCAATAGGAGCATATTTAGTACTTTATTGTCAATATTTTTTTTTATTCGTGAACATTAGTAATTTTGTTTACTGGTATTCCTCGACTTAAAATGGGGTTATGTTCCAAGGAGCCCATTGTAAGTTAAAAGTATCATTAGTGAAATATGAATATGATATGATAAATAAATAAGTAAATAACTAAATAAATAAATAAACAAGCAATTACTATAAATGAGTACTGAAAACTAAATGAACACAAGTTTATCCTATCAATAAATATACAGTACTGTACAGTACTGAATGTGCATCACTGTCGAAATATTGTAAGTCAAACCATCGTAAAGCGAGGAGCGTCTGTATTATGAAAATTTTGTATAACTCTTGTTAAAACATTTCAGGGTATGTCTCCGTATGGGGGAGGCGATAGAGGGAATGGCATGGAATCAAATGACACCAGCAGTAGTTTGGGTGGACTTGGTAGCAGCAATGGTTCTATACGAGGACTGAAGCGACCATCTCTTCCTGGCACTGACTACCATTTCCTCTTGGAATTAGAGAAACCCAGCCCCGTCCTCTATGACTACACCAAATTAAATGCGTGGTTAGTGTTTATACTGGCTCCATCACCTTCATGTGACTTGTTAATAGTCCAAGTCAAACCAAAACATCTCCTATGTGAGGGTTATTTGTGTATTGTTCCAATCATGGTATTGTGCCTTTTTGTTCTTTATGGTTAATTTGTTTTGTTTGGTTCCTGTTTCCTGATGCTATTTTTTAAATTACTAGGAAGCTTAACATTTGACAGGATTGTGCGAGTGTGTTAGATCAGAGTAAGTGGAAACAAGTGGTTTTTGTGACTTGATGTGCTGTTGAAGTGAGAGCAAAGTAACATGCATGGATTCAAGGGAAACTGGTTAACTGGACATAATTTCTGGAGGTGGAAAGTACAGTTCTTACACTTTCAAGGAGGGACGTGAGGATGTTGTAGGTTAGAGGTTCATCCAATCTGTGATATCAATACACATCTGGCAAGACAGCAACATACAAAATACTCAGATAAATTGATAGGTAGAACGTTAATTTAATATCTTTATTATGCACCCCATACCCATTCTGTGGGCAGTAGTCAAAAGATTACAGAGGCACATGATGGGTCAGGGGACTGGGCTGCAAACTTTTGATAGCTAAATAAGTTAGTGTAGAGAGGAAAAGACTGTTTTGAGAAGTGAGAAATGAAAATTCAGGGACACAGTGGGAAGTTAGGGACAGATGAGCCACAGGGATGTCAGGAAGTATTTCTTAAGTCTCAGGGTGGACGGAGAGTTGAGTGATCTTGTTGAGGAACTGGTGAAGGCAGGCGCCATACATAGTTTAAAATGAAGGTATGATAGGGCCTATGAGGCTATGAGGGAGTGAATTTGGCAAGAGGCAAGTTGAGAGGCAGGGCCAAGAGCTGGGACTTGATTCCTTCACCAGGTGCTAGATCAACCAGGCTGTGATGGATATGTGGGTCAGTGGGCCACCAGCAGCAACAGTCTGGTTGACTAGGTTAGCACCAGACAAACCTGGCCCATGACCGGGCTCCGGGGATAGAAAAACTCTGGCAATTCATCAAAGGTATATCCTACAACCACATATAGGTGAGTACTATTCTGCACTAGTTACTGATTACCCATTGGAATAGGATATGGGTTTAGTGGTGGGACCAGGAGCTGTATCAACACCTGTATACACAGCTAGGTGAATACTGTATATTTATTTATTTTTTTTCAACAAGTCGGCCATCTCCCACCGAGGCAGGGTGACCCAAAAAGAAAGAAAATCCCCAAAAAGAAAATACTTTCATCATCATTCAACACTTTCACCTCACTCATACATAATCACTGTCTTTGCAGAGGCTCTCAGATACGACAGCTGAGAATAAGTCCCTCCCAGCTGTCACTATCCCAGACCCCATCTTTAAAGTGCAGGCATTGTACTTCCCATTTCCAGGACTCAAGTCCAACTAAATCAATTAACTGGTTTTCCTGAATCCCTTCACAATATGTTACCCTGCTCACACTCCAACAGCTCGTCAGGTCCCAAAAACCATTCGTCTCCATTCACTCCTATCTAACACGCTCACACATGCTTGCTGGAAGTCCAAGCCCCTCGCCCTCAAAACCTCCTTTACCCCCTCCCTCCAACCTTTTCTAGGACGACCCCTACCCCGCCTTCCTTTCCCTACAGATTTATACGCTCTCCAAGTCATTCTACTTTGATCCATTCTCTCTAAATGACCAAACCACCTCAACAACCCCTCTTCAGCCCTCTGACTAATACTTTTAGTAACTCCACACCTCCTCCTAATTTCCACACTCCGAATTTTCTGCATAATATTTACACCACACATTGCCCTTAGACAGGACATCTCCACTGCCTCCAGCCACCTCCTCACTGCAGCATTTGCAACCCATGCTTCACACCCATATAAGAGTGTTGGTACCACTATACTTTCGTACATTCCCTTCTTTGCCTCCACAGATAATGTTTTTTCTCTCCACAGATACCTCAACGCACCACTCACCTTTTTTCCTTCATCAATTCTATGGTTAACCTCATCCTTCATAAACCCATCCGCTGACAAGTCAACTCCCAAATATCTGAATACATTTACTTCTTCCATAATCCCTCTCTCCAATGTGATATCCAATTTTTCTCTTATTTAAATTGTTTGATACTCTCATCACCTTACTCTTATCTATGTTCACTTTCAACTTTCTACCTTTACACACCCTCCCAAACTCGTCCACTATCCTTTGCAACTTTTCTTTAGAATCTCCCATGAGCACAGTATCATCAGCAAAAAGTAACTGTGTCAACTCCCATTTTGTACTTAATTCCCCATAATTTAATCCCATTCCTCTCCCCAACACCCTAGCATTTACTTCTTTTACAACCCATCTATAAATATATTTAACAACCATGGTGACATTACACAGCCCTGTCTAAGACCTACTTTTACCGGGAAGTAATCTCCCTTTCTCCTACACACCCTAACCTGAGCCTCACTATCCTCATAAAAACTCTTTACAGCATTCAGTAACTTACTACCTATTCCATACACTTGCAACATTTGCCACATTGCTCCCCTATCCACTCTATCATATGCCTTTTCTAAATCCATAAATGCAATGAAAACTTCCCTACCTTTATCTAAATACTGTTCACATATATGCTTCAATGTAAACACTTGATCTACACATCCCCTACCCACTCTAAAGCCTCCTTGCTCATCTGCAATCCTACTCTCTGTCTTACCTCTAATTCTTTCAATAATAACCCTACCGTACACTTTACCTGGTATACTCAGTAAACTTCTTTCATCAAATCGGCCGTTTCCCACCAAGAGAAAAACAAAAGTGTCTCTTTTTAACTTTAGTAATGTATACAGGAGAAGGGGTTACTAGCCCCTTGCTCCCGGCATTTTAGTCAACTCTTACGACACGCATGGCTTAGGGAGGAAGAATTCTGTTCCACTTCCCCATGGAGATAAGGGGAAATAAGAACAAGAACTAGTAAGAAAATAGAAGAAAACCCAGAGGGGTGTGTGTATATATATGCTTGTACATGAATGTGTAATGTGACCTAAGTGTAAGTAGAAGTAACAAGACATACCTGAAATCTTGCATGTTTATGAGACAGAAAAAAAGACACCAGCAATCCTACCATCATGTAAAACAATTACAGGCTTTCATTTTACACTCACTTGGCAGGACGGTAGTACCTCCCTGGGTGGTTCCTGACTACCAACCTAATACCACAACTCGGTAAACTTTTTTTTTTTTTTTTTTCCAACAAGTCGGCCGTCTCCCACCGAGGCAGGGTGACCCAAAAAGAAAGAAAATCCCCAAAAAGAAAATACTTTCATCATCATTCAACACTTTCACCACACTCATACATAATCACTGTCTTTGCAGAGGAGCTCAGATACGACAGCTGAGAAAAGTCCCTCCCAGCTCTCTGCCAATCCCTAGGTACCTTCCCCTCTTTCATACATTTATTAAACAACAATACCAACCACTCCAACACTATATTCCCCCTGCTTTTAACATTTCTGTCATGATCCCGTCAGTTCCAGCTGCTTTACCCCCTTTCATTCTACATAATGCCTCATGCACCTCCCCCACACTCACATCCTGCTCTTTTTCACTCCTAAACGATGTTATACCTCCCTGGCCAGTGCATGAAATTACCACCTCCCTTTTTTCATTGACATTTAACCCTTTGACTATCGCAACCCCTAATCCTGAGTGCTCTCCTGTTGCAAAATATTCGAAAAAAAAAATGATTTTTTCTTATCAAAATGTTAAGATTATTTTTCTGATTGTTTTTATCCTAAATTTTTTTTTTTTGCGATCAATACTTACTGAGATATGGAGGTGTAAAGTTGGCAGAAAATGAGCTGCATATGGCAACAGCGGCACATGCCGCTCACCGGTACACTTATATTTACTCCCATTCGAAGGTTTCCTGTATTTTCCATTTTTTTTTTTTTTCCAAGTAACGTATGTGGCCTGTGAGACCAAAGTAAGGTGCTGTGTACATATATACACTCGTAGTATGCAACACAATAACTGCACAAAGATCATTATCATTATATTGTTTACAGAACTTGTTTACACAAACCAACAATGCAAAAAATTGTTTATTACTATTGTTCTATAATATATATACACATATATAATGACTGGACACTTTCCATCAACTTCCCTTAGCACTTGAAGCTGTGTGTGTGTGGACATCTAAATTTGCTGAGTCTGGGTAAGGCAGCTGTCAAAATGACATATTATACCATTACTCACCACCCTCACTGCTGTCAACCTGTCAACACAAAAGGGGACCCATGTCTTCTTCCCCACAACCTCCTTCCTAGCTTCCTTTCTTCCTTCATTCCTTCCTTCCTTTCTTACTTATTTCCTTCCTTCCTTCCTCTCATCTCTTCCTTCCTTCCTTCCTCTCATCTCTTCCTGCCTTCCTCTCATCTCTTCCTTCCTGCCTTCCTTTCTTCCTTCATTCCTTCCTTTTTTCCTTCCTTTCTTCTTCTCATCTCTCCTTCCTTTCTTTCTTTCTTCCTTTCTTTCTTCCTTTCTTCTTTCTTTCCTTCCCTCCTTCCTTCCTTCTTCTTTCCTGCCTTCCTCTCATCTCTTCTTTCCTTCCTTCCTTCCTCTCATCTCTTCTTTCCTTCCTTCCTTCCTCTCATCTCTTCCTTCCTTCCTTCCTCTCATCTCTTCTTTCCTTCCTTCCTTTCATCTCTTCTTTCCTTCTTCCTCTCATCTCTTCTTTCCTTCTTCCTTCCTCTCATCTCTTCTTTCCTTCTTCCTTCCTCTCATCTCTTCCTTCCATACTTTTTTTCTTCCTTCCTTCTGGTATCCTGGGCATTGCTTTCGGTCACAAACTCCTCAAAACCATGAAATTCATCTTCAGAGACACTTCCATCTGTGTTAGAGCTATCAATGGCTTTCCCACAATGCACCACTGGCTGCCCGATTTTTTTTATACTGCGCACACTGACCACACAGACCCATTCTCTCACATGTGGGCCTACCAGCTTTCTCCCACTTGATTTGAGGCTGCTAGAATTTATGCGTATTAATACGTCCGAAACAGTAGCTCGTAAGACGTATATATATGACCGAAACAGTCAAAGGGTTAAAAGTTCCTCAAAATATTCCTGCCATCTACCCAATACCTCCAGCTCCCCATCTACTAACTCCCCTACTCAGTTTTTAACTGACAAATCCATTCGTTCCCTAGGCTTTCTTACCTTGTTTATCTCACTCCAAAAATTTTTCTCGTTTTCAGCAAAATTTCTTGACAGAGCCTCTCCCATTCTTTCATCTGCTCTTCTTTTGCACTCTCACCACTCTCTTCACCTTTCTTTTACTCTCCATATATAGTGGACCCTCGGTTAACGAATACCCCGGAAATCGTGCAATTATGTAAGTATAATTTTTTAAGTTCTTGTGGAAGTGTATTTTTGGGGGTCTGAAATAGACTAACCTACATGACATTATTTCTTAAGGACGTAAATTCGTTCGGTAATGGCACTTGTGCAGGCTTCTGTAATGAATTTTTTTCGTTAACCGAGGGTCCACTGTACTCTGCTCTTCTATTAACACTTCTGTTGTGTAAAAACCTCTCATAAGCTACCTTTTTCTCTTATCACACCCTTTACTTCATCATTCTACCACTTACTCCTCTTTCCTCCTGCACCCACCCTCCTATAGCCACAAACTTCTGCCCCACATTCTAATACTGCATTTTTAAAACTATCCCAACTCTCTTCACATCCCCCCACTACTCATACTTGCACTAGCCCACCTTTCTGCCAGTAGTTGCTTATATCTCACCCTAACTTCCTCCTCCCTTAGTTTATACACTTTTACCTCTCTTACTTGCTGTTGCCATTTTCTTTTTTGTCCCATCTACCTTTTACTCTAACCGTAGCTACAACTAAATAATGATCCGATATACAGTGGACCCCCAGTGTTCGTCCTGCTCCAAACTCGCCCTTTTATGTAAGTGCATTTTTTTTAAATACTTTTGTAAGTGTATTTTTGGGGGTCTAAAAGGACTAGTCTACTTTACATTATTCCTTATGGGAATAAATTCGTTTGGTAATGGCACTTGAACAGCATTCTGGAAAGAAAAAATCACGAAAACCGGGGGTCCACTGTATCCGTTGCCCCTCTATAAACATGTACATTCTGAAACCTACCCATCAACCTTTTATCCACCAATACATAATCTAACAAACTACTTTCATTACGTGCTATATCATACCTTGTTTACTTATTTATCCTCTTTTTCATAAAATATGTATTACTTATTACCAAACCTCTTTCTACACATAGCTCAATTAACAGTTCCCCATTTACATTTACCCCTGGCACCCCAAATTTACCTACTACCCCCTCCACAACATTTTTACCCACTTTAGCATTAAGATCCCCAACCACAATTACTCTCTCACTTGGTTCAAAACTCCCCACACACTCACTCAACATTTCCCAAAATCTCTCTCTCTCCTCTACACTTCTCTCTTCTCCAGGTGCATAAGCACTTACTATAACCCATTTTTCACATCCAACCTTTATTTTACTCCACATAATCCTTGAATTTATACATTTATATTCCCTCTTTACCTGCCATAACTGATTATTCAACATTATTGCCACTCCTTCTTTAGCTCTAACTCTATTTGAAACCCCTGACCTAATCCCATTTATTTCTCCCCACTGAAACTCTCCTACCCTCTTCAGCTTTGTCTCACTTAACCCTTTGGGGGTCCAAGGGGTCTCTCTGAAACTCGTTCTCAGGGTCCACGAATTTAAAAAAAAAAAATATATTTTTTCTTATGAAATGATAGAGAATCTTTTTCCGATCATAACGCCACAAAAATTATGAAATTTGATCGAAAACTAACGGAATTATGCTTTCGCGAAGTTAGCGGTATAAATGACATTTACGCATTGGCGATTTCGCCCACTTTGAGCCCTATTTTCAGCAAATTCCAATGTATCAGTCTACTAAAATTATAGCTATTTCGCTAGAGCTCCATTTCTTCTATCGATTGAGTACAAGAAACCGCCTATTTCCCAATTTCAACTACCCAAAATAGTGGTCAGAAAATGGCAATTTGGCCAATTTCACACAAATTTCAAACGATGCCAATTTCAAAATAAGGTCCATAATAAACAAGGCAGACATTTCTGGCACTAAAATAACATCTTCTCTGTTCATTAGTCACGTCTCCATGCACCTCTTACATTACTTTTGCTTTCCATTTTGAATATTTATTCTCAAAAAATAGAAGATTTACTGTTATGTATACAACTGCATCATTGTAAAAATAGTGTAAATAATATCAGTGCACTTTTTTTTTTTTTTTTTTTTAACACGTCGGCCGTTTCCCACCGAAGTGGGATGGCCCAAAATGAAAAACGAAAGTTTCCCATTTTACATTTAGTAATATATACAGGAGAAGGGGTTACTAGCCCCTTGCTCCCAGCATTTTAGTCGCCTCTTACGACACGCATGGCTTACGGAGGAAGAATTCTGTTCCACTTCCCCATGGAGAATCAGTGCACTTGTGCAAGAATATTAGACTCACCAGTTGATGTGTATTGGACGCATGGTGTGATTTGTTTACTCTTGAACATCGGACAAAATCGATCATTTTCGCTATTTTGCGCTCAGTTTCAAGGTACTTGTCATCGTGAAACCAGTCAAAATTATCTCTATTTCTGTAATATGTCATCTATTCTATAAAATGAGACTAAGAAAACGAGAATACAAGCATAAATACCATACGAAAATAGACTGCAAAGTCGCTGTTTTAAACCAAAAACACGGTCAAAGTTTTTTTTCCTCATTATGCACTGTGTGGTGCAGGAATTTTTTTATACTGCGCACACTGACCGCACAGACCCATTCTATCACATCTAGGCCTAACAGCCTGTTTCTGCTTGATTTGAGGGCGCTAGAATTTAGGAGTACTAGTACGTCAATAACCACAGTGCGTAAAACGTACTTGTACGACCATAACCCCGAAAGGGTTAAAGCCAGGACATCCAGCTTCTTTTCATTCATAACATCTACAATCATCTCTTTCTTATCATTCGCACAACATCCACTCACATCCAAACATCCCACTTTGACGGTTTTCTTCTTTTTCTTTTTAGTAAATCTATACAGGAAAAGGGGTTACTAGCCCATTGTTCCCAGCATTTTAGTTGACTTCTACAACACGCATGGCTTACGGAGGAAAGATTCTTATTCCACTTCCCCATGGATATGAAAGGAAAAGCAATAAGAACAAGAACTACAGTATTAAGATAAAATCAAAGAAAACTCAGATGAGTGTGTATACATAAATGTGTACATGTATGTGTAGCGTGACCTAAGTGTAAGTAGAAGTAGCAAGACGTACCTGAAATCTTGCATGTATAATTACTGTCACTAAACACATTTTTCAACATTGATTGTAAGATATCACAATAGATCATTGTATGCAGTCACAACCATGTGTCCTTGTCACAGTACCATCAACATAACACTACCTTCCTTCGCAAAGTATTTGACAGTGCACTGTTGCTCCTCATGTGCATTTATACAATTTAAATTTGAGTGATGTTCTTAAGAATATGAAATGTATACATTTCACTGTTATAATTATTTTCTTTGTGGCAGGCTTCATCATCCTGTAAAGAAGTTTAAACCATCAGAGCCTAAAGTAGAAGAACCTCTTTGGCCGCCCTACAGACCAGCTCACATCCAGGAACACATGGACCCGTATAGACCAGAGATGGGCCAGGAGGTAAGACATAAATCACATTCACTTCCTTAAGGGAGGTTAATGAGACTTGAAATTCATAGTTATAGTATCTGCATGCCTCTGGTGAGACAGTGATGGCTGATGTGTTAAAAAAAAAAATGGCTAACTGTTTATTTTATATATTGTACATTGCTATGGTCAGCCAATGAAAAACTTAAGGGAGAAATAGACACAAATGCAGTTTAATTTGATCCTTTATTGATTACATTGCCACCTCTTCTTCAGATAAATTTGATTACTTCCCATTTTTCAAAGCACAGTGACTCCTACAGTTTCCTCTGATAAAAACACTGCAAAACACTACAGAAATCATACGAAAACACTACAAAATTATACAAAAACACTACAAAATTATACAAAAACACTACAAAAATGATAGAAAAACAGTACAAAACACTACAAAAACTATAGAATCACTACAAAAACACTGCAAAACACTTAACAAAAAAAAAAAAATTAGATATCTGCCTAATTGCATTTTTATAATCATAGGCTATAATGGTTTTAATAATCGCTTGTTTCAGCAGATTCCGGAAATGAATGGTTTACCAGCTAAATATCCCGGTGGTATCAAAAGAGAAGCCGACCCCTGCGACTCCGACGATGACCTTGGATCTGTTACTACTCAGGAGGTAATCAAACGGAAAGATGGCCTTGATAAAGACGAGGCCAAAACTCCGGGCAGTGTTCGGTCATCGCATGACCCACATTCTCCTTCTCAACCAAAGAAAACTGGAAATTTATACACAATAGAAGGACTCCAGCCTTCTTTATCAGATTTAGATGAAATCTTCGATTCAGATTCTCCTGTGGATGATGTAAGTTTTTATTTAAAAAAATATTTTGTTATACGTACCGTAGGACCCCCATATCCGCGGATTCTGTTTCCAAGGTTTGTTATCCATGGTTTACCCTGGCCCGAAAATGACCCTTAATTGTGCTTAATAATGGCCCCAAAGTGCAAAAGTAGTGATGGTGGCAGTTCTTCAAGGTTTGAGAGAAGCCGTTAAGTGCTTCCTATCAGTGAAAATGTGCTAATTCTGGACTTAAAACACTTGAAATGAAAAAGATAGCTTAGTAGCAAGCAGTTTAGTTTCCAATTAATAAATTCTTTTAAATAAAAAATATTAAGTTACATCAGTCATGAATTATTCAAGAAAGAAATGAATGTTCTGATTGTATTTATGTACGCTTCATGTAAACTTTCAGTAGTTCCTCATGAAAGACTTGTCTGGAAACTGCGAAACATAGGATGAATAAAAGGCAACCTATTATGGTGGATGAGACACTTAGGTTTAAGAGGAAAATATGAAGAGCAATAAGAAGTGAAATGTCCATGTTGGGTAATGTCACTAGTAAGTTGCCACAAGGATTGGTGGCTGCCACAATAGTGTTTCTAATTTATATAAATTATTAGCCAGAAAAAAGTTAAAACTACAGTATATGAGCATATTTGTGGATGGTGCAAAGATCTTATATAAATTAGCAGTAAAAACTTCTCTTGATGGTATTTAGGGGCTCCTGACCCTGAGAACTGGACTTCTCACCTTCCTTTGTTTGAACCTGAATCCTCCCTATTTCCCAGGTGATATGTGAATCCTACAGGTTTAGTGCTTCCCCAATTAAAATAGGAAGGAAGACCTGGATAGATTGAGCTAATAGTGATGGGTGATGGAATATAATAGTGGTATGTAATTAAAATAGGAGAGATCAGAAACAGGCCACACTAAGCATATAGTTTGGGTGATAAAATAAAAGACCTCATATACTCGGGAACCTAGGAGCCATTGTTAAAAAAAATATTGGAAAAACCACATCACATTAATGAAATTGTGAGAATCTTCTGTGCAACACTGGCTACCTTTCCAGTAACTGTTGGCAACATATTAGACCAGAATTGGAATATACAGTGAACATGGAGTTGTCTATACCTGTACTTACCTACTTGTAATGACAGGGAGGGTTCAACTCCTGGACATGCTAATTGCCTAATTCACTTCCTCCTAACCTTGTGAGCCCTATTGTTACTGCTCTTAAAACTATGTATAGAGCCTGCCTCCACCTCTTTATCAAGATCATTCCATTTCCCGACCACTCTGAAACTGAAAAAGTACTTTCTGACATTCCACAGTTCAGCTCATCTGCGTCTTAACTTCCATCTATGTCTTGAGTACCTGTTTCCTGCCTCTCAACAGCCTGTCTGTCTACCCTATCAATTCCACTTGAATATCTTGTATGTTATGATGTCTCCCCTAGTTTTTCTGTCCTTCAATGCTGTTAGCTTCAGTTCCATTAGCCTCTCCTCATAGCTGTTACCTCATTGATCAGGAACAAGCCTTGTTGCATAATTCTGCACTTTCTCCAGTTTTTTAACATGCTTTCTCCAGTGTGGGTTTCATAGTGGTGTTGCATTCTCTAAGCTGGGCCGGACATGTTGTATAAATGACCCAGAATAACTGTTGAGATTCCTAAAGGCTACTCTAAGATGTGTCAGACGAACATTGGCTGCTGAGGTTATTCAGTAGATGTGAGCCTCTGGTGATATACCAGGCACTATGCTCATCATTAGGTCTTCTCTTTGAGTAAGGTATGCAGCCCCCTGTCCTTAGTCTTTACTTCCATGTCCAGTCTTCTTGTCCTTACCCCAACCTTCGTAACTTTGCTTTTGCTGGGGTTTAATTCAAGCAACCACTTATCTGACCAGTCTTGCGGTTTGTCCAAATACCTTTGGAGTCTTTCCTTGTCCTCTTCTGTTTTTATTCTCTTCAATAGTTTTAAATCATCAGCAATCAGGGATAAATCTGATTCAATCTCATCTGGTATGTCTCATTTTTTTTATATTTTAGTGTTCAAACTGTATATAAATACACACACAACCCGCACATATAAAAAGAGAGGAGCTTAACGCGTTGTCCGACTTGGACCATTTACAAAGTCACACTAACACACAGAACAAGGGAAGGGGTATAGGCAGGCAGACAGGGAAGGGCACAAGATAGTGGGGTAATAATGGAGGTAGTAGTAGAAGTGGTAGTAGAAGTAGTAGTGGAGTCAGTCATAGTCTAGGAAAGGAGCACTGCAATGAAGCTGGCGGCCCGCGTGGGTAGGACAAGAACACAGAAAGGAAAAGGCGAATAAAATAAAGAAGGACAAAATTAAGGCAAAAGAAAAGAAAAGAAAACCCATAGGAGAAAAAGGAGAAGGGGAAGAGATGCTCTTTTCTGTCATGTCAGAGATCACAGTCATCCTATTGATTGGTCTTCTGCTAAAACTGTCTACCCTACGTCTAACTTTCATAGTCGCCGCCTGGTTGAATCCTCCCTTATACACAACTTTCCCTGTATGAATCTTAGCCCTGGCTTTGTCTCTGTTGATGCTTTCCTCTCCCATTACATTGTTAAATGCTCCAAACTTCAGAACACCCGTGACTTAACCTGATTCCTTCCCCTTTCATCTCTTCCCCTTCTCCTTTTTCTCCTATGGGTTTTCTTTTCTTTTCTTTTGCCTTAATTTTGTCCTTCTTTATTTTATTCGCCTTTTCCTCTCTCTGTTCTTCTCCTACCCACGCGGGCCGCCAGCTTCATTGCAGTGCTCCTTTCCTAGACTATGACTGACTCCACTACTACTACTACTACCACTTCTACTACTACCTCCATTATTACCCCACTCTCTTGTGCCCTCCCCTGTCTGCCTGCCTATATATACCCCTTCCCCTTGTTCTGTGTGTTAGTGTGACTTTGTAAATGTTCCAAGTCGGACCGAAACGTCATCGTAAGCTCCTCTCTTTTTATATGTGCGGGTTGTGTGTGTATTGTTCCAGTCACGGTATTGTGCCTTTTTTGTTATTTATGTATATAAATGTAATCCTCAAAATAAGTTGTCATCTATATGTTCAATTTTTAATAGAAATTCGAAGACACCTGGAATCAATTTAAACAGGTAGTAGGTTGGTAGACAGCAACCACCCAGGGAGGTACTACCGTCTTGCCAAATGAGTGTAAAACGGAAGCCTGTAATTGTTTTACATGATGGTAGGATTGCTGGTGTCTTTTTTCTGTCTCATAAACATGCAAGATTTCAGGCATGTCTTGTTACTTCTACTTACACTTAGGTCACATTACACATTCATGTACAAGCATATATATACACACCCCTCTGGGTTTTCTTCTATTTTCTTACTAGTTCTTGTTCTTATTTCCTCTTATCTCCATGGGGAAGTGGAACAGAATTCTTCCTCCGTAAGCCATGCGTGTCGTAAGAGGCGACTAACATGCTGGGAGCAAGGGGCTAGTAACCCCTTCTCCTGTATATATTACTAAATGTAAAATGGGAAACTTTCGTTTTTCATTTTGGGCCACCCCACTTCGGTGGGAAACGGCCGACGTGTTGAAAGAAGAAGAAATCTTTTATTTCACATTTTACTTAGTAAAATGTCTTAGTTTCTTTGTACACTACTTGTCAATTTCTGCCAGTGACTACATGTAATAAATGGTATTATTTCTTAAGTGTTAATTGCCCAGCCTTTGTCTTCACTTTTAATATTTTTTTTAGACAGTTTTCCAAAAAATTATACTTGAAAAATTGTTTGCAGTCTTGACACAATAGCATTTCTTATTTCTTCTTTCATACAAGGAGTATTTTGATCCTCATACTGCAGTTTTAATCATTACATCATATATAGCAACTTACTTGATCCGCTTTTTTTTTTTATATATATAGATATACGGATCTCATCTATTACACAATTTGGAGAGGACACTTTAGACAATGTTTTGATCCATCCTGGACTATTACTAAGTTATGAGGGACTTGGTAGTGATCCAGAACAGACCAAAATGTTTTTCAAAGTTTCCTTTCTAAATCATAGGTTAGTTATTAATTGTTGTAGCCACGGTATTTATTGTATGCAAATGTTCTACATCATTGACAAACTTCACCTCACTCATATGTTACCTTGTTATTCCTGTTAAACTTCGATTAATTTTTTATGTCAGTTTTATGTTAATTTGATGTGGAATACTGTTTAATATTAGTGTTTTCATTCAGCATGTGTTTTTCAGGCCACATTCCCAGACCACACTCCTCCAGGATCTAATAAACCAATGGGAGGACCTGAAGACACTGCTGCAGTCATTAATAATAAAAATAGTGGAGGTGGAAATAACAAAACCAGTGTGAATGCAAGTCTAGTGGAGTTAACCAAAATGTTTCCAACACCCCCGTCCCATGAACACAATCCTGACCATGACACTGCTTTAGATGATACAGTATCTCAGGTCATCAGTATTAAGCAGGAGCGTATTGAAGAACCTAGGATCATAAATACACTCGAACCTTGTGCTATTCCCATAAAAGAAGAACCAGCACAGATGCTAGCTGTCTACCGACCACCCTCTGTGTCTATGTTTGTTGGGTCAATAAAGTATGCTCCTCTTCTAAACCTTCCCAGTCAGGAACATAAAACAATCGTCACTATTCCAGAGGAATGGGTATACAAGCCTTCTTGGCAATTTCCAGTTTCTGATAAGTCACATGGATCAGCTCCTCCCATGGTCCATATGGGGCCCCTACATGGGGGCCCACCAACTGGTGGTCATGGTCAAAAGGTGGGATTGTCTCCCATATCACCCATGACCTCTAGTATTGGAGGCCCTGCATCAGACGGTGGTCCTGGGTCTCAACGTGGGCCTGGTAGTGTTGGGCCTGCATCAGCAGGTCCACCAATGAACTACGAGCTACCATCACCAGCGTCCAATCAGTCATCTTACCTCAACAAGACACTGCCGTCGGTAGAGCCTCCTACTATGGGGCTTAACCAAGTACCTGAAGCCAATTCCCTCATTGTTAATGTTGCACTGCAAGACTCTAGTGTGAACCTATTTAGAGATCACAATTTTGACTCTTGCACAATGTGTGTGTGTAACAATAGCCAGAAAAATGTAGGTAATATTCGTGGCAATGATGGAACTCTTTATTTGCCCCCTACACATCTAAGTGTGGAAGAAGAAAGTATTAAGTGTAACTGTGGTTTTTCTGCGATAGTTAATAGAAGGTTAGCCTTTCAGGCTGGTTTGTTTTACGAGGATGAAGTGGACCTTACTGGCCTCCATGAGGCTCTAGCAACTGAACGCAAAAAACAGTCCTTGCTTTTGCTAATGGATAATAAGGGTGTAGATAATGCTGACCGTGAAACCAGTATTTTAGATCAGATACCTCAATCTATGTTTCGTCTTTTGCAAAGCCAGTGCTTAGTAACGTTAAGTGCGCCATCTAGTGTTATATATAGATCAACGACTGTGTACCAAAATACTAGACGAGACATTTTGTTAAATTTAGTGGATTATAAGGATGGAAATGAAATTGCATGTATGGCAGTTGAACAGTCTAGAGGAGCAAATCTTGGTGATAGTGAAAGTGGCTCCCCAGGAATCAGACTTCAGTGCATGCACAAATGGTGCTATTACCAATTCGATGGTCCCAGATGTTCTAAAGATATTGTGAGGTGTATGAAGGCCCTTCAGCCACACTTACAAGAAGCTATACAAAAGAAAGGGCGGAGAGTCAATTGGGAGCCAGTGTTTAGTGTTGATGGTCCTCTGACGTGGAGACAGTTCCATCGTATGGCTGTGAGAGGCACAGAGGATATGGCAGAACCATTACCAATACCTATGCTATTAACTGGTCATGATAGAGACTGGTTGTCTATAGCACCACAATCATTAAGACACTGGGAAAAGTTACTTCTGGAGCCATACTCACAACAGCGCAATGTTGCCTATGTTGTGGTTGCTCCAGACAACGAGTTTATTCTTAATCATGTACGCACCTTCTTCAAAGAATTATCTTCTATATATGAGGTTAGTAGTGGTCTTAGTATTTGGTATTCTGTAATTTCCTTGTAATGTATAGAGATGTGGTTATGATCATTTGTGCAGTTTATTACAATTTGTTGTTTGTATGCTATTTTACCAGTAATCAGATATTAAAAAGAAATTTGACTGGTCCGTGACATCAGATATTGGTACTGTATTTAAAATGTTCTGTATGTGTGTGACAGCTCTTTTTTTTTATAATGCCTGCACTTTAAAGGAGGGGTCTGGGATAGTGACGGTTGGGAGGGACTTATTCTCAGCTGTCGTATCTGAGCGCCTCTACAAAGACTGTGATTATGTATGAGTGAGGTGAAAGTGTTGAATGATAATGAAAGTATTTTCTTTTTGGGTCACCCTGCCTCGGTGGGAGATGGCAGACTTGTTGAAAAAAAAAAAAATTCTCTGGCAAATATCTGGAGGGATTTTTAAATCCATGTGACAAATGATGCTCTTAGGATTTTCGAAGGCTGTTTAACTCATGTTTGGCAAATTCTTTGAACAATTTATTTTAAAAATTTAACTTGCACAAATTAACATAGGGTAGTAAAATTCTTAAGTAAACTATATAAAGTACAGTATTTGCAAGGTAATACTTTTTAAGCTGAACATTGCAGACAAAATAAATATATTATTAAAGTGTCTTCATGATGTGTGTGTGGGGGAAGGGGAACAATTGTGTGTGTGTTTGGTTGGTTGGTTCAAAACAGTTCTTGGCATTTGATAGGCAGAAAGTAACCTGGCACATCTTGCAGAACCATCTAGACCAGAGGTACTTATTTACGTTTACATACTCCCAGTGCATTGCCCAATAGTATGTCCCCATACCCCCTTCACCAAACTGTTAAAATCATCACCATCATCACCAGTCCTATTGGGTACCAGTATAACTTCAAAAAATGTCAATAATTTGGTTTTTACTTTACATATGGATAGCTAGGAACAGCACAGCTGAAAGAAAACCGTAAGGATTTTATCATTTTTATTTATAGAAAAATGGCAAATTGTTCAGAGATCAAGTCCTATACTCCCAAGGGTTATGGATACCCCAGTTAAGAACCCCTGATCTAAAGCAATGCATATTATCACCTGTGGTGCAAAATGTGCATGTTTTTCCTATGTAATTTTGGAGATTGATACACTATGTTGTACAGGTGCTCCTCACTTTATGGTGGTTTGACTTACCATGTTTCAACTTTAGGATGGTACGACAAAACTGTGAAACTTTCTTTTTGTACTGTACAGTACTATACATTTATTAATAGGATAAACTTGTATTCACTTACTTTTCAATACTGGTATTTAGTTAGGTATAGTAATTATTTGTTAATTTACTTACTCAATGACAATAATATATTTACTTATTTTTGTTTTCAACTTATGATGGCAATAATGTTGAATAATCAGTTATGGCAGGTAAAGAGGGATTATAAATGTATAAATTCAAGGATTATGTGGAGTAAAATAAAGGTTGGATGTGAAAAGTGGGTTATAGTAAGTGTTTATGCACCTGGAGAAGAGAGAAGTGTAGAGGAGAGAGAGAAATTTGGGGAAATGTTGAGTGAGTGCATGGGGAGTTTTGAACCAAGTGAGAGAGTAATTGTGGTTGGGGATCTTAATGCTAAAGTGGGTAAAAATGTTGTGGAGGTAGTAGGTAAATTTGGGGTGCCAGGGGTAAATGTAAATGGGGAACCGTTAATTGAGCTGTGTAGAAAGAGGTTTGGTAATAAGTAATACATATTTTATGAAAAAGAGGATAAATAAGTATAAAAGGTATGATATAGCACATAATGAAAGTAGTTTGTTAGATTATGTATTGGTGGATCAAAGGTTGATGGGTATGCTTCAGGATGTACATGTTTATAGAGGGGCAACGGATATATCGGATCATTATTTAGTTGTAGCTACAGTTAGAGTAAAAGGTAGATGGGACAAAAAGAAAATGGCAACAGCAAGTAAGAGAGAGGTAAAAGTGTATAAACTAAGGGAGGAGGAAGTTAGGGTGAGATATAAGCAACTATTGACAGAAAGGTGGGCTAGTGCAAGTATGAGTAGTGGGGGGGTTGAAGAGAGTTGGGATAGTTTTAAAAATGCAGTATTAGAATGTGGGGCAGAAGTTTGTGGCTATAGGAGGGTGGGTGCAGGAGGAAAGAGGAGTGAGTGGTGGAATGAAGAAGTAAAGGGTGTGATAAAAGAGAAAAAGGTAGCTTATGAGAGGTTTTTACAAAACAGAAGTGTTAATAGAAGAGCAGAGTATATGGAGAGTAAAAGAAAGGTGAAGAGAGTGGTGAGAGAGTGCAAAAGGAGAGTAGATGAAAGAGTGGGAGAGGCTCTGTCAAGAAATTTTGCTGAAAACAAGAAAATTTTTTAGAATGAGATAAACAAGTTAAGAAAGCCTAGGGAACGAATGGATTTGTCAGTTAAAAACAGAGTAGGGGAGTTAGTAGATGGGGAGCTGGAGGTATTGGGTAGATGGAGGGAATATTTTGAGGAACTTTTAAATGTCGATGAAAAAAAGGAGGCGGTAATTTCAAGCACTGGCCAGGGAGGTATAACATCGTTTAGGAGTGAAGAAGAGCAGGATGTGAGTGTGGGGGAGGTGCGTGAGGCATTACGTAGAATGAAAGGGGGTAAAGCAGCTGGAACTGACGGGATCATGACAGAAATGTTAAAAGCAGGGGGGATATAGTGTTGGAGTGGTTGGTATTTTTGTTTAATAAATGTATGAAAGAGGGGAAGGTACCTAGGGATTGGCAGAGAGCATGTATAGTTCCTTTATATAAAGGAAAGGGGGATAAAAGAGATTGTAAAAATTATAGGGGAAGAAGTTTACTGAGTATACCAGGTAAACTGTATGGCAGGGTTATTATTGAAAGAATTAGAAGACAGAGAGTAGGATTGCAGATGAACAAGGAGGCTTTAGAGTGGGTAGGGGATGTGTAGATCAAGTGTTTACATTGAAGCATATATGTGAACAGTATTTAGATAAAGGTAGGGAATATTTCATTGCATTTATGTATTTAGAAAAGGCATATGATAGAGTGGATAGGGGAGCAATGTGGCAAATGTTGCAATTGTATGGAATAGGTAGTAAGTTACTGAAGGCTGTAAAGAGTTTTTATGAGGATAGTGAGGCTCAGGTTAGGGTGTGTAGGAGAGAGGGAGATTACTTCCCGGTAAAAGTAGGTATTAGACAGGGATGTGTAATGTCACTGTGGTTGTTTAATATATTTATAGATGGAGTTGTAAAAGAAGTAAATGCTAGGGTGTTGGGGAGAGGAGTGGGATTAAATTATGGGGAATTAATTGCAAAATGGGAGTTGACAGTTACTTTTTGCTGATGATACTGTGCTTATGGGAGATTCTAAAGAAAAGTTGCAAAGGTTAGTGGACGAGTTTGGGAGGGTGTGTAAAGGTAGAAAGTTTTAAGTGAACATAGATAAGAGTAAGGTGATGAGGGTATCAAACGATTTAAATAAAGAAAAATTGGATATCACATTGGAGAGAGGGCTTATGGAAGAAATACAGTGGACCCTCGCTATTCGAGCACTCCAAAACTCACCCTCATTCCAGAATGTTGTTCAAGTGCTGTTACCAAACGAATTTATTCCCATAAGGAATGATGTAAATTAGATTAGTCCGTTTCACACCCCAAAATACACTTATAAAAGCACTTACAATAATAAACTTACATAAAAGGGTGAGTTTTGGAGTGTTCGAATAGCGAGGGTCCACTGTAAATGTTTTCAGATATTTGGGAGTTGACTTGTCAGCGGATGGGCTTATGAAGAATGAAGAATTGATGAAGGAAAAAAAGTGAGTGGTGCATTGAGGTATCTGTGGAGACAAAAAACGTTATCCATGGAGGCAAAGAAGGGAATGTATGAAAGTATAGTGGTACCAACACTTTTTATATGAGTGTGAAGCATGGGTTGCAAATGCTGCAGTGGGGAGGCGGCTGGAGGCAGTGGAGGTGTCCTGTCTAAGGGCAATGTGTGGTGTAAATATTATACAGAAAATTCGGAGGTGTGGAGTTAACTTAAGGGATATGTCAGAGGGCTGAAGAGGGGTTGTTGAGGTGGTTTGGTCATTTAGAGAGAATGGATCAAAGTAGAATGACTTGGAGAGCGTATAAATCTGTAGGGGAAGGAAGGTGGGGTAGGGATCATCCTCGAAAAGGTTGGAGGAAGGGGGGTAAAGGAGGTTTTGTGGGCGAGGGGCTTGGACTTCCATCAAGCAAGTGTGAGTGTGTTAGATAGGAGTGAATGGAGACGAATGGTTTTTGGGACCTGACAAGCTGTTGGAGTGTGAGCAGTGTAATATTTTGTGAAGGGATTCAGGGAAACCAGTTAATTGATTTAGTTGGACTTGAGTCCTGAAATGGGAAGTACAATGCCTGCACTTTAACCCTTAAACGGTCCAAACGTATATTTACGTTACCTCGTGCAGTGCCCCAAATTTTTAAAAAAAAAAAAAAAATTTTTATAGAGAAATAAAGAGCACATTTTGTAAGTGTTATAGGATAAAAAAAAAAAAGAATTTGGGTCAGTAGTTACCGAGATATGAGGCGGAGAAGTTGGCACTGGATGCTCACCTGACAGCAACAGGAGTCCTGCCACTTGCAGAATCGTTGCCGATATACCTTTTTTTTTTTTCACTTTTTTATTATTTTATATAATTTTTATGTTCTCATAATCACAATTTACAGTAGTTCTTGTGATTTCATAGCTAATCTTTGTTCTGACACTAATATTAGGTACTGAAATTGTACTCAAATAATAATAATAATGATAGTGCATAAAAATAATAATAATAATAATAATAATGATAGTGAATAATAATAATAATAGTGAATAATAATAATAATAATAATTAGTGCATAATAATACTAATAATAATAATAATAATAATAATAAGTGCATAATAATAATAATAATAATAATAATAATAATAATAAAAGATTTGTGTCGCTGCCTTATCTCATCTGATCTCCACTAATGACTCTGGTGACATTTCAGAGAAGGGTGAGCCGTAGTCTTATCTCTTCTTATCAGTCCAGTAATTACCATGATGACATTTGACAGCTTACATTGCTTCCCTTTATTTGTTATGCAAACCTGTCTGTCTGTCTGTCTGTATCTGTCTGTCTGTGTGTCTGTCTTTCTGTCTGCCTGTGTGTCGTCTCCTTTCTGTCTGTTTGTCTCAGAGAGTAGCTCAAGAACCAACTGGTATTACGCAGATCACAAGCACATTATAACACTTTGTCTTGATTTTTTTAGTTATCCTAGGTAATTTACACTATGTATAATTGTATTTACGTATGTGTTCCTGTGAGATAGATACAGACAGACAGACAGCCAATCAGGTATCCAGCTGACCAGCCAGCTGCTAGCCAACCAGTTGTTTGCCAGCCAGGTCCCCATGCAGTTAGGCAGCCAGCTGGCCTGCCAGCCTGCTGACATCACTTTCCACTTCAAAGGGGAGTGTTAATAGGATATGACATCAGTGAATCTATAGTGTATGCCACAGTGTTTGCTCTAGCTGGCCCTCAAATTAACTGGTGCTCCCACAAGGTACTAAGTGGTCCCAGATTTTTTTAATATGGCGCACACCGAGTGTTAAGACCCATTCTATGCTGACAAGGCATCTCAGGCCAATCGTGCCAAATTTAGAGGCAGGAAAAATAAAACGTAAAATTACGTTTGGGGCAGTAGCAGTGCTAACGTAAATATACGTGTGGACCGTTTAAGGGTTAAAGGAGGGGTCTGGGATAGGGACAGTTGGTAGGGACTTATTCTCAGCTGTCGTATCTGAGCGCCTCTGCAAAGACAGTGATTATGTATGAGTGAGGTGAAAGTGTTGAATGATGATAAAAGTACAGTGGTACCTCGGTTAATGATATTTTTTCGTTCCAGAATGCTGTTCAAGTGCCATTACCAAACGAATTTATCCCCATAAGGAATAATGTAAAATAGACTAGTTCTTTTAGACCCCCAAAAATACACTTACAAAAGCATTTAAAAAATAAACTTACATAAAAGGGCGAGTTTGGGGACCATTGTTAACCGAGGTACCACTGTATTTTCTTTTTGGGGATTTTCTTTCTTTTTGGGTCACCCTGCCTCGGTGGGAGACGGCCGACTTGTTGAAAAATAAAAAATGATGGGTTCATTGGAACATAACCTCATTGTAAGCAAAGAGCCACTTGTGCATCAAGGATGCCCAGGTGCATGATAGTTTTTTGTTCTTTTTTTTTTATGGAAGAACAGACAGCCTTATCTTAAAAATGTCTGGATGGCCTAGTTATCTTCTTTAACCTTGAAAATGATGATAGTTGCTTCCTGAACTTTGTTCAGTGATATGGTCTCATATTTTAGGGATTTGCAATTCTTTCTTTGTACAGGAGCTACAAGGTGCAGACATTGATATCAAGCATACAGTCATCCCTCGGTTTTCGATTTTAATCCGTTCCAGATGGATCGGCTAAAACCAAAATCGGCGAAAACCAAAACTATTTTCCCCATAAGAAATAATGGAAATTCAATTAATCCGTTCCAGAAACCCAGAAGTTTTGAAAAAAAATTTTTTGGGGGGCCTTAAAGATAGATTTACATGCACAAATGAATGAACTCTATGTGGCACTTACCTTTATTGAAGATTGATGTTGCTGGATGGAAGAGAGGGAGGAGGGGAGAGGGAAGAGTCCCTATTTTTTGGAAGGGGAATCCCCTTTCATAAGGAATTTAGGTACCAAGTCCTTATCTGGGGTCACTTCCCTGCATGCCTGCTACACTCCCTCCCTGCCTGCTACACTCCTTCCCTGCCTGCTACACTCCCTCCCTGCCTGCTACACTCCCTTCCTGCCTGCTACACTCCCTGCATACCTGCTACACTCCCTGCATACCTGCTACACTCCCTGCATACCTGTTACACTCCCTGCATACATGCTACACTCCCTGCATACATGCTACACTCCCTGCATACATGTTACACTCCCTGCATACATGTTACACTCCTTGCATACCTGCTACACTCCCTGCATACATGCTACACTCCCTGCATACATGCTACACTCCCTGCATACCTGCTACACGCCCTGCATACATTTTACACTCCCTGCATACCTGCTACACTCCCTGCATTCATGCTACAATCCCTGCATTCATGCTACACTCCCTGCATACCTGTTACACTCTCTGCATACCTGTTACACTCCCTGCATACATGCTACACTCCCTGCATACATGCTACACTCCCTGCATACATGCTACACTCCCTGCATACATGCTACACTCCCTGCATACATGCTACACTCCCTGCATACATGCTACACTCCCTGCCTGCTACACTCCCTCCCTGCCTGCTACACTCCCTCCCTGCCTGCTACACTCCCTCCCTGCATGCTACACTCCCTGCATACCTGCTACACTCCCTGCATACCTGCTACACTCCCTGCATACCTGTTACACTCCCTGCATACCTGCTACACTCCCTGCATACCTGCTACACTCCCTGCATACATGCTACACTCATTGCATACATGTTACACTCCCTGCATACATGCTACACTCCCTGCCTGCTACACTCCCTCCCTGCCTGCTACACTCCCTCCCTGCCTGCTACACTCCCTGCATACCTGTTACACTCCCTGCATACCTGCTACACTCCCTGCATACCTGCTACACTCTCTGCATACCTGCTACACTCCCTGCATACATGCTACACTCCCTGCATACATGTTACACTCCTGCATACTTGCTACACTCCCTGCATACCTGCTACACTCCCTGCATACCTGCTACACTCCCTGCATACCTGCTACACTCCCTGCATACCTGTTACACTCCCTGCATACATGCTACACTCCCTGCATACATGTTACACTCCCTGCATACCTGCTACACTCCCTGCATACATGCTACACTCCCTGCATACATGCTACACTCCCTGCATACCTGTTACACTCCCTGCATACCTGTTACACTCCCTGCATACATGCTACACTCCCTGCATACATGCTACACTCCCTGCCTGCTACACTCCCTCCCTGCCTGCTACACTCCCTCCCTGCCTGCTACACTCCCTCCCTGCCTGCTACACTCCCTCCCTGCCTGCTACACTCCCTCCCTGCCTGCTACACTCCCTCCCTGCCTGCTACACTCCCTCCCTGCCTGCTACACTCCCTCCTGCCTGCTACACTCCCTGCATACCTGTACACTCCCCGCATACCTGCTACACTCCTGCATACCTGCTACACTCCCTGCATACATGCTACACTCCCTGCATACATGTTACACTCCCTGCATACATGTTACACTCCCTGCATACATGCTACACTCCTGCATACATGCTACACTCCCTGCCTGCTACACTCCCTCCCTGCCTGCTACACTCCCTCCCTGCCTGCTACACTCCCTGCATACCTGTTACACTCCCTGCATACCTGCTACACTCTCTGCATACCTGCTACACTCCCTGCATACATGCTACACTCCCTGCATACATGTTACACTCCCTGCATACTTGCTACACTCCCTGCATACCTGCTACACTCCCTGCATCCTGCTACACTCCGCATCCTGCTACACTCCCTGCATACCTGCTACACTCCCTGCATACCTGCTACACTCCCTGCATACCTGCTACACTCCCTGCATACCTGCTACACTCCCTGCATACTGTTACACTCCCTGCATACATGCTACACTCCCTGCATACATGCTACACTCCCTGCATACATGCTACACTCCCTGCATACATGCTACACTCCTGCATACCTGTACACTCCCTGCATACATGCTACACTCCCTGCATACATGCTACACTCCCGCATACATGCTACACTCCTGCATACATGCTACACTCCCTGCATACATGCTACACTCCCTGCATACATGCTACACTCCTGCATCATGCTACCTCCCTGCATGCATGCTACACTCCTGCATGCATGCTACACTCCTGCATGCTGCTACACTCCTGCATACCTGCTCACTCCCTGCATACCTGCTACACTCCTGCATACCTGCTACACTCCTGCATACCTGCTACACTCCCTGCATACATGCTACACTCCCTGCATACAGGCTACACTCCCAGCATGCCTGCTACACTCTTAAACTCCATCGTGTTTCTCACTTTCTTTACCAAAGGACTGGCACTAGGAGCTTTCTTTGGGCCCATGGTAGCTTATTTAGTAGTCACAGACAATAATCAAGGGCCAAAAACAATGAATTGTTAATAAATGTTTTGTATGAACTCCTGGGGTGATGTTCACTCAAGCATAAACAATGCTAGACTGCGTGACAATGTGCGTGGGAGGTGTGTGGGTGGCGGGCCTACGGCCTTTGTATGTGCACGGCACTAGTGCACAGGTTCCGTACCATCGGCGAAAACTGAGACAATTTTTCCACGAAAAAAGTGATCGAAAACCAAAATCGGTGAAAACTGATACAATCGAAAACCAAGGGATGACTGTATATCCAAAAAGTTGCATATACAGTGGACCCCCGGATTTCGTCAATAATTCTTTCCAGAAGGCTGTTCGAGTGCCGTTACCGAACAAATTTGTTCCCATAAGGACGAATGTAAATTACTAGATTAGTCAGTTTCAGACCCCCAAAAATACACTTACAAAAGCACTTACAAAAAATACATTTACAGACGTAATTGTTCAAGTTGGGAGCAGTACGAAATCCAGGGGGTCCACTGTACCATCTTCTGGCTCTTATTAGGACCATTTTAAAAAAAAGTTGAGCATGTGTTGTTTCAACAAACCCACCATATCCCACCGAAGCATGTCATTTTTATCAGTTCCACCCATGTTAGTATTGTAAGCTTTGATGACATTGGGGCAGGAGACTTTGAACTTTCTTCTTGACAGTGTTCTCAAGACTAAGGATGTCGGTGAATGTTTTAATGCCAGCATCAGAAGATAAAATAGTGTCTTCCTTTTCTGTCATTCCACTGACAGGTCAAAACTCCCTCAGAATAGCAACTTAGTGTTCCTCTCTTCGTCTTTGCTTTATTCATCTCTTTAGAGTCCATTAGAGGTGGATTTCCACTTCACTTTTTCCTGAATAGCTGACTTGTCTGTGAGTTTTAGGACTCATTTGCCAGGGGTTCAAGCCCCACCTGTTCCATGATTTGACTGGTCTGGTTTTGGCAGGGTTTTAGTCAGAGCAGTAACATTTTTAGAAGTGACATTGGTCTTCTCCTCAACTGAAAACTTGGCTCTTTATGCAGTAAAGTTGAGGGGACTTCCCTGGTACATGATTTTGTCATGGATGAAACTGTCTGCACTTACCTTTGATATGCCTTTGATGAATTGTAAGAGTTTTTCTACTCCTGGAGCCCGGCCGTGGGCCAGGCTTGGGTGGCGCTATCCTGGTCAACCAGGCTGTTGCTGCTGGTGACCCGCTGACAAACGCATCCATCACAGCCTGGCTTGGTAAAATGTGAATGTAACAGTGGTGCACAAAGCTTTCCTGAACTTTTTAATTATGTGGTTGAATACAGGTCTGATTTTCAGGAACCTATTCAAAGCACTCTTCAATTGAGTGTTGTCAGTGAAATGTCTTGTATGTTCTTGAAAAGCTTGCCTGGTATCATGTCTGTAACTTGAGGAACACTGCTAATAATAACAACCCAAAAGTTGTCTATTGCTGGAAGGTGATTAATTTGCTTGTAAACAAGGATGTTGATGAAGATGAACAGGCCAGAAGAGTCAGTGAGGAAGGAAGACTTGTCTCCACATTCTGTTAATGTGCATACAGTCTGGTTGATAATGTGCTCCACCAATGTACTTCCCACCTCCTTCAGAGTGGAGTCACTGTTCTTCCCACCTCCTTCAGAGTGGAGTCGCTGTTCTTCCCACCTCCTTCAGAGTGGAGTCACTGTACTTCCCACCTCCTTCAGAGTGCAGTCACTGTACTTTCCACCTCCTTCAGAGTGGAGTCACTATACAGTGGTCCCTCGGTTTTCACCGAAAATTCGTTCCAGAATGCTGCTCAAGTGCCATTACCGAACGAATTTACTTCCTTAAGAAATAATGTCACGTAGGTTTTTCTATTTCAGACCCCCAAAAATACACTTGCAACAGCACTTACGAAAATACACTTACATAAATGATCGAGTTTGGAGATGCACGAAAACCGAGGGACCACTGTACTTCCCACCTCCTTCAGAGTGCAGTCACTGTACTTCCCACCTCCTTCAGAGTGCAGTCACTGTACTTCCCACCTCCTTCAGAGTGCAGTCACTGTACTTCCCACCTCCTTCAGAGTGCAGTCACTGTACTTCCCACCTCCTTCAGAGTGGAGTCACTGTTCTTCCCACCTCCTTCAGAGTGGAGTCACTGTACTTCCCACCTCCTTCAGAGTGGAGTCACTGTACTTCCCACCTCCTTCAGAGTGGAGTCACTGTACTTCCCACCTCCTTCAGAGTGGAGTCACTGTACTTCCCACCTCCTTCAGAGTGGAGTCACTGTACTTCCACCTCCTTCAGAGTGGAGTCACTGTACTTCCCACCTCCTTCAGAGTGGAGTCACTGTACTTCCCACCTCCTTCAGAGTGGAGTCACTGTACTTCCCACCTCCTTCAGAGTCACTGTACTTCCCACCTCCTTCAGAGTCACTGTACTTCCCACCTCCTTCAGAGTCACTGTACTTCCCATCCTCCTTCAGAGTCACTGTACTTCCCACCTCCTTCTGAGTGGTCACTGTACTTCCCACCTCCTTCAGAGTGGTCATTGTACTTCCCACCTCCTTCAGAGTGGAGTCACTGTACTTCCCACCTCCTTCAGAGTCACTGTACTTCCCACCTCCTTCAGAGTCACTGTACTTCCCACCTCCTTCAGAGTCACTGTACTTCCCACCTCCTTCAGAGTCACTGTACTTCCCACCTCCTTCAGAGTCACTGTACTTCCCACCTCCTTCAGAGTCACTGTACTTCCCACCTCCTTCAGAGTCACTGTACTTCCCACCTCCTTCAGAGTCACTGTACTTCCCACCTCCTTCAGAGTCACTGTACTTCCCACCTCCTTCAGAGTCACTGTACTTCCACCTCCTTCAGAGTCACTGTCTTCCCACCTCCTTCAGAGTCACTGTACTTCCCACCTCCTTCAGAGTCACTGTACTTCCCACCTCCTTCAGAGTCACTGTACTTCCCACCTCCTTCAGAGTCACTGTACTTCCCACCTCCTTCAGAGTCACTGTACTTCCCACCTCCTTCAGAGTCACTGTACTTCCCACCTCCTTCAGAGTCACTGTACTTCCCACCTCCTTCAGAGTCACTGTACTTCCACCTCCTTCAGAGTCACTGTACTTCCCACCTCCTTCAGAGTCACTGTACTTCCCACCTCCTTCAGAGTCACTGTACTTCCCACCTCCTTCAGAGTCACTGTACAGTGGTACCTCGGTTTACGATTTTAATCCGTCAGAGAGGGCATATTTTAAGCCGAAACAATCGTAAAACGAATCAATTTTCCCCATAAGAAATAATGGAAATAAATTTAATCCGTCCAAGACTTCCAAAAGTAGTTAAATAAAATATTTTTTAGAACTTTTGGACATTAAATAATACACAATTTAATAAAGAATACATAAATATACATGCAAATATTGTACAATAACATGTCACTTACATTTATTGAAGAGTTGTTGATGTGTGGAGGACGGGAGGAGGGGAGAAGGTGGAGTAGTATGCTAGTGTTTGGAAGGGGAATCCCCTTCCATTAACACTGCAGGTGGTAAGTTCTTTTCTGGGGTTACTTCCCTTTTTCTTTGAATGCCACTAGGACCAGCTTGAGAGTCACTAGACCTCTTTCTAACAACAAATTTGTCCAGGGAGATCTGTGTCTGGCGATTCTTTAACACATCCCTGAAATGACACACCACTGTGTCATTGTACAGGTTGCCAGCACGGCCTGCAACAGCATGGTTAGGGTGATATTCATCCATAAATGCTTGCACCTTGCTCCACATTCCACAAATGTCCTTAATCCTTGAAGAAGGCACATTCTTCCATTTTTGTTCCACCTCCTCCACCTCCTCTGAACCATTGTCCTGACCTCTGCTCTCTTGTTCCAGTTGCTGTTGAAGCTCTTGCAGATCTTCAGTGGTTAGCTCTTCCTTGTGCTCCTCCACCAACTGTTCCACATCCTCACCACTCACCTCTAACCCCAAAGACTTGCCCAATTCCACAATTTCTTCCACAACAGGCTCAGGCTCAGGCTCAGGCTCAGGGTTCTGAGGCTCAGCCCCAAAACCTTCAAAATCCCTCCCTAGGACACAGTCTGGCCACAATTTTCTCCAGGCAGAGTTCAAAGTCCTGGTAGTCACTCCCTCCCAAGCCTTACCTATAAGGTGTACACAATGCAGCATATGGAAATGGTTTTCCAAAATTCTCTTAGGGTTATGTTCATCTCTGTGGTCACATCAAAGCACTTTTGAAACATTGCTTTGGTATAGAGTTTTTAAAGTTGGAAATGACCTGCTGGTCCATGGGCTGGAGGAGAGGAGTGGTATTAGGGGCAAGAACTTCACTTTGATGAATTTAAACTCGTCCACAATTTTCTCTACCAAGTTTGGAGGATGACAAGGAGCATTGTCCATTATCAGGAGGCACTTAAGTGGCAAATTATTGTCCCAAAAGATATTTCTTCACACTGGGGCCAAACACTTCATTGAACCAATCTAAGAAAATGTCCTTTGTGACCCAAGCCTTTTGTTAGACTTCCACATCACACACAAGTTAGACTTGCTGACACCGCATCTGCCAAACACTCGGGGATTTTCAAAAAGATACACTAGTAAAGGCTTCACTTTGCAATCACCACTTGCATTGGCACAAAGCATCAACGTTAGCCTGTCTTTCATAGGCTTATGTCCTGGCTGTGCCTTTTCCTCCTGAGTAATGTAGGTCCTGTTGGGCATTTTCTTCCAAAACAGGCCTGTTTCATCACAATTAAACACTTGTTGGGGGAGGAATTGTTCAGCCTCTAGGTACTCTGGAATTCAGGAACATATTTTCAGCCGCACTTTTGTCAGAACTGGCTGCGTCACCATGCCTCACAACACTATGTATGCCAGTACGCTTCTTAAATTTTGAAACCAGCCTCTGCTGGCTTTAATCGCTCACTTCAGCACTCGTTGCAGGCATTTTCTTAAGGAGATCATCATGCAACTGCCTTGCTTTTCACATATTATTCCCTCCGAAACAGTATCTCCTGCTAACTGTTTCTCGTTGATCCACACCAACAACAACCTTTCCACATTTTCCACCACTTGTGGTCTCTGTTTTGTGATCACAGATGCACCTTTTGCAACAACAGCTTCCTTGATTTTACTTAAATATTTCTTATCCACAATGGTAGCGATGGTAGAATAGGGTTTACCATACAGCCTGGCCAGCTCACTGATACGCACTCCACTTTCATACTTTTCTATTATCTCCTTCTTCACTTCTATCGTACATATATTTCTGTTCCTCTTTGCCACAGGCTTAGCACTAGGATCTTTCCTTGGACCCATGGTAGCTTATTTAGCAGTTGCAAGCACTAAAAACAGTGGAATAATGACAATATACTGGTATGAATGCGTGGGTGTGGGTGGGTGGTCGCTCTCGCTTGTAAACAATAGCACTGACGCTCCCTGGAGTGCGCGTCAGCTGGGCGCCAGCGGACAGGTCCGGTACGAATGTCGGTAACGAAGCAAACATCGTAAACCACAAACAAATTTCTTACGTTATAAATATCGGTTACCGAAAATAACGTAAGGTGATAACATCGTAAACCGAGGTACCACTGTACTTCCCACCTCCTTCAGAGTCACTGTACATCCCACCTCCTTCAGAGTCACTGTACTTCCCACCTCCTTCAGAGTCACTGTACATCCCACCTCCTTCAGAGTCACTGTACATCCCACCTCCTTCAGAGTGCAGTCACTGTACTTCCCACCTCCTTCAGAGTGCAGTCACTGTACTTCCCACCTCCTTCAGAGTGCAGTCACTGTACTTCCCACCTCCTTCAGAGTGCAGTCACTGTACTTCCCACCTCCTTCAGAGTGCAATCACTGTACTTCCCACCTCCAGGATTCAAGCCCAGTTTACCAGTGTTCCTGGATTTTTTCATAAATGTTACCTTGCTTATAAAAAACACTCAACTTGACTCTGTATTCTATTTCTATGATCGTGATTCTTCCACATTAGCTCCAGATAGAGAGCAGGAATTGCCAAAGAAGGGCTTTTGTTCAGAGGAATTGGAGCTTTTCCTCAAATTTATCCTGATTATCTCTGTTTCCTAGGTGTTTTTTGACTCCTACGTATGTATTTAGTGTGTTCACACCATTGTCAACAATACATTTTGAGGTATCCTAAGATATCTCAGAGTTACCTCCTTCACTTAGGTTAATTAAAAAATATTTGGGGCATTTTGGGAAATTTTCTTCACTGTGATGCTGTTCAGAAACTTAATTTTATTTTAATGTAAATAAATCCTTCCATTATTTTTTTTTTATTAACACATCGGCCATTTCTCACCAAGGTAGGGTGGCCCCAAAAAAAAAAAACTTTCACCATCATTCACTCCATCACTGTCTTGCCAGAGGCATGCTTACACTACAATTATAAAACTGCAACATTAACACCCTTCCTTCAGAGTGCAGACACTGTACTTCCCATCTCCAGGACTCAAGCCCGGCCTGCCGGTTTCCCTGAATCCCTTCACACTCCAACAGCACATCAAGTCCTAAAAACCATTTGTCTCCATTCGCTCCTATCACGCTCATGCATGCTTGCTGGAAGTCCAAGCCCCTCGCACACAAAACCTCCTTTACCCCCTCCAACCTTTCCTAGGCCGACCTTTATCCCTCCACTACAGATTTATACACTCGAAGTCATTCTATTTTGTTCCACCCTCTACATGTCTGAACCACCTCAACAACCCCTCCTCAGCCCTCTGGTAATCCCACACCACCTCCTAATTTCCAAACTATGAATTCTCTGCATTATATTCACACCACACATTGCCCTCAGACACATCATCTCCACTGCCTCCAGCCTTCTCCTTGTTGCAACATTCACCACCCATGTTTCACACGCATATAAGAACATTTGTATAACTATACAGTACTTTCATACATTCCCTTCTTTGCTTCCATAGACAAAGTTCTTTGTCTCCACAGACTAATCAGTGCCCTACTCACCTTTTTTCCCTCGTCAGTTCTATGATTCACCTCATCTTTCATAGACCCATCTGCTGACACATCCACTCCTAAATATCTGAATACATTCACCTCTTTCATACTCTCTCCCTCCAATCTGATGTCCAATCTTTCGTTACCTAATTTTTTTGTTATCCTCATCACTTTACTCTTTCCTATATTCACTTTTAATTTTCTTCTTTTACATACCCTACCAAATTCATCCACCAACCTCTGCAACTTCTCTTCAGAATTTCCCAAAAGCACAGTATCATCAGCAAAGAGCAACTGTGACAACTCCCACTTTGTGTTAGATTCTTTATCTTTTAACCCCACACCTCTTGCCAACACCCGAGCATTCACTTATCTTACAACCCCATCTATAAATACATTGAACAACCATGGTGACATCACACATCCTTGTCTAAGGCCTACTTTTACTGGGAAATAATCTCCCTCTCTCCTACATACTCTAACCTGAGCCTCACTGTTCTCAAATCCTACCATATTTAGTTAATTGTTGACTTTTGTCTTCCTTGATTACCTAGTAGTATAAATAATGGAGGAGCATTGCATCTGGTTATTGTGCCTTGAAGCTATGAAGGAACTGGAGTATCCCCATTTCTTGGATCAAACCTTATTACTTCTCATTTCCCTGTCATTCTGTGACCCCTACTGTTTAGCACTTTCCCATGAATATAATACTGTACTATAATTTACATGAAAAATTAGACTTAGTTTAGCGGTGTGTGGCTGGTACTGGTGATTGTGATGGATGCAGGTGAGATTTTTTCTGTAGTTGTAACAAATAAGCAATTCTGGGTCAAATCACTTGAACCCTGTGGATTTGGTCCCATTTCTCAAGTCCAATAAATCAGTCTGTTAATTTAAGGGTTTACTGTTAAACATTAGACTTATTCTCTACTCTTTGTGTTTACAGTTATGCAGATTAGGTCGTCATTCACCCATCCAGCGAGTGTTGAGAAATGGCATTATGCGGATAAGTAAAACAGCAGCGTCTAAAGTTGCAAACGAACCTTTGGAGGAATGGTTTTCCCTCCTTGGTGATTCTCACATGTCTACTAAGCTCAAAGTTTATGCTCAGGTAAGTTGTTTATGCACAAATAACCCGCACATAGAAGAGAGAATCTCGTGACGATATTTTGGTCCAACTTGGATCATTTACAAGTCACATAAGTTTCTCTTTCCTATGTGTGGGTTATTTGTGTATTGATCCAGTCATGGTATTGTGCCTTTCCTTTTTTAAAGACTTATTTATATTAACTCTACCTTCAAGGTGGGGAGGGGGTGCCTTGATGCTAATGAACGACTCGAACTGAACAATTTTAGCATCGGATTATGGATCAGTGGAATTTGACTGCAATCATGAAAATAAATAATTAAATTGGTGAAATTGATCAATAATTAGTAATTACAGATGCTAAGGAGTACAGTATATGAAGTTTGATTTGATTATCAAGTTAAAAAAGGTAATGTAAATTTTTGTCCTAGATATGTGCTTCACTTTGAGAGTATTTTCAATCACTAGGAGTTAAGCAGGGCCTTTATAACTCTTGGTTGAAACAAAGTATCAAGAGACAATACATTTCTTTTGACCATATACAGTGGACCCCCGGTTTTCGTAATTTATTCGTTCCAGAATGCTCTTCAAGTGCCATTACCAAACAAATTTATTCCCATAAGGAATAATGTAAATTAGACTAGTCCTTTTACACCCCCAAAAACACACTTACAAAAGCACTTACAAAAATACACTTACATAATTGTTCAAGTTTGGAGCATAACTAACACCGGGGGTCCACTGTATTATCAAAGAATTCATGCTATTGGCCTTTTTTTTTTTGTTTAACATAACAGCCATCTCCCACTGAGTCAAGGTGACTTAAGTTTTTCTTCTTTTTACATTTAGTAATTTATACAAGAGAAGGGGTTACTAGCCCCTTGCTGTTGGTTATTACCAACAGCAAGAAGCTAGTAACCCCTAGTGACCTTGTAAATTGGATTAGAAAATAATTACAGTGGACCCTTGGTTTTCGTACAGCTCCCAACTTGAACAATTTTGTAAGTGTATTTTTATAGGTAGTAGGTTGGTAGACAGCAACCACCCAGGGAGGTACTACCATCCTGCCAGGTGACTGTGAAACAGAAACCTGAAACTGTTTTACATGATGGTAGGATTGCTGGTGTCTTTTTTCTGTCTCATAAACATGCAAGATTTCAGGTACGTCTTGCTACTTCTACTTACACTTAGGTCACACTACGCAAACATGTACACGTTTATGTATACACACTCATCTGAGTTTTCTTTGATTTTATCTTAATAGTTCTTGTTCTTATTGCTTTTCCCTTTCATATCCATGGGGAAGTGGAATAAGAATCTTTCCTCCGTAAGCCATGCGTGTTGTAAAAGTCAACTAAAATGCCGGAACAATGGGCTAGTAACCCCTTTTCCTGTATAGCTTACTAAAAAGAAGAAGAAGAAAACCGTCAAAGTGGGATGTTTGAATGTGCGTGGATGTTGTGCGAATGATAAGAAAGAGATGATTGTAGATGTTATGAATGAAAAGAAGCTGGATGTCCTGGCTTTAAGTGAGACAAAGCTGAAGGGGGTAGGAGAGTTTCAGTGGGGAGAAATAAATGGGATTAGATCAGGGTTTCAAATAGAGTTAGAGCTAAAGAAGGAGTGGCAATAATGTTGAATAATCAGTTATGGCAGGTAAAGAAGGAATATAAATGTATAAATTCAAGGATTATGTGGAGTAAAATAAAGGTTGGATGTGAAAAGTGGGTTATAGTAAGTGTTTATGCACCTGGAGAAGAGAGAAGTGTAAGAGGAGAGAGATTTTGGGAAATGTTGAGTGAGTGTGTGGGGAGTTTTGAACCAAGTGAGAAGTAATTGTGGTTGGGGATCTTAATGCTAAAGTGGGTAAAAATGTTGTGGATGGAGTAGTAGGTAAATTTGGGGTGCCAGGGTAAATGTAAATGGGGAACCATTACTTGAGCTATGTGTAGAAAGAGGTTTGGTAATAAGTAATACATATTTTATGAAAAAGAGGATAAATAAATATACAAGGTATGATATAGCACGTAAGGAAAGTAGTTTTTGGATTATGTATTGGTGGATAAAAGGTTGATGAGTAGGCTTCAGGATGTACATGTTTATAGAGGGCAACGGATATATCAGATCATTATTTGGTTGTAGCTACAGTTAGAGTAAAAGGTAGATGGGACAAAAGAAAATGGCAACAGCAAGTAGAGAGAGGTAAAAGTGTATAAACTAAGGGAGGAGGAAGTTAGGGTGAGATATAAGCAACTATTGGCAGAAAGGTGGGCTAGTGCAAGTAGGAGTAGTGGGGGGTTGAAGAGAGTTGGGATAGTTTTAAAAATGCAGTATTAGAATGTGGGGCAGAAGTTTGTGGCTATAGGAGGGTGGGTGCAGGAGGAAAGAGGAGTGAGTGGTGGAATGAAGAAGTAAAGGGTGTGATAAAAGAAAAAGGTAGCTTATGAGAGGTTTTTACAAAACAGAAGTGTTAATAGAAGAGCAGAGTATATGGAGAGTAAAAGAAAGGTGAAGAGAGTGGTGAGAGAGTGTAAAAAAAGAGCGGATGAAAGAATGGGAGAGGCTCTGTCAAGAAATTTTGCTGAAAACAAGAAAAAATTTTGGAGTGAGATAAACAAGGTAAGAAAGCCTAGGGAACGAATGGATTTGTCAGTTAAAAACAGAGTAGGGAGTTAGTAGATGGGGAGCTGGAGGTATTGGGTAGATGGCGGGAATATTTTGAGGAACTTTTAAATGTCGATGAAAGAGGGAGGCGGTAATTTCATGTACTGGTCAGGGAGGTACAACATCATTTAGGAGTGAAGAAGAGCAGGATGTGAGTGTGGGGAGGTGCGTGAGGCATTACGTAGAATGAAAGGGGTAAAGCAGCTGGAATTGACAGAATCATGACAGAAATGTTAAAAGCAGGGGGGGATATAGTGCTGGAGTGGTTGGTATTTTTGTTTAATAAATGTATGAAAGAGGGGAAGGTACCTAGGGATTGGCAGAGAGCATGTATAGTTCCTTTATATAAAGGGAAGGGGGATAAAGAGAGTGTAAAAATTATAGGGGAATAAGTTTACTGAGTATACCAGGTAAAGTGTATGGCAGGGTTATTATTGAAAGAATTAGAGGTAAGACAGAGAGTAGGATTGCAGATGAGCAAGGAGGCTTTAGAGTGGGTAGGGGATGTGTAGATCAAGTGTTTACAGTGAAGCATATATGTGAACAGTATTTAGATAAAGGTAGAGAAGTTTTTATTGCATTTATGGATTTAGAAAAGGCATATGATAGAGTGGATAGGGGAGCAATGTGGCAAATGTTGCAAGTGTATGGAATAGGTAGTAAGTTACTGAAGGCTGTAAAGAGTTTTTATGAGGATAGTGAGGCTCAGGTTAGGGTGTGTAGGAGAGAGGGAGATTACTTCCCGGTAAAAGTAGGTATTAGACAGGGATGTGTAATGTCACCATGGTTGTTTAATATATTTATAGATGGGGTTGTAAAAGAAGTAAATGCTAGGGTGTTGGGGAGAGGGGTGGGATTAAATTATGGAGAATTAAATGCAAAATGGGAGTTGACACAGTTACTTTTTCTGATGATACTGTGCTTATGGGAGATTCTAAAGAAAAGTTGCAAGGTTAGTGGACGAGTTTGGGAGAGTGTGTAAAGGTAGAAAGTTAAAAGTGAACATAGATAAGAGTAAGGTGATGAGGGTATCAAGCGATTTAAATAAAGAAAAATTGGATATCACATTGGAGAGAGGATTATGGAAGAAGTAAATGTTTTCAGATATTTGGGAGTTGACGTGTCAGCGGATGGGTTTATGAAGGATGAGGTTAACCATAGAATTGATGAAGGAAAAAGGTGAGTGGTGCATTGAGGTATCTGTGGAGACAAAAAACTTTATCCATGGAGGCAAAGAAGGAATGTACGAAAGTATAGTGGTACCAACACACTTATATGGGTGTGAAGCATGGGTTGCAAATGCTGCAGCGGGGGAGGCTGGAGGCAGTGGAGATGTCCTGTCTAAGGGCAATGTGTGGTGTAAATATTATGCAGAAAATTCGGAATGTGGAAATTAGGAGAAGGTGTGGAGTTACTAAAAGTCTTTGTCAGAGGGCTGAAGAGGGGTTGTTGAGGTGGTTTGGTCATTTAGAGAGAATGGATCAAAGTAGAATGACTTGGAGCGTATAAATCTCTAGGGGAAGGAAGGCGGGGTAGGGGTCGTCCTAGAAAGGTTGGAGGGAAGGGTAAAGGAGGTTTTGTGGGCGAGGGCTTGGACTTCCAGCAAGCATGTGTGGCGTGTTAGATAGGAGTGAATGGAGACGAATGGTTTTGGGACATGACGATCTGTTGGAGTGTGAGCAGGGTAACATTTTGTGAAGGGATTCAGGAAACCAGTTAATTGATTTAGTTGGACTTGAGTCCTGGAAATGGGAAGTACAATGCCTGCACTTTAAAGGAGGGTCTGAGATAGTGACAGCTGGGAGGGACTTTTCTCAGCTGTCGTATCTGAGCTCCTCTGCAAAGACAGTGATTATGTATGAGTGTGGTGAAAGTGTTGAATGATGATGAAAGTATTTTCTTTTTGGGGATTTTCTTTCTTTTTGGGTCACCCTGCCTCGGTGGGAGACGGCCGACTTGTTGAAAAAAAAAAAAAAAAAAAAAATTTGTAAGTGCTTGTGTAAGTGTATTTTTGGGGGTCTGAAACGACTAATCTAATTTACATTCGTCCTTATGGGAACAAATTCATTCGGTAACGGCCTTCGAAAAGCATTCTGGAAAGAATTATCAACAAAAACTGAGGGTCCACTGTACTCTTTATATATTTATGATTCTGTAGGATCAGCATGTCTCTGGCAACATAGTGATGGAGTGAGAGACGATGAAAGTTTCTTCTTTTTTGGGTCACCGTGCCTCAGTGGGAAATGGCCAATGTGTTAAAATGATCCTGGGTTGTCTCTCACAAAGTCCAAGCTTACATTGGTAATAAGCCTGTAGATTGCTCCAGTTACCTCTCATTTTGTAGGTGTGTCGACACTGGTTAGCACCGCACCTATCAACACTGAACATGGATAAAGTCTCTTGAGGTGCCTGGATCAAGCAAAGCTAGTGAAAGACAAGCACCTTCTCCTATGCCTCCACCATCTTCAGAAACTGTTTGCAATACAAACCCTTCCACAACACCCACAGCAAATTCTGAACCTGAAGCCACTTATTCTTCAAATCCAACTGTCTCAATTCGGTATGATATTATTACTGTAATAATTATTATTATTATTATTAGTAGTAGTAGTGGTGGTGGTGGTAGTAATAGTAGCAGTAGTAATTTTGTAGTTGTAGTAGTAGCTATATGTATATGTACAGTGGT
>WNWK01001796.1:0-25000 GCA_009830355.1 Cherax destructor
GCTTCGACAAAACAGTACGAACGAGCCCCGTTTATTACAGGCAAAAGGAAAGGGGAATAAATTAATGGCGATCTAAATTCAAAAAGACATTGTTGCAATGAATGTTCGGCTTGATCAGTTGAAGAAGAGGCAACTATATTCCATGCAAGACTTGATCTCCCAGACAGAGAACATCCTACCTATTTTGTCAATACCACAGACTACGTTATTAATGCAGCTCCTCATAGAACTCAAAGGATGACCCTCCACCAGCGAGTGAGAAGATTTATACATAAGGATGATTTCCAAGACCCAAGATCTTGAGTGACCTTCCAGAAGATCCAGATGAATGGGTAACACCAGAACCTTTTTATGTCTATTGATATCACTTCTAACCCAAGTTCTGGTGATTTCTGTTTTTACTTCACAGCCATTACATCCAATTATGTAACAGTGCCAATAATACAAATGTTGGACACCACCTTTGCAAACGAGCCGGCCAGTATTTCTAGATAGCAGTTTTTATAACCATCACTCGCCCTGCTATCGTCCTTGAATATAAGTTCAGCAATTATTGAAAAAAAAATTGCACTTTACCGATGCAGAGTCATGCAATTATAACTTTGTTATACCTGTGTGACACTGTTGGGTAAATGTTATGCCCTATCTGATATATTAACTTGATATACCACTATACACATATATATAATGCACCAAAATGGTTGGGCCACTTACCTTTTTATCCTCCATCCTCACCCTTCCCCCTTTTTCCTAATTTCCATCCTTACCTATCCTTCTTTCCCCTTCCCCATCTTACCAAAGCTCTGGTCAAACAAGTTCAAGGTCTCCTTCATCTCTTTAAAAATACTGAATATGATCTGGTCAATGTATGTCTTAATTTACCAATTATATTGAAGAAATTTAAATAGTTTCCGTAAGAAGATTTGTGAATTCATCTTCTGAGTCTCTTGAATGCTAATATTTAAGTGCGTTATCAACTTATGCCGCACTCTGCACTTTTCCCAGTCGCACGCATTAAGATGGGGACTGGGGTTCTATTTCGGGATACCTTTACTGGGTCGAGCAGCAACCAAAATACATATATTTTTTAGGTGTAATGGATGTTGTTGATTCAATCTATAAAAGTATTGAAACCATTGTTGGGAGATGTAGAACGCACCATTTAGAGGTAATAAAGCATTGTTTAGAGGTATAAAATTACTGAACCCTCTGTTAAAACATGTGAAATCGATATGTGATTAATCCAATATTAATATCTGGGCTCATTGTTTAGAGATGGTAAATTCACTATTTAAACGCCCGGTACCCATTGCCCCAGAGGCCGTAACGAATTGTTTATATAACCAAAAAGCTTTATTCATAAATGTGGAACCCATTTTCTGAGCAAAGCTCACACATCTACAACACAATTGTCCTCAAAGATTTGTTAAGTTATACCATGAATTAAGGAAAGATCCTGGACTTCCCCTTACGAAACAAACCAAACAAATGCGATAGTAATTATGGACAAGGTAGATTATAGGGAAAAAATGACCCAAAATCATAGCTTCTATGACTCTACTTGGTACATTATTCCACTCATTGAAAACTCGCTTGAAAATCAGTACTTTCTTACGTCCTTTCTAAATCTAAATTTATCTAATTTAAATCCATTATTTCTAGTTCTTATTTCATTCGATATCCTGTGTCTTTTATTTATAACCTTTTCGCTTATAAACTTCAATAATATCTCCCTGCACTCAAGGCTCTCAGTCTATCCTCATACGAGAGATTCCTTAAACAGTAGATTATTTTTGGCATCCTTCTCAATGTTCTCCAATGCATTTATCTCCATGACGACCAAAGTGACCAGCATAATCTAAGTGAGACCTTAGTAGTGATGTAAAGAGCTACTTATACATCTTGATATAAATCCAAGTAATGTGTTCGCCTTATTGCGCTCACGTAGGCACTGTTGTCTTGGTTTGAGATTTCTGATTACCATGACCCACAGTTTTATTCATTACTTGCAGACTTCTCCGAGAAAATTTCGCAATTAGGGAACAATCAAGAATAATTTCTTAATAATTTTACATGTTGATAGACACATTAGCTGGGTGTTGCGTTTGAGAAGTCTGAAAACTCCTAGGGAGGCAGAATGTAGAGTGAGGCAAGATGAAATTATTCCCACATGGTTTTTTCCCACGAACACAGGTCCTTGGGTTGTTAGCCCAAGACGCCACACCCAGAGCTACTATTTCAAGGGTCAACTAATATTCCCTTTTCAACGATAATAAACACAGCTCACCGGTGACATTTGAAAACACGTTATTACCTCAGAAATCATGGGGAACAGAATTCCCCACGATATTTCCACATCCGTTTTGAATGAGAACCCTCCTAGGAGGACAGATACCAGTATCTCTCTCTCTCTCTCTCTCTCTCTCTCTCTCTCTCTCTCTCTCTCTCTCTCTCTCTCTCTCTCTCTCTCTCCTTCCCTTGAAAACATGTACAGAGGTGGAGACGTCGAATATGGATTTTGTTTAAGGGGAATCGAATTGTGTATGACAAAGCCGTCTGCTACGACAAAACCAAGTTAAGTAAGTCACTGGCACTGGACTATTTTCTTTGGATTAATAAATATATAACCATAGAGGGTAAGAACCAGGATAATCCAAGACGAGACGTGTGGCTTATTTCCGCTTGTCATGTCCTTTCCCTGGATGCCGCCAGCGCCAGCTGATGAATTCGCTCACATTTGCTACTAGACGAACAGGGAGACCAGGTGTAAAGACTCGATCAGAGCAGATCGAACATTTTCCCTTACTTTCAGAATATTCTGCAAAAACAAACATACACGAGAAGACAGTCGAGGACAGAGGAGGAAGCAGAAGCAGGAGAGATGTAAAGACGATGTAAGCAGACGTAGTTTCGAGGTGGTCAGTCCCTCAGCCTGGAGAAGAGTTTTGCTTCATAGTCTGAAATTATGGAGAACTCTTTTCCCGGCTGAGGACTGACCACCTCAAAACTGTCTTCAAGGGTGATGGACTGATTACATCGTCTTTACATGTCTACTGCTCCTCTGTACTCGACTGAAGAAACCTACTGTGCGGGCGAAACGTTTCGGAAGATACCTAACTATTGCACATGTGTCTTATCAACTTGTCAGTATTGTATACTATTATTATATTTTAGATGCACAATAATCTGTACCGTGTTGTGAGACGCTGTACCGTGTTGTGAGACGCTGTACCGTGTTGTGAGACGCTGTACCGTGTTGAGACGACCGTGTTGTGAGACGCTGTACCGTGTTGTGAGACGCTGTACCGTGTTGAGACCTGTACCGTGTTGTGAGCCCGCTGTACCGTGTTGTGAGACGCTGTACCGTGTTGAACGCTGTACCGTGTTGTGAGACGCTGTACCGTGTTGTGAGACGCTGTACCGTGTTGAGACGCGTACCGTGTTGTGAACGCTGTACCGTGTTGTGAGACGCTGTACCGTGTTGAGACCCTGTACCGTGTTGTGAGACGCTGTCCCGTGTTGTGAGACACTGTACCGTGCTGTGAGACGCTGTACCGTGTGTGAGACACTGTACGTGTGAGACGCTGTACCGTGTTGTGAGACGCTGTACCGTGTTGTGAACGCTGCACCGTGTTGGAGACGCTGCACCGTGCTGTTAGACGCTGCACCGTGCTGTGAGACGCAGTACCGTGTTGTGAGACGCTGTACCGTGCTGTGAGACGCTGTACCGTGCTGTGAGACGCTGTACCGTGCTGTGAGACGCTGTACCGTGCTGTGAGACGCTGTACCGTGCTGTGAAATGCTGTACCGTGTTGTGAGTAGCTGTACCGTGCTGTGAGTAGCTGCACCGTGCTGTGAGTAGCTGTACAATGAATCCAAGTGCCGCAGTGTTCTATGAGTTTACCTGGAGAGGGTTTCGGGTTCAACGCCCCCGCGGCTCGATCTGACACCAGGCCTCATGGTGGATAAGGGTCTGATCAACCAGCTTGTTACTGTCGGCCGCACGCAAACTGATGTACGAACCACCGCCCGGTTGGTCCAGCGCCTTCTTGAACACAGCCAGGGGTCTATTGGTAATCCCTTATGTATGCTGGGAGGCAGTTGAACAGTCTTGGGCCCCTGACACTTATTGTGTTGTCTCTCAGTGTACTCGTGGCGCCCCTGCTTTTCATTGGGGGAATGTTGCATCTCCTGCCGAGTCTTTTGCTCTCATAGGGAGTGATTTTCGTGTGCAAGTTTGGTACCAATCCCTCTAGGATTTTCCAAGTGTATATTATCATGTATCTCTCTCGCCTGCGTTCCAGGAAATACAGATCAAGGGCCTTCAACCGTTCCCAGTAATTTAGGTGCTTTATCGTACTTATGTGTGCCGTGAAAGTCCTTTGTACATTCTCCAGGTCAGCAATGTCTCCAGCCTTGCAGGGGGCCGTTAGTATGCAGCAGTATTCCAGCCTAGAGAGAACAAGCAATTTGAAGAGAATCATCATGGGCTTGGCATCCCTAGTTTTGAAGGTTCTCATTATAAATCCTATCATTTTCCTAGCTGATGCAGTAGATACATTGTTGTGGTCTTTGAGTGCGAGATTCTTTGACATTATCACTCCCAGGTCCTTCACATTACTTTTTCGCTCTTGAAACATTTTTAATTTCTTCAAGTTTTCCATAGCTGAGTAGTGTAAATTTCTCATCACTGAACTTCATATTGTTTTGAGTGGCTCATTTGAAGATTTGTTTGATGTCCTCTTGGAGTCTTGCGGTGTCTTCGAAGAACACTGTCATGGCAATCCGGGCGTCATCCGCAAGGAAGACACGGAGCTATGGCTTACATCTCTGTCTATGTCAGATATGAGGATGAGGAATAGAATGGGAGCGAGTACTGTGTCTTGTGGAGCAGAGCTTTTCACCGTGGCTGCCTGAGACTTTACTCTGTTCACTGTTGCTCTTTGTGTTCTATTTGTTAGGAAGTTATAGATACATCTTCCAACTTTTCTTGTTATTCCTTCATCACACATTTTGTGCGCTATTACACCATGGTCACATTTGTCAGCTTTTGCAAAGTCTGTGTATACTACATCTGTATTTTGTTTATCCTCTACAGCATCCAGGACCTTGTCATAGTGGTCCAGTAGCTGGAACAGGCAGGAGCCACCTGCTTTAAACCAGTGTTGCCCTGGGTTGTGTAGATGATGAGTATCTAGGTGGTTGGCGATCTTGCTTCTTAGAACCCTTTCAAAGATTTTTATGATATGGGATGTTAGTACTATCGGTCTGTAGTTCTTTGCAATTTACCTTTGTAGAATGGGGCTATGTTGTTTTTAGTGAGTGTGGGATGACCCCTGTGCCCATGCTCTCTCTCCATAGAATGCTGAAGACACGCGATAGGGGCTTCTTGCAATTCTTGATGAACACGGAGTTTCATGAGTCTGGCCCTGGGGCAGGGTGCATGTGGAGTTAGGATAATATCCGAGATTTTTGAGATGACAAAATTTTGGGTTTCGTTCATAAAGAATTCATTTAGATTGTCGACCCTTAGTGTGGGCAGCGGCTCGCTGAACACCGAGTCGTATTGGTACTTTAATATCTCACTCATTTCTTGGCTGTCATCTGTGTATGTCCCATCCCGCCTAAGCAGGGGCCCAATACTGGATGTTGATTTTCCCTTAGAGTTGGCATAAGAGAAGAAGTATTTTGTTTGTTTGTTTTTCAATTTCCTTTATGTCTTTTTGTTCTTCCTGTGATTCTTGTCTTCTGTAAAATTCCTTCAGCTTAAGTTCGATATTTGCAATTTCATTGACCAGTGCCTTCCTTCGTATTTCAGATATTTTGGCCCCTCTCAGCAGCTCTGTGACTCTTCGCCTTCGTCTGTATAGGGAGCGTCTCTCTCTCTCTCTTTCTAGTTTACATCTTCTCTTTCTTTTTCTTAATGGAATGTGTCTTAAGAACCACAGAGTTCATTTTCTAGGCAACTGTTCGGATCCGTGTTGTTTAGGATATCTTCCCAGCTTGTTTCATTTAGGACATGGTTGACTTGATCCCATTGTATGTTTTTAATATTAAAATTTAATTTTGTGAAGAGACCTTCGTGACTGATCACATTTTCTGGTCAGGAGCCCTGTGTATACATGTCTGTACCTCTATTATGTTGTGATCTGAGTGTAGTGTCTTTGATACGGTTATATTACGTATCTGATCGTCGTTGTTAGTGAAGATGAGGTCTAGCGTATTTTCTGGTCTGAACAATGTGTCCAGATATGCTGTGTACTATGCTGTAAGTGGGTATATAGTGTATTAAGGATATGCTGTGCAGAGCGTGTTATGGGGTCGTGCTTGCCCTCTAGCCAGGCTGTCACACTTAGCCAACCTTCCAAACAGACATCTATCTGGAAATATTTCCTTACAGCTAGCCACTTACCAGCTAGTCAGAAAGTCAGCTTGGCAGCCAGCCAGTCAACTAGCCAATAAACTAATAATACAGCTAGTCAACTAATAATACACCCAGTTAACCAGTCAGTCAGCTAATAATACAGCCAGTCAACCAGTCAGTAGCTAATAATGCGGACAGTCAAAAAGCCAAATAGCTAATAATGTAGCCAGTAAACTAGGTAGTCAGGTGCTAAGGCAGCCAGTAAACTAGGTAGTCAGGTGATAAGGCAGCCAGTTAGCCAGGCATCCTGCCAAATAGGCAGCTACCCAGCAAGTCAGTCAACCAAACAGTCGGCCAGACTGACAAACAACTAATCAGCAAGCCAGCCAGCCAGCCAGTTAGCAAATCAACTAGTAAGTCAACAGGTAAACCAACCAGAAAAGCCAGCTAGCAACTGGGACAGCCATCCAGCCAGTAGCTAGCACGCCAACGCTAGTTTCCTCATCGGAGTCTATAAGTGATCACTGAGTAATATTAACATTTCTTAATTCCAACACTTGATGAGACTCAAAACTGGGAGAGGAAATCATCGATATTGCAAGAAATGTTTTTGTCTGATGAGAAAACTATCATGATAATGATCAGGATTATGATAATGATGATTATGAGGATGATGATGATGATAATGATAATGATGTTGAAAATGATGACATTGGTAATGATAATATTTATAATAATGATGATGCTTATGATGATAATAATGATGAAAGAAAATTCCTTCTTGTTACAAAATCTTCATCTCAGCTTTCAGATTTTTCTTTATAAAAAAATCCTGTTTCTACCACACCTGCTGGGAAAATGACAGGATGGATAATGAGAACCTTCAAAACTAGGGATGCCATTTCCATGATGATTCTCTTCAAATCACTTGTTCTCTCTAGGCTGGCATATTGCTGTACACTAACTGCCCCTTCAAGGCTGGCGAAATTGCTGACCTGGAGAGTGTACAAAGAACTTTCACAGCACACATAAGTACGATAAAGCACCTAAATTACTGGGAACGGTTGAAGTCCCTTTATTTGTATTCCTTGGAACGCAGGCGAGAAAGATACATGATAATATACACTTGGAAAATCATAGAGGGATTAGTACCAAATTTGCACACGAAAATCACTCCCTATGAAAGCAAAAGACTCGGCAGGAGATGCAACATTGCCTCTAAAAGCAGGGGCCCCACGAGTACACTGAGAGACAACACAATAAGTGTCAAGGGCCCAAGACTGTTCAACTACCTCCCAGCATACGTAAGGGGGATTACCAATAGACCCCTGGCTGTTTTCAAGAAGGCGCTGGACAGGCATCTGACCAGCCGGGCTGTGGTTCGTACGTCAGTTTGCGTGCGGCCAGCAGTAACAGCCTGGTTGATCAGACCCTGATCCACCACGAGGCTTAGTCTCAGACCGAGCCGCGGGGGCGCTGATCCTTGAAACCCTCTTAAGGTAAACTCTAGGTATACTGTGTCAGCTAAACAAAGAAAATAGTGATTTTATAAAATCCAAAAAAATTTTTGACCAATTTTTTTAATTTTTAAATAAAAAAAATATCGAAACATGTTAAAAAATTTAAGACATTACACTGATTTTTTTTTTTTCTTAAGTTTAAAACCAAAACCAAATTTGATGAAACAAAGTAATCAGATCTTGAATATTTTTTTTATTTATTTAAAAACACCAGTGAAGACTAACATTTGTCGAGGTTTTTATTCAGTAAATAAGAAAAACTAATGTTTAAAAAATATAATTATTAAATGGCTCCTGGTTATTGTATTTAAAGGTAATTAATTGCAATTAAATTACGTTATTCGTTAACAAAAAAGTTAACACCGATGGGTTAATTCAGGATTATCGAAGGTTATTAACCCCAAGAGTTACTAACCTAGAGGATTAAAACCAGAGGATTAAAACCAGAGGATTAAAACCAGAGGATTAATTACTCATAGTAACTCATATTAAACCAGGATTCATAGCTTTACTAATTAGGAGTAGATGGTTAGTAAACCAGGATGAATTCAGAAACGCAGTGCGGTTTATTTTCACTAGGGCCAGTCGGTACTATCCCAGGAGACCGCTCTAAATAGTCGACTACTACCATGTAGCCTGGTGGCTAAAGCTCTCGCTTTACACGGCGAGGGTCTGGGTTCGATTCCCAGCCAGGGTAGAAACAGTGGGCGTGTTTCTTTACACCTGTTGTTTATGTTCACCCATCAGTAAAATGGGTACCTGGGTGTTAGTGGACTGGTGTGGGTCGCATCCTGGGACAAAACTGACCTAATTTGCGGGAAATGCTCAGCATAACAAGTGGCTTTCTATATAGTAGTATGTCATTGATGTCAGCTATGGTCTGTATACCTTGTACATGTACTTGTAGTAAATAAAGATATTATTATTATTATTATTATTATTATTATTATTATTAGGTGAACAGGGATAGCAACATCTGGGTATCTTTAATTTGTAGACGTTTCGCCCTCCAGTGGCTTTATCAATACAAGGACATAATGTGATGACTGTAGAAGTATATACAAAAGACAAGGTAATCAGTCCCTCAGCCTAAGATTAGGTGATTCTTGAAGATTACGGTGCTTATCCCTTGCTTCTAGGTTGAGGGACTGATTACCTTGTCTTTGTATATAGTTATTCAGTCTTCCCATTATCTCCTTGAATTTGTATTGATAAAGTTAATGGTTAGCGAAACGTCTACAAATAAAGATACACAGATGTGACACATGTGCCTAATTTTTCACCTTGTCTCTAGAAAGGCGTAGAATTAGGGGGGATATGATTGAGGTGTACAAATGGAAATCAGGAATAAATAAAGGGATGTAAATAACATACTAAAAATATCCAGCCAAGACAGGACTCGCAGCAATGGCTTTAAGTTGGAGAAATTCAGATTCAGGAAGGATATAGGAAAGCATTGGTTTGGTAATAGAGTTGTCGATGAGTTGAACAAACTCTCGAGTACAGTTATAGAAGCTAAAACGTTGTGTAGTTTTAAAAATTGGTTAGATAAATACGTGAGTGTGGGTGGGTGTGAGTTAGACCTGACTAGCTTGTGCTACAAGGTCAGATGATGTGCTCCTTCCTTAAGTGAATGTGACCTGACCTGACTAGGTTGGGGCATTGGCTTTGGCCGTTATGAGATTTGGACCTGCCTCGCACGGGCCAGTAGGCCTGCTGCAGTGTCCTTTCTTATGTTCTTATGTAAGAAGGTTTGACCACATCTCTCCTTGCTCACTTATAACTTCATTTGCCGCAGATATTATTCAAGTGATATGCTTGGTACTGTACTCACCCCGAAACACTCTTTAAGTGAAGTCTTTATCTTCCGAACCTGTACACCGCTTCTGCTCTTCTCTGTTCATTTGTTTTTAATTTTCATAACCTTGCATTTGCTGGGGTTGAATCCGAATAACCAATATAGCTATGTGTCTTATAACTTATAAGACACATAGCTATAACCTCTCTATATTCTTTAGAGATTCTCAACAAAACTTATCACAAACAAGACTATAAATTCCATCTGATTGTAGAACAATTAAATACCCTTACTCCTGTGACAATTTACCCTCGGCATCTCAGCGATGCAGGTGGCATCTCAGCGATGCAGGTGGCCTCGCTTGGGGATAATTATCAGTAAGAAACGAGATGTAATGGGAAAATCCGTCCGTGGCTGTAGAAATACAAACACGATGTCCCGAAACTCGGTTGGTTGCGCACTCAGCTCACACACTAAGGGCTGTGGTTCGATTCCCGGTATGGGTGGAAACGTTGGGCATGTTTCCTTAAGACACCTGTTGCCTATTTTCACCTAGCAGTAAGTACCTATGTTCTAGCCGACTGGTGTGGGTGAATATCAAAATGATATATAATACCGACATGTCATAAGAACATAAGAACATAAGAAAGGAGGAACACTGCAGCAGGCCTGTTGGCCCATACTAGGCAGGTCCTTCACAATCCGTCCCACTAACAGAATATTTGCTCAACCCAATCTTCAATGCTACCCAAGAAATAAGCTTTGACAATTCTACCCACTCATGCGCGAGTCCCACTCAAATCCAACCCCTCTCACTCATGAATTTATCCAACCTAAATTTGAAACTACCCAAGGTCCTAGCTTCAATAACCCTACTAGGCAGACTGTTCCACTCATCAACTACCCTATTTCCAAACCAATACTTTCCTATATCCTTTCTAAATCTAAACTTATCTAACTTGAATCCATTATTGCGGGTTCTCTCTTGGAGAGATACCCTCAAGACCTTATTTATATCCCCTTTGTTAATACCCATTTTCCACTTGTATACCTCGATCATGTCTCCCCTCATTCTACGTCTTACAAGTGAATGTAATTTTAGGGTTTTCAATCTTTCTTCGTAAGGAAGATTTCTAATGCTATGTATTAATTTAGTCATTCTACGCTGAATGTTTTCTAACGAATTTATGTCCATTCTGTAATATGGAGACCAGAACTGAGCTGCGTAATCTAGGTGAGGCCTTACTAATGATGTATAAAGCTGTAATATAACCTCTGGACTTCTGTTGCTAACACTTCTTGATATAAATCCCAGTAATCTATTTGCCTTATTACGTACGCTTAGGCATTGCTGTCTTGGTTTAAGGTTGCTGCTTACCATCACCCCCAAGTCCTTCTCGCAATCTGTATGGCTAAGTTCTACGTTATTTAACTTATAAGTGCTTGGGTTATGGACACTCCCGAGCTTCAGAACCTTGCATTTATCTACATTGAACTGCATCTGCCACTTTTCTGACCACGAATTAAGTTTGTCTAAATCTTCCTGAAGTTCTATGACATCTATGTTTGAATCAATTATCCTACCTATCTTCGTGTCGTCGGCGAATTTGCTCATATCACTAGTAATTCCCTCATCAAGGTCATTGATATATATTATAAATAACAATGGGCCTAAGACTGATCCCTGTGGAACACCACTTGTTACAAGTCCCCATTCGGATTTAACCCCATTTATGCACACTCTCTGCTTCCTATTGGTGAGCCATGACTCGATCCATGACAGCACTTTTCCCCCAATGCCATGAGCTGCCACTTTCTTTAACAGTCTCTGGTGCGGTACTCTATCAAAAGCCTTACTAAAGTCTAAATATACAATATCGAATTCTTTATCGTGATCAACAGCCTCAAAAGCTTTACTGAAGAAGGTTAATAAATTAGATAGGCAGGAACGGCCCCTCGTGAATCCATGCTGGGTATCATTAATCAAATTATGGTTATCTAGATGGCTTCTAATAATATCAGCTATAATTGACTCTAGTAATTTGCCTACAATTGAGGTCAGGCTTATTGGGCGGTAGTTAGACGGTAGTGACTTGTCCCCTGCTTTAAAAATAGGAATTACATTAGCCATCTTCCACATATCAGACACTACACCTGTTTGAAGAGATAAATTAAAAATGTTAGATATTGGTTCACAGAGTTCCATTTTGCATTCCTTAAGAACCCTTGCAAAAAGCTCATCAGGACCCGGCGATTTATTTTGTTTCAGTCGGTCCAGCTGTTTCATAATCATTTCGCTAGTGACTGTGATATTACATAATTTATCTTCTTCTGGGCCTCTGTAAAAATTAATTACTGGGATATTATTAATGTCTTCCTGTGTGAAAACCGAGAGAAAATAATTATTAAAAATAGAGCACATATCATTCTCCTTGTCAGTAAGATGCCCAAAGTTATTTTTAAGGGGACCTATCTTATCCCTAACTTTTGTTCTATAAACCTGGAAAAAACTTTTGGGTTAGTTTTTGAATCCCTAGCAACTTTAATTTCATAGTCCTGTTTAGCTTTTCTTATTCCCTTTTAACGTCCCTCTTAATGTCAGTATACTGATTTATAAGATGACCCTCACCTCTTTTATGCGCCTATAAATTCCTTTCTTCTGCCCTAAAAGATATTTGAGCCTATTATTCATCCATTTTGGGTCATTTCTACTTGATCTAATTTCTTTATACGGGATAAATGTTCTTTGGGCAGCCTGTATAGTGTTAAGAAAACTGTCATATTGATACCTCTCTTCTTCACCCCAGTCCACAGTTGATAAGTGTTCTCTAAGTCCATTATAATCTGCTAAGCGAAAATCTGGGACCATTACTGAATTATCCCTACTATCATACATCCATTCAATGCTAAAGGTAATTGACTTGTGGTCGCTTGAGCCGAGTTCCTCTGTAATTTCTAAATTATTAACAAGGGTTTCCTTGCTTGCCAGAACCAAGTCAAGTAGGTTATTTCCCCTTGTAGGTTCTGTTACAAACTGCTTCAAAAAGCAATCCTGAACTACTTCAAAAAAGTCGTTAGATTCTAAATTCCCTGTCATGAAATTCCAATCAATCTGACTAAAGTTAAAGTCCCTAAATTACTACGTTATCGTGTCTTGTGGCCTTAACAATTTCCTCCCAAAGTAGTCTCCCTTGTTCCCTATCTAAGTTTGGAGGACGGTAAATCACGCCTAAAATCAATTTTTCACACCCCTCTGAAAATTCTATCCAGACAGACTCTGTATGTGTTAATTCAGACTTTATACCCGTTTTTATGCAACAATTTAAATGATCACGGACATAGAGTGCCACCCCACCCCCTTTCCCGATACTTCTGTCTACTTGGAACAATTTAAAACCCTGAATGTGACATTCGGCAGGCAAGTCCCGATTTTTCATATTAAACCATGTCTCAGTTATTGCAAAAACATCAATATTACCCGTACTTGCAACTAATCTCAACTCGTCCATCTTATTCCTAGCACTACGACTATTTGTGTAATATATAAATAGAGACCCTCCTTTATCTTTACCCTTCCTGCTCATCTCTGATTTTCCACTATACCTATTACTGTCCTTGTCATCTAGTGTCACTAGCTTTCCACTATCCACCATATTCTGCCTATTACTAGTTCTCCTACAACTTATAATATTACTACACTGGGACTTCTCTGTTTTCCCCCCAAAACCCATACCACTAACTATTTCTAGTTTAAAGCCCTAACAGCTCCCTCCACTGCAGTTGCCAGTGCCCCCACCCCAGACCTGGATAAGTGAACCCCATCCCTGGCATACATGTCATTTCTGCCATAGAAGACTTGCCTGCCGAATGTCACATTCAGGGTTTTAAATTGTTCCAAGTAGACAGAAGTATCGGGAAAGGGGGTGGGGTGGCACTCTATGTCCGTGATCATTTAAATTGTTGCATAAAAACGGGTATAAAGTCTGAATTAACACATACAGAGTCTGTCTGGATAGAATTTTCAGAGGGGTGTGAAAAATTGATTTTAGGCGTGATTTACCGTCCTCCAAACTTAGATAGGGAACAAGGAGACTACTTTGGGAGGAAATTGTTAAGGCCACAAGACACGATAACGTAGTAATTCTAGGGGACTTTAACTTTAGTCAGATTGATTGGAATTTCATGACAGGGAATTTAGAATCTAACGACTTTTTAGAAGTAGTTCAGGATTGCTTTTGAAGCAGTTTGTAACAGAACCTACAAGGGAAATAACCTACTTGACTTGGTTCTGGCAAGCAAGGAAACCCTTGTTAATAATTTAGAAATTACAGAGGAACTCGGCTCAAGCGACCACAAGTCAATTACCTTTAGCATTGAATGGATGTATGATAGTAGGGATAATTCAGTAATGGTCCCAGATTTTCGCTTAGCAGATTATAATGGACTTAGAGAACACTTATCAACTGTGGACTGGGGTGAAGAAGAGAGTATCAATATGACAGTTTTCTTAACACTATACAGGCTGCCCAAAGAACATTTATCCCGTATAAAGAAATTAGATCAAGTAGAAATGACCCAAAATGGATGAATAATAGGCTCAAATATCTTTTAGGGCAGAAGAAAGGAATTTATAGGCGCATAAAAAGAGGTGAGGGTCATCTTATAAATCAGTATACTGACATTAAGAGGGACGTTAAAAGGGAATAAGAAAAGCTAAACGGGACTATGAAATTAAAGTTGCTAGGGATTCAAAAACTAACCCAAAAGTTTTCCAGGTTTATAGAACAAAAGTTAGGGATAAGATAGGTCCCCTTAAAAATAACTTTGGGCATCTTACTGACAAGGAGAATGATATGTGCTCTATTTTTAATAATTATTTTCTCTCGGTTTTCACACAGGAAGACATTAATAATATCCCAGTAATTAATTTTTACAGAGGCCCAGAAGAAGATAAATTATGTAATATCACAGTCACTAGCGAAATGATTATGAAACAGCTGGACCGACTGAAACAAAATAAATCGCCGGGTCCTGATGAGCTTTTTGCAAGGGTTCTTAAGGAATGCAAAATGGAACTCTGTGAACCAATATCTAACATTTTTAATTTATCTCTTCAAACAGGTGTAGTGTCTGATATGTGGAAGATGGCTAATGTAATTCCTATTTTTAAAGCAGGGGACAAGTCACTACCGTCAAACTACCGCCCAATAAGCCTGACCTCAATTGTAGGCAAATTACTAGAGTCAATTATAGCTGATATTATTAGAAGCCATCTAGATAACCATAATTTGATTAATGATACCCAGCATGGATTCACGAGGGGCCGTTCCTGCCTATCTAATTTATTAACAGGCCTGCTGCAGTGTTCCTCCTTTCTTATGTTCTTATGTTCTTATTTCCCGACGTTAGTGGAGATTGAGGGAGGACGAACGCATACGACGATTGTCTCTTTGTCCGGTTATACACCGCGCCGTAGCCCCTTCCCCTTTGATATCTTAAGTCAATCTGCCCCTCATGCTGCCTTGTGGCTCGTGCCTCGTGCAGCCATGTGGTGCCACGAGGTGCTGTGGTCAGCACAATTCTTGACACACTGTTGACAGTACATCTGGCTTGAATTAAATTGTTTTTCTCAGCCAGACGCGCCTCCTCTGACCCTTTCCTAAGGGAGGAAAGGGTGAGGGCCCTTAACAAGGGTAGTAAGGGCGCATACCCCCCTCTTTTGGAGAATTTTCTCCACAAGCTTTGTCAAGGATAAAAGCTCCTGGAGAGCGAAACGTTGCCACAATAAAATATTACATTAGATGAACTTGTGTCCTCTTCACCTAACATTACTGTCGGTAATTCTACCAACATTAATACAAAAAAAGTATTTATATGTAACCAGAGAGAGAGAGAGAGAGAGACACTGGTCACAAAAAAGTACGAAATTATGACTGAATACAAATGACATATTCCAGAATGTAATGAAAAAGATTCACATTGCAAAAGAAGGATTTACTGGAATAATATGTCACTATATGTAGAGCATTATTGTGACGTACCTTGATAAAGCTCTACTCAGAGCCAAACACAGTCAATATAATAGCTTGCTTTGCAATGTGTGTCATTTCTTCACATATATAAAAGTAGCAAATGATACGGAGGGCGGCAGGGACCACCCGAGCGGCTGGTCCCTAGAGGCTGTTCGACCAGTCTCAGACATTACGTTATCCAATAACCCGTTCCATGCCACATTATTTAAATTTTTAGTCATGCTTGACCGACTATCTTATTTGCGTCGGAGCCATAAAATCTGAGAGGTATTATTGAGATTTTGGTATTTGGATATCCTCGTTGCTCAGTGGAAGCTCTTTCCAATAACAACAATGAACCTCGGGTCAGATCCTGGAAAACACGAGATGTATAGGTTAGTATCCTAACACTCTCTGTCTCTGTTATATATATATATATATATATATATATATATATATATATATATATATATATATATATATATATATATATATGCAAGACAACCACTATGAAAAAATAAAAGAATTCCAAGCGCTTTCGTGACTACACATCAAGATAGAGTTAAAGTGTCGGTTTTCTCTTCTATGTTTTTGAGAGCTTTGCGCATTTGTAGTCCAGAGTTCATAGATGAAGAAATCTCTAAAATTTATGAAATAGCTAATGATTTAAAATACCCAAGAAACATAATTGATAAATCTTTTAAAATAGCTAGAAATACTTTTTACAATCCAAAAAGGGACAACCAACCTTATTCAACCAAAAATATGTTGGTTCTCCCTTACCATGAAAACTTGGTTGATATGCCTTCCTTTCTTAAGAATTTTAATATCAAAGTTGTATTTAAAAATCTTGATACAGTAAAAAGACTTTTGATAAAAAATTCCCCCCAAAATGCTGACGGATGTGTCTATAAGATTCCTGTAAAATATGCGATAAAGTTTATTATGATCAAACTGGTAAAAGTCTTGAACTAAGATTAAAACAACATAAATATAGCATTAGAACTGGACAAGATTCTAATGCTCTATTTATTCATGTGAGAGACTTTAACCATCCAATTGATTTTCAAAATGCTGAGAAGGTTGTATCAAGCAAGTCCATGGTTGAGAGGAATATAATAGAATCATGTTTCATTAAAAGCAGTTTTGAAAATAATATGAATATTTCTTTTGGTTTATATAAATTGGATTCATTTATAATTAATAATATTTGGGAAGAATTTAATGATAAATTGGACTAATCTTAATTCTTGGGAAGAGTTTCAGGTCCTTTCTTATGTTCCTCTTCACAGAGTCGTGAGATGTTACGCTACTGTGAGGTGTTGTCTTTGTTAGTGTGATGTGACTGTGAGGTGTATTCTGCCTCTTTATAAGCCCTTCTTGTCATGTTTCCTTTTATAGTTCCTTGATAATGTGAGTAGTCACGAAAGCGCTTGGAATTCTTCTATTTTTTCATAGTGGTTGTCTTGCATATTTTGATATCACCTGTTTACTGTGATCTTTTTGCATTATATATATATATATATATATATATATATATATATATATAATATATATATATATATATATATATATATATTGTATATTTGCAGGTAGTAGGTTGGTAGACAGCAACCACCCAGGGAGTACTACTGTCCTGCCAGGTGACTGTGAAACAGAAACCTGAAACTGTTTTACATGATGGTAGGATTGCTGGTGTCTTTTTTCTGTCTCATAAACACGCTGGAAAACAGGTATATCTAGCTACTTCTACTTACACTTTAGGTCACACTACACTGGCATACACATGCATATATATACATACACACATCTAGGTTTTTCTTCTTTTTCTTAATAGCTCTTGTTCTTTTTATTTTCTCTATTGTCCATGGGAAGTGGAAAAGAATCTTTCCTCCGTAAGCCATGCGTGTCGTATGAGGCGACTAAGATGCCGGGAGCAATGGGCTAGTAACCCCTTCTCCTGTACAAATCTACTAAAAACGAGAAGAAGAAAAACTTTATAAAATTGGGTTGTCTGAATGTGCGTGGATGTAGTGCGGATGATAAGAAAGAGATGATTGCCGATGTTATGAATGAAAAGAAGTTGGATGTCCTGGCCCTAAGCGAAACAAAGCTGAAGGGGTAGGCGAGTTTCAGTGGGGAGAAATAAATGGGATTAAGTCAGGAGTATCTGAGAGAGTTAGAGCTAAGGAAGGGGTAGCAATAATGTTGAAGGATCAGTTATGGAAGGAAAGAGGGAATATAAATGTGTAAATTCAAGGATTATGTGGATTAAAATAAGGGTCGGATGCGAAAAGTGGGTCATAATAAGCGTGTATGCACCTGGAGAAGAGAGGAGTGTAGAGGAGAGAGAGAGATTTTGGGAGATGTTAAGCGAATGTATAGGAACTTTTGAACCAAATGAGAGAGTAATTGTGGTAGGGGACCTAAATGCTAAAGTGGGAGAAACATGCAGAGAGGTGTAGTAGGTAAGTTTGGGATGCCAGGTGTAAATGATAATGGGAGCCCTTTGATTGAACTTTGTATAGAAAGGGGTTTAGTTATAGGTAATACATATTTTAAGAAAAAGAGGATAAATAAGTATACAAGATATGATGTAGGGCGTAATGACAGTAGTTTGTTAGACTATGTATTGGTAGATAAAAGACTGTTGAGTAGACTTCAGGATGTACATGTTTATAGAGGGGCTACAGATATATCAGATCACTTTTTAGTTATAGCTACAGTGGGAGTAAAAGGTAGATGGGATACAAGGAAAATAGAATCAGTAAGTAAAGAGAGGTGAAGGTTTATAAACTAAAAGAGGAGGCAGTTAGGGTAAGATATAAACAACTATTGGAGGATAGATGGGCTAGTGAGAGTGTAGGAAATGGGGTCGAAAATGTATGGGGTAGATTTAAAAATGTAGTGTTAGAGTGTTCAGCAGAAGTTTGTGGTTACAGGCGAGTGGGTGCGGGAGGGAAGAGGAGCGATTGGTGGAATGATGATGTAAAGAGAGTAGTAAGGGAGAAAAAGTTAGCATATGAGAGGTTTTTACAAAGTAGAAGTGATGCAAGGAGGAAGAGTATATGGAGAGAAAAGAGAGGTTAAAAGAGTGGTGAAGCAATGTAAAAAGAGAGCAGATGAGAGAGTGGGTGAGATGTTATCAGCAAATTTTGTTGAAAATAAGAAAAAGTTTTGGAATGAGATTAATAAGTTGAGGAGGCCTAGAGAACAAATGGATTTGACAGTTAAAAATAGGAGAGGAGAGTTATTAAATGGAGAGTTAGAGGTATCGGGAAGATGGAGAGAATATTTTGAGGATTTGTTAAATGTTGATGAAGACAGGGAAGCTGTGATTTCGTGTGTAGGGCAAGGAGGAATAACATCTTGTAGGAGTGTGGAAGAGCCAGTTGTGGGTGTAGGGAAGTTCGTGAAGCAGTGGGTAGAATGAAAGGGGTAAGGCAGCTGGGATTGATGGGATAAAGATAGAAATGTTAAAAGCAGGTGGGGATGTAATTTTGGAGTGGTTGGTGCTATTATTTAATAAATGTATGGAAGAGGGTAAGGTACCTAGGGATTGGCAGAGAGCGTGTATTGTTCCTTTGTATAAAGGCAAAGGGGACAAAAAAGAGTGCAAAAATTATAGGGGAATAAGTCTGTTGAGTGTACCTGGTAAAGTGTATGGTAGAGTTATTATTGAAAGAATTAAGAGTAAGACAGAAAGCAGGATAGCAGATGAACAAGGGGCTTTAGGAAAGGTAGGGGTGTGTAGACCAAGTGTTTACAGTGAAACATATAGGTGAACAGTATTTGGATAAGGGTAAAGATGTTTTTGTGGCATTTATGGATTTGGAAAAGGCGTATGATAGGGTAGATAGGGGGGCAATGTGGCAGATGTTGCAGGTGTATGGAATAGGAGGAAGGTTACTGAAAGCAGTGAAGAGTTTTTATGAGGATAGTGAGGCTCAGGTTAGAGTGTGTAGGAGGGAAGGGGACTATTTCCCAGTAAAAGTGGGCCTTAGACAAGGATGTGTGATGTCACCGTGGTTGTTCAATATATTTATAGATGGGGTTGTAAGAGAAGTGAATGCAAGGGTCTTGGCAAAAGGTGTTGGTCTAAAAGATAAAGAAGCAAATACAAAGTGGGAGTTGTCACAGTTGCTTTTTGCTGATGACACTGTGCTTTTGGGAGATTCTGAAGAGAAGCTGCAGAGGTTGGTGGATGAATTTGGTAGGGTGTGTAAAAGAAGAAAATTGAAAGTGAATATAGGAAAGAGTAAGGTGATGAGGATAACAAAAAGAATAGGTGACGAAAGATTGGATATCAGATTGGAGGGAGAGAGTATGGAGGAGGTGAATGTATTCAGATATTTGGGAGTGGACATGTCGGCGGATGGGTCTATGAAGGATGAGGTGAATCATAGAATTGATGAGGGAAAAGGGTGAGTGGAGCACTTCGGAGTCTGTGGAGACAAAGAACCTTGTCCATGGAAGTAAAGAGGGAATGTATGAGAGTATAGTTATACCAACGCTCTTATATGGGTGTGAAGCATGGGTGATGAATGTTGCAACGAGGAGAAGGCTTGAGGCAGTGGAGATGTCATGTCTGAGGTCAATGTGTGGTGTGAATATAATGCAGATAATTCGGAGTTTGGAAATTAGGAGGAGGTGCGGGATTACCAAAACGATTGTCCAGAGAGCTGAGGAGGGGTTGTTGAGGTGGTTTGGACATGTAGAGAGAATGGAACGAGACAGAGTGACTTCGAGAGTGTATAAATCTGTAGTGGAGGGAAGGCGGGGTAGGGGTCGGCCTAGGAAAGGTTGGAGGGAGGGGTAAAGGAAGTTTTGTGTGCGAGGGCTTGGACTTCCAGCAAGCATGTGTGAGCGTATTTGATAGGAGTGAATGGAGGCATATGGTTTTAATACTTGACGTGCTGTTGGAGTGTGAGCAAAGTAACATTTATGAAGGGATTCAGGGAAACCGGCAGGCCGGACTTGAGTTCTGGAGATGGGAAGTACAGTGCCGGCACTCTGAAGGAGGGGTGTTAATGTTGCAGTTTTATAACTGTAGTGTAAAGCACCCTTCTGGCAAGACAGTGATGGAGTGAATGATGATGAAAGTTTTTCTTTTTCGGGCCACCCTGCCTTGGTGGGAATCGGCCGATGTGTTAATAAAAAATAATAAAAAAAAATATTGTGCATCCACTACAAATAAAAAATCTGTTCTATGTCTTTTAATTATTATTGTTTATTACCACTAAGGTATTAATGCTAGTGAGGGGATCTTGATCTAAGGAACGGAACCTGTGCTCCAGTTCCTTGAATCGAACCTGAATGCTTTCCGTTTTTCCCAGGCACTGTATGACTCCTATGGGTTTAGTGCTCCCCCATGAATGCAATATACAGTCCTCATTAGTTGGGTGAGTTCTCAGCTACGATCCACGAGAGACGTTGATTGAATTGATGTGATTAATATAATTACCACTTTAAATATGACTACCACTTTAACATTGCATCCACTAAAGATAAATACAGATTTATTGATGATTATTAGTTATTAGTCGCTGGCAATAAATATACTCGTAAGAGTATAGTGTGTACCCACCATATCAATTATGTGAATAAAAGCGAAAAGTTTATTGTGCTAGTTTATTGTGCACTCCATATCCATCTTGTGGAGGTTAGTTTATTGTTCACCAGAACATCCATCCAGTGGACGGATGTGCTGGTCATTTTCATCCTATGAAAATCATTTGCTAGCTGTGTACTCTGTAAACATTCTGAAAACGGAAATAGCTAGTTTATTGTGCACCATGTATATTCATCCTGTAGACGGTAGTGAACAGCTTGCTGTGCATCCTATATCCATCCTGTGAATGGTAATGACTGGTATATTGTGAACCACTTATCCACATATCCTACATCCATCCTATGAAAATCATTGGCTAGCTTATTGTCTACCATGAAGATAATGGTTATATTACTGTGCACTTTTTCACAAGCACTCTCAAGACACTAAGGAGCTTATAGCACTGATCTGAGTAAATTCTCAAGTGTCAAACAGAAAGTGTCAAGTGTCAGATACAAGTGAAACGAAGAATTCAGTCTCATAAATTCCTTGAATATAAGATATATTTTGCCTATTACCAGTACTCTAGTACATGTACTATGTACAAACTATGTACAAACAACGCAATACTAGAAGTTTAGCTTGCATATGTAATAAGTTCGGTGATTGGAATTTGTCTGACCCAGCTACTTGGTTGGTTAATGTAGTTTGAAGCCTATCGACTACTCAAGAGAGTCATTTAGGCGGCATATCACGCAAGAACACTAGAACGAAAGAACACTGCAGCAAAAGTTCAGTTCACACTCACCTACACCCACTCATGTACCCGTCTAACCTATATTTAAAGGTACCCAAAGTTCTTGCCTCTGTGACGTTGCCTGGTAGTTTGTTCTTCCCTCTGCAACTATACTATCAAATTGGTAATTCTTAATATCTTATTTAAATCTAAATTCCTTTCATTTAAATCCATTGCTGTCTTGGTTAGGTATTTTCAACACACTGTTTATATTATCTATATTCCTATTTTCCAGGAACCAGTTGTTGGACGAGGCTTGCAGCCTGACCAGATCCCTTTGTAGTCACATCTGAAGCTCATCTGCTTGAATTCTTCGCATTAGATTCACAATGACTGCAAACAAGGACACTTCTGAATCTATCCCTTCTTTCACGACATTTACATATACCAGAAACAGCAGCCCTGTAGAACCCCGCTCGTCACAGGCCCCTGACGCCTCGTCACGTACCATCACTCGATGTTTCCTTCCTGTCAGGTACTCTTTGATTCATTACAATTCTTTTCCTGTTATTCCCACCTGCTTCCATAGCTTTTGCACTAATCTCTTGTGCGGAACTGTGTTGAAGGCTTTCTTACAGTCCAAGAAAATGCAGTCTACCCACCCCCTCTCTCTTCTCTTTCTTCTGTCACTCTGTCATAAAACTCAAGTTGGTTTGTGACACAGGATTTCCCTTACCTGAAGCCGTGATGGTTATCGTTTATAAACTCATTACTTTCTAGGTGGTTGTTGTAGATTCGCCGGTACTCACCCGGCCCGGATCGTCTGGGACCAATTGTCCCCAGGCCTAGCCACGTTCCCCGCCCTCACGGGGCTCGTAGGGAGAAGCTAGGCGCCTCTGGTCTGCCATCTTCCCCGCCCCAGGGAGGCTGATGGGAAGGGCAGCCTTGTGAGCTGCAGATGGTAGCAAGCTCCAGCTTTGACACCTACCCTGCCCTAAAAGGGCTAGGCATGGTCTATTTTCCCTCAAAAAGTACTTTCTAGGTGTTCTACCACTCTTCTGATAATCTTCTCCATGACTTTGCATCCTATGAATGTCAGTTACACTTGTCTGTCTCCTCCTTTCTTACAGATTGGGATAACATTTGCCGTCTTCCACGTTTCAGGTAGTTGCCCTGATTCGATAGATGTGTTGAAGATTGTTGTTAAAGTCACACACACAGTGCCTCTGCTCCCTCTCTCAGTGCCCATGGAGAGATATTATCCGGTTCCATTTTCTTTGAGGTATCTAGGTCACTTAACAGCCTCTTCACTTCCTCCTCTGATGTATGTAATGTGTCCAGCATTGTTGAAGTACCCTTGCTGGAGTCCTTTCTGTGTGTAAAGATGGATTAGTGGATGTAATTTTTTTAATTAATTCATCTTTTCCTTTAAGTAGACTTTTCAGTAAAACTATAAAAAGTCTACTCAAAGACAAAGTTGAATTAATTAAAAAAATTACGTCCACTGATCCATCTTTACCCTATATGAATGCATAAACCAGGTAATCCAGTTAGACCAATTATTAGCTCCATAGGCTCAGTTTCCTGTAAATTATCTAAATGGATTGTAGATATTTTGAGCCCAATTATTGGAAAAATTTCTAACTTTAATGTTAAAAACAATTTAGTGGATAAATTAAGCACCTTGACTGACTTAAACGCTGACGGATGTGTCTATAAGATTCCTTGTAAAATATGTGATAAATTTTTTTACGGTCAAACTGGTAAAAGTCTTGAACAAAAATTAAAAAAACATAAATATAGCATTAGAAGTGGACAAGATTCTAATTTTCTGTTTATTCACGTAAGAGATTTTAACCTTCCAATTGATTTTCAAAATGCTGAAAAAGTTGTATCAAGCAAGTCCTGTTTCACAGAGTCGGGTGTTGTGACGTGACTGTGAGGTGTAGTCTTCCTGTAAATGTTTTGTTTTTATAGTTCCTTGATAATGTGAAGAAGTCACGAAAGCCCTTGGAATTTTCGCTAATCTTTCACAGTGGTTGTTCTGTCTTGCCGAATAGGTAAAACTGGTCAATTAGCAAGAACTCATTTAAAATTAAGTTCTTTCTAAAAATTTATCTTATAAGTTTAAAGATATATATATATATATATATTTTTTGTATTTATGTTAATATAAAAATTACTAATTTTGTACCAAAAGAACCTTAGAAAACTTACCTAACCTTATTATAACAAGCACAATTTAGTTCACCCTATTCTAACTAAATATATTTTAGATAAATTTACAATAATTTAATAATAAACGAAGACAATGATTTTTTTTTATTTCGTTAGGTTCAGAATATTTTTTTGTGAAGTTATTTCATACACAAATTTTTGCTTGCCTTATTCGGCAAGAAGAGCGTTGCTATTTAAGCCAAAAATCGCAAGTTTTACCTATTCGGCACGATATGTCATTTTGGCCCGTCCCATGGTGAGCAAAAATCACACATGACGCTCTAACCCACAGGACCACGAAATCCTACAAGAATCACGCACCCATCAGAGCTAGGTGTTTTACCGTGATCCAAGTACATACGATGGTGTGGATGCCTCTGAGCTATTTTCATTCTACTCCCCGTTTGGTGCACTAACCCAACGAGCAGTATTTTATATTGTAACCACGAGCGAGTGGTATTGATCAATAACAACACAAACTGGGAGGAGAATGAAACTTGCTCTGCTGGGTGCATGATTCTTTTAGAATTTGGAGGTCCTGTGGGTTAGAGCGCCATGTGGTTTTCGCTCACAATGAGGCGGGCCAAAACAACATGGGTTCGAGTCCTCGGCTAGTCGCAGTGTTGTTACTGATCAATACCACTCGTTCGTGATTACAATAATATATATATAATAATATATAATATATATATATATATATATATATATATATATATATATATATATATATATATAATATATATATATATATATAATATATATATATATATATATATATATATATATATATATATATATATATA
>WNWK01001796.1:27500-75000 GCA_009830355.1 Cherax destructor
AGAAACTTGAAAACCTACCTAACCTTATTACAACAAGCACAATTAAATTTAGCCTAACCCAACTAAATATATTTTAGATACGTTAACAATAATTTAATAATAAACAAACACAATGAAATATATTTTTTTCGTTAGGTTCAGAATGATTTTGGCGAAATTATTGCATACACAAAATTTCGCTTGTCTTATATGGCAAGAAGAGCGTTGCTATTTGAGCCAAAATCGCAAGTTTTACCTAATCGGCACGACATATATATATATATATATTTATATATATATATATATTATCGCACTCCCATTAATGACATCGCGCACTCCAAGTAAAGAGTGACGACCCACTTCACTGTATTTAAGCGTCATCTACTCCTCCTAGTCGATATTTACATTCCATTACAGTCTGGGCTACGCCTAGCAAATTCAGTTGAGAATGCGTATGTCATCGTAGTGTGAGACTAACTTCACCAGCTGAACTTAATGGAACACGATAGTTATATGAATATTCAATGAATTGTGTGTATACCTCTGCGTATATTCACCAAAGTGGTATAGATTTTCACAATATACGTAATGAATGGCATTTATCTGTTAGTAAATACATATATACCAAGAGAAGTATATCATTCAGTGAGTATCCGCCGTGACATGTGTATCTCTCAATATATATAGCCGAAAAGTGTATTTCTCTCAGTGTATATACAATAGGTGTCTATGTCTCAGTGTATATACAAGAGGTGTCTATGTTTCAGTGTATGTACTTACATCATGACGTATTTCTCTCCCAGTGTATATATATACAAAGAGGAGTGTATCGTTCATTGTTTATATGCCAAGAAGTGTGTATATATACCCTGAGGAGTATTTATATACTCTGAAAGGTATGTATTTCTCAGTATATATGTACTGAAATTTGCATCTTTCCCAGTGTATATACACTGAGATATATACTGTATATATGTGTAAATACACCGAATAATATGTCACTCAATGTATATACTCTGGTTGACGTGTGTTTCTCATTGTATATAAACAGTGTGATGTATATATCTGTGCAAATACATCGAGAGGCTCTAATTTCGAGTATGTCTACGGAGACGCGTGTTAGTCTCTCAGTATATACACATATACGGCGGTGTGTATATCTTGGGGAACGTCGAATCAGTGTATATCCACCAAGTAGAGTATATCTCTCAATGTGCATTAATAGACAGGTGAATTTATCTTCCTGTATACATGGTGAAATATAGTCTGTGACTTGTGTTGTCGATTCACTTTGAACCTAAGTAACCTACTTACCTATTTACTTACTTAACCATAGAAAGCAAATTCTAGTATGCCCCATAGAAGTATGAGAATAATATCACATAGTGAACCAAAAGAAGCTGGTGTCTAGACGAATGAGCACATGAAGAGAGAATAATGTGAGCCATCTATATGAACCTAGGAGAATGTTTGATGCAAGTAAAAAAAAAAAAAAAATCAGGAAAGGTACCACAAAGCTTTAGGTTCTAAATAATGGATGGTAGCCAGAAAGACAAATTAGCATCACTAGTTTAACAAATGAACACCTTTAGGAACGACTGTATACTAGGTACTGGGTAACATGCACGACACCGCCACTGGTTAGCTGGTCGACTTAGCAAGTTTCTCTATGAGACCTGCCTGAAAGTCCTCTGGGCTTGGTTGCCTTACCATATCCCCGAATGACATGCACAAGGCTCCTCTAAGTCCGGCTGGAACGGAAATCACTGGAAAGATGACCAGTTCCCACGGTCAGACTGACCAAACAATCCACCCACTGGGATACCTCATGTTTTTTATCAGCAGAGGAATAGTTGGGTTGGTGGTAGGTTGAGGCGGATTTAGCGTACATAGATATTATATTAAATACAATTTGGTGCATCATCAGTTTAATGCTGCTCTACTATAAGGGTGTTCCGTAAGCATCGATGCAAAAAGAAAATGAAAAAAAAATCGCATTAATAAAGGCTTTTATTCATAGACCGTGATCAGTGTGTCCACTATTATTACTGATACACGAACGCAGAGGAAATATCCAGTCAACAAGTACACGGTGAATGGTATTAGGATAGATAATGTTACGTACGTGGATGGTGTGTACCCACAACCCAAAACTTATGGGACACTCTTCCAATACTATTCACCAGCCACTTGTTGACTGGATCTCTCCTGGGAAATAAAGAGTATCATTACTACACGTTGGAGGACAACAGTGAATTCTTTATATAAATAAAAGGCTTCATTATTGCGTAATGCTGCCTGCTAACATTTTCTAGTTGCAAATATCTGTTCTATTATACACTAATATTCATCATATTATGAGAGGGCTAATTATTTTGTGTTGTCCATGGTCGTTAGACCTTGTTTGTAGTCCAGAGTTTATAGATGACAAAATATTGAAGATATACGAAAAAAATATTGAAGATATACGAAAAAATCTTCAGAAGTGGGTCACGCGCACCATTATATTCAGTGACAAACACGTAACAGTATGTACTAAACTTGGAAATAAATGGTATAAAATACCGACACAATGGAAAAATAGACACTTAAGCAGTATAATGTGATCCTTTATTGACAACGTTTCGCCCACGCAGTGGGCTTTATCGAGTCACAGACAGATCTACCTGGATTCAAGAAACATGAGTATTTATAGGATTTAGTCAGGTGGAGAATGCTGCATGTGACAGTCTTCAAAGTAGTGTGATATTTAAAACCCCATACTTGTCCAATCTCTTTTTAAGTTACCCAAGGTTTTAAATATCACACTACTTTGAAGACTGTCACATGCAGCATTCTCCACCTGATTAATCTTATAAATACTCATGTTTCTCTTTTTCCAGGTAGATCTGTCTGTGACTCGATAAAGCACTGCGTGGGCGAAACGTTGTCAATAAGGATCACATTATACTGCTTATGTGATTATTTTTCCATGTACTAAACTTGTATATGTATCTCTTACACCTCATATACTGTATATGCAATCTTTATGTCTATAGCGTATATCTCATATCTTTTGGACCATATTAGGTAATAAAAAATACACACACACATACACACACACACATACACACACACACACACACACACACACACACACACACACACACACACACACATATATATATATATATATATATATACATCAACAAGTCGGCCGTCTCCCACCGAGGCAGGGTGATCCAAAAAGAAAGAAAATCCCCAAAAAGAAAACACTTTCATCATCATTCAACACTTTCACCTCACTCATACATAATCACTGTATTTGCAGAGGCGCTCAGATACTACAGTTTAGAATAGTCCCTCCCAGCTGTCACTATCCCAGACCCCTCCTTTAAAGTGCAGGCATTGTACTTCCCATTTCCAGGACTCAAGTTCGGCTAAATCAATAACCGGTTTCCCTGAATCCCTTCACTAAATATTATCCTGCTCACACTCCAACAGCTCATCAGGTTCCAAAAACCATTCGTCTCCATTCACTCCTATCTAACACGCTCACACACGCTTGCTGGTAGTCCAAGCCCCTCGTCCACGAAACCTCCTTTACCCTCTCCCTCCAACCTTTTCGAGGATGACCCTACCCCTCCTTCCTTCCCCTACAGATTTATATGCTCTCCAAGTCGTTCTACTTTGATCCATTCTCTCTAAATGACCAAATCACCTCAACAACCCCTCTTCAGCCCTCTGAATAATACTTTTAGTAACTCCACAACTCCTAATTTCCACACTCCGAATTCTCTGCATAATATTTACACCACACATTGCCCTTAAACAGGACATCTCCACTGCCTCCAGCCTCCTCCTCGCTGCAGCATTTGCAACCCATGCTTCACACCCATATAAGAGTGTTGGTGCCACTATACTTTCGTATATTCCCTTCTTTGCCTCCATGGATAACGTTTTTTGTCTCCACAGATACCTCAATGCACCACTCACCTTTTTTCCTTCATCAATTCTATGGTTAACCTCATCCTTCATAAACCCATCCGCTGACAAGTCAACTCCCAAATATCTGACAACATTCACTTCTTCCATACCACCCCATTTCTTGTGACCTAATTATATCACAGGTGGGCATATTATAAGAAATGACACGCCTGATGAGAGAGGTTAAACAAAAAGATGCAGTGAGAGAATCAGAAGTGAAGAATATAAATAAGCAATAATTTGATGGAAAAACCACATTAGTAAAAAAATTGAGGGAGGTACAAATCAGGAAGTAGCCAAAAGTAGTGGGAATAAGGGGAGGGGGAATTAAGAAAGGGAGATTCGGATATGAAAGCAAAACGAGCAAGTCATTGAACTAGATTTCAGAACCTGTTCAAGATCCAAACATAAGGTCATGTCCAGGATCCAGTAATGAGAACCTACCCTGGTTCCTGACAGGAAGAGCTGCTGGGGATTTAGTCGTGCGAACCTACCCTGGTTTCAGATTGGTAGACCTGCTTATGTTCCAGTCATGCGATTCTACCCTGGTTCTAGATAGGAAGACCTATTCAGGATCTAAACATCTTAATCTATCCTGGTTCTAGATAGGAATACTTACTAAGGATCTAGTCATGCGAACCTGCACCCTTGTTCTAGATGGGAAGACCTCCTCAAGTTCCAGACATGCGAACCTACCCTGGTTCCAGACAGGAAGACCTACTTAGGATCCAAAGAAGCGGACCTGTTCTGGTTCTAAACATGGCGTTGCTTTTAGCTTATCCCATATGATGATAATTATCTATGACAAATAATAATTATCTAAACTTAGAAGTTTGCGCTGAACTCTAACCTGGACACCTGTTCATCCTCAATCAATGACGATGTACAGCTCACAAAATCTTATCCAGATATGAAAGAAGAGAACTAGAATGCTAAGTGAGTTTTCAAGACTGAATTACGAGATTAATATAAAGAATCTGAAGAACAGCCACACGTCTTCGATAGAAAAATGGAATATATTCTCAGCTTTTAGACAAATATGCATGACAAGATTCCAGAAATGGAAGTAATTTTTAACAAAATATGGTATATACTGCAAGCAGGTGTTCCTTGAAATTAGTCAGTTATTGGAGACTTGAAGTGACCACAAGTTTTCATTTGACAAGCTTTTGTAAATAAACCACAGAACGGTTGGTGATTGAATCGATAGGAGTGTCGTAAAACTTTTGTACATTAGTGTGCTGTTATATATGGTGGCTACAAAATGGTGCATCGCAATGTGATGCTGCTATATTCTATGTGATAGTTACATAGTAAGAACATTCGCAGTGTTCTGCTACCTTATTTTATATGTTTGTTATATTGTGAGAGAAACTGAGGTGTTTGGCTTCCCTAGTATGTGTGTGTGTGTGGTACTCACCTAATTGTAGCTGCAGGAGTCGAGTCATAGCTCCTTGTCCCGCCTCTTCATTGGTTGCTACTAGGTCCTCTCTCTCCCTGCTCCATGAGTTTTATCATACCTATTCTCAAAGCTATGTATGGATCCTGCCTCCACTACATCACTTTCCTCACTATTCCATTTTCTGACAAATCTATAACTGAAGAAATACTTTCTAACATCCCTCTGACTCATCTGAGTCTTTAACTTCCAATTGTGATCCCTTGTTGCTGTGTCCCATCTTTGGAACAGCCTGTCTCTGTCCACCTTGTCAATTCCTCTCAATATTTTAATGTTATCATGTCCCTCCTATCCATCCTGTCCTCCAGTGTCGTCAGGTCGATTTCCCTTAACCTTTCTTCGTAGGACATTTCCTTTAGCTCTGGGACTAGTCTTGATGCAAACCTTTGCATTTTCTCTAATCTTTTGACGTGCTTGACCAGGTGTGGGTTCCCAACTGGTGCTGCGTACTCCAATATGGGCCTGACGTACACGGTGTACAGAGTCTTGAAAGATTCCTTACTAAAGTGTCAGCATCGTGAGTGTGTGTGTGTACTCACCTAGTTGTAGTTGCAGGGGTCGAGTCACAACTCCTGGCCCCGCTAGGAGCTGTGTGTGTGTGTGTGTGTGTTTGTGTGTGTGTGTGTGTGTTGCAGGTCCGCTCAAAGTATGCAGTTACCATATTCTACATCATAGCTACAATCTAGGAACAAAAGTTAGCTATCTTTCACTCTGATATTCCTTCACACAAGATAAGTTTTAAACAAGAGACAATAAAATCTATCAACATTTGTTGGGCGACTTCGCAAGAGCTATGAGGCTATTGTTAAGCATTTCAATATGGGAACATCAGCTACGGAATCCTTATAGGTTTCGTTCCAGCAGATCTGGATTTACTATTACAAGAGAAATGTCATTTCGACCTGGAGCAAGATTTTGGGAGGTCGCGAGTAACCTGTAGCAAAAACAAAATTAGGGTGAAAACCCACAAATGAGGTGAACGAGGATATTTCCTGACGGTGTTGCCGTCCTGCAGCGACGGGTGGGTCGTGATTATGAGCTGGGTAAAAAAACATAAATATTATAATCATGTCCCGGGGATACGATCGCTGGAGTAGGGCATGATGGGTGTTCCTGTCGGCAGTATGTCCCGCCTGGCTAAAGCCCATATCCTTGCCCTATAGCCATGCCTAGCCCCATGTTCGTGCCTCACCCCGTCCAACACCACTGCCCTGGCTTACACCCCTGCTCCAACCCACGCCCAGCAATTCACCCCTGACCTTCCACACACCCCTGTCCCAACCCACCCCTGCCCCAACCCACGCCCCGCTACACACCCCTGCCGAAACCCACGCCCTGCTACACACCCCTGCCCTTCCACACACCCCTGTCCCGCATATCACCCCAGGCCACTCTCCATATCCCCACCCCACACCTCTGCCCCATACCAAAATGTCCGTTCCACATCACATGAGCTGCCCCACACTCCTGAAATACTCCTCATGCCTAGCCAGACACCCATGCCTCCCTACGCACTCCTGCCCCACCACACACTGCTGATAGCCACGTTTATGTCAGACTGACACGCATGTCACTCTCCAAACTCCTGCCTTGCTGTGTTCCACACTCATGACACACTCTACATCCAAGACTCGCAATTCACATCCTCTACTACAAATCCAAGACTCACAATTCACATCATCTACTACAAATCCATGCCTGCAAATTCATATCTCTTATCACAACTATATATTCCTCAATACCCAATTGACTACATATACCAATGCCCACACCCCACATCCCTGCTGTCATATATCATCCCAACACTCGTGCATGACTCCACTCATGCCATATCCACCTGCAACTCATCATGTACTCATGTCTCTTCATTCATTCATACTTCACGACACAACCTTTCCCACACTGTACAAAATTATGACTGATCCACATCTCAAGGTTGAAGGACTAACTAATTCAAACTACTACTTCAATGTAGATGGACTGATCACATCATGTAGATGAATGGTTCAGAGAATCGACTGGTTGATAAATTAGACACATATGCAACACTTGGGTATCTTTAATGAGGAAACGTTTCGCCACACAGTGGCTTCATCAGTCCATACAAAGGAGAATGGTGAAGAACAGGGGGAGTTTGAGGTAATCAGTCCCTCAGCCTTGATTACGTCATATTTACGTCTTCACTGCTTTTGTTGTCTTCATACAAGGACCCCAAAGGAAATAAGTCTCTTGGTGTAGGTAAACCATTGATCCCAACTCGCCCTATTATAAGTTCAGAATTCTCGACTGTATGCAATCTATTCAAATGGTTAGTTAATCTCCTGACTTCCATTGTCAGAAGGATTAAAAATAACGTTGACCTTACAGACCTAAGTTCAGAACTTAAAATTTCACATACTTTATTATAGTGAGTTTTGATGTTACAGCATTGTTTGCCAGTCTCTGTTCCTGATTTGATTACGTATTTTCAACTGGAATTAGAAAACTTCTCATTGCTTTACCCCGCTAATATAATTATTTAATTTACTAAACTTTGTGTTGTGGACTGCAGGTTTATACTCAAAGGTAAATACTATACTCAAATACAAGGCATGGCCAAGGAAAATCTCCTCAGCCCCTTACTCAGCAATTTGTATATAGAATTCTGACAGAAAAATATCCTCCCAAGTAAAGCTAAATGGTTCAGATTCGTAAGCAATGCTCTTTGTCTTTGGCCTTGAGATTACAATATTGACGAGTTCCTACTAAGACTCACTGGTTTTTTGCCGTCAATTAAGTTCACAACTGAGCGGAAAATAGATTGCAAATTGCCTTTTATAGGATAGGTGTTTTAATCCATCGTCTTGAAAGGAGATTCAAATTTAGTGTTCAGGAAGTCATGAGTCTAGGGCTAAAATTAGTGTTTCTTTTACAGTGTTCTTGAGAGCTTTGCGTATTTGTACCCCAGAGTATTTAGAAGTTGAAATTAATATGTGTCACATAGTCACATAACTGAGATACTCCAGGGATTTTGTTGAGGTGTTATTGTCAGACAAGAAGACTTTCTACAGGCCTGAACCTAGGATAGTACCTTTCAGGAAAAATGTACTAGTTTTACCTTACAATGAGAATTTAGCTAGTTTGCATTATGTACTGATAAGCTCAATATAAATATTGTTTTCAAGAACAATGTTTACAAGAAGCCCCACATCAAGATGCACCGTCCAACAATTGATAGTGTTACAGTAAGCCCCATACACTCTTTGCTCTCTTTCGCACATTAGACAAACGGTAAGCATCTCAGCCAGATTAGGCCAGATTAGTACGATTAGGACAGCCTCAGGGTGGGCAGCAGCTCAGATAATTATACCCAACTGTTCCCTCATGGAAAGAAACATAATTGAATCGTCTGTCTTAAAACATGATAGGAATGCCTTGAATAATTCTAGCCATGGGATGTTTAAACTCGACTGCAAGAGTCAATTGTTCAAGGGTATTATACAGAACTGTCAGATTGCTCATTATGCAAAGGGTCCTCATGAGGATTTGAAGATTTTAGACTCATGTTTTCTCCACCTGTCCTGCACGTTTCGCACGTTGGAGAATGCGTCCCATCCCCTCAATGGTATCGCTAGTCGGTAATTAAACAGCACCAGTGATTACACGACGCTAGTACTTTGACTACACTATTATTTAGTGAAGTGAGGAGAAGATTGGTAGTCATTACAAGTGGGAAGTTGTTCTCAACAAAAGTAGATTCATCTAAATAAGGAAGGTTGAAAGAGAAGATTTGAAGGTAGGAAATCGCTTCTCTGTTCTCCAGGACGAATGTACTTCAGTGGTCAGTGAGGTTAAAGCTTCCACTAACTCCTCTGCTAATAAAGGTAGGAATATTCTTGTGGTCAGTGACTCATGGGTAACATATATGGACTGTTCTTTCCTGAACAGAGATAGGAAGGTGAGAGAGAGAGTGTGTTTCCTGGTAGCTGGTGTTGGTGACATAGCAGGTTGGATAATATTTTGTCATGTAATGGGAGCAAGCCCATTATCTGCCTCAATGCTGTTGAAAATGATATTGTGAAGGGCAGGAGACAGGAGCTACAAGATAAGTACAAGTCAGCTATAGATTTAATTAGGTCTAGGGGAGGGGTCCCAATCATATGTAGCAACTTGCCTAGGAGTGGGGTAGGCAATGTATGGATGTCTAGGGCAACTGTTGTAAATTGCTGGCTAGACAGATGCTGCAAGGAACTTGCAGTCCTATTCATTGACAACTGGGACAATTTCTATGGCAATCATGATATGTATGCATTATATGTATGCATTATATGTACAAGAAGTCACTGTTTTTGACCTCCGTTTGGCCGATTTCATAGGACTGAGAAATTACCTGGGTGGGTTCATTGGAATGACCTGACTATGGGTCAGGTAGATGGTGATGGTTGCCGATTTGACATTTTTCAAAGCATAATTCAAGCTGCTCAGAAAGCTTATGTTTCTAATAGGGAAATTAGATCAAACAAAAATGACTAAATGGATAAACAATAGGTTGAAACTTCTCATCAGACAAAAGAGAGGCATTAACAGGCGAATCAAAAGAGAGATGGGCAGTTAAGAAATCAATAAATTTCCCTCAGTTTCAATGCAGCAAAATACCAGAAATAACAAATTATGTAGAATAGTATGAAAATAAGTTATGGATGATCAAAATCACTAGTGATGTGGTTCACAGACATAGATATATTAAAACCTAACAAATCCCCGGGCCTAATGAACTCTTCACAAGGGTTTTAAAGGAATGTAAGGAACAACGTAGCAATCCTTTGGCTTGTCTTTTCAATATATATCTAACTGGCATAGTGCCAGATAAGTGGAAAATGGTATATAATACCTTTCTACCAAAAAGGTGATAAATCCTTAGATACAAACTATCAACCAATAACCCTAACCTCCGTTGTGGGGGAAAATTTATGGTATAAATAATTGCCGAGGCATTTTCAAACCACCTATGGGTGTCCCGTTGCTCGATCGTTAGCGCACTCATCTCACACACTGAGGTCCGGGTTCGAATCTCCTCTGGTATGGCTGGAAAACATTAGGGACGTGTTTCCGTAAGACACCTACTGTCCCTGTTCACTCATCAGTTTAAAATGGGTACCTGGGTGTTAATTGACTGGTGGGTCGCATCCTGGGACAAAACTGACCTAATTTGCCGAAAATGCTCAGCATACCAAGGGGCTTTCTATATAGTATGTCATTGATGTCAGCTATGCCTGTATACCATGTACATGTACATGTAAATAAAGATTGTTGTTATTATTATTATTATTATTATTATTATTATTATTATTATTATTATTATTATTATTATAACGAATCTCAGCATGGTTTTACGAATTTGCAAACTTTTGTTCACTAAGGTATTTGAGGAGGTAGATCATGGTAATGAATATGATATTGTGTATTTGGACTTCAGTAACGCCTTTGACGGAGTTCCACATCGGAAGTTATTGAGGAAAGTAGAAGCTCACGGAATAGGAGAAATTTTTTCCTGAACAGAGGTGTGGCTGACAGATAGGCAACAAAAAATTTGCATAAATGAGAAAAATTAGAGTGAGTGTTCCACAGGGATCAGTGTTGGGCCCTTTGTTGTTCACAGTTTACATAAATGACACAGATGAGAGAATAGTGGCATAAGCAAGGTTGCCGACAATACCAAAATATGCCGTTGAATTAATTCTGATGGACACTAGAGCACTGCAGGAAGATCCAAATAGACCGATGCAGAAAAGTAGCAGATGCAGATTAATGTAGACAGATACAAAATTCTGTGCTTTGGAAAGGGAAAATAACCATGACATTATAAACTAAATAATGTAGATCTTAATATCACTGATTTCAAAAAAAGTTCTGGTTATTGTAATCTAAAACCAAGACAGCAGTGTGAGTTTGCAATAAGATAATAGACAGACCTTTCTGTTGAAAGGAGTAAGAGATGAGAGTTTGTTTTCCGGGGACTGGAAGGGACGATATTGTTAGATGTCTTGACAATATCATGAATAGTAATGGGATCAACCCTATTATCTGCCTTAGTGCTGGAAGCAATGAAATAGGCAAGATAGAAGTGAAGATTTAGTTAGAAAGTATAAGACATCAAAAATTTAAAGAAGGGGGAGACCTGTTATATGTGGATTTTGCCAAGAAGGGGTGTTAAATGAAAACTGTCCAGAAATTGATATTATTTTTGGTTGGAAAACATTAAAGATAATGAAATCCATTCATTGACAAAGGGACCACATACGGCAGAAATAATGTATGCCGGGGGGGTTTGCTAGTTCAGTTGAGGGTGTTATTTGGATTTAAACAGGATTAGATAGAGAGGTTTGGGGAAAAAATTTGAAATATTGTTTTGGGGCCTTTTGATATCAGAATTTAAAAATATCAGTCATCAAAACACTGGGAATGATAAAAAATTTGGGGCAAATGTGTTGATTACAAAAACAATAAACAAGGCCAGAAATAAAAAATGCATTTGGTAGCGTTGTAATTTTTGATGTTATTGCAATAACTGAAAATATATAATTTAAAGAGTGGGATTTGAAGGAGTGTCATATTCAGGTTGAATTATTCCATTTATATAGATAAAAGGGGGAAAGGGGGTGGAGAGCATATGTAGAAAGAATATGTTGTTTCAAATAGGTAAAAAATAGATATTAGTCGAAAACTTTTGGGGGAACTGAAAGAAAAAATATACTTTTTTGTTAAATATTGACCTCCAGGCTTAGAAAGTGATGGAGAGAAAATTTTGGGGGAGATTGTTGGGCTTTTGACACAACGAAAGGTATTTTTCCCCCGAATCGGGAATCCAGTGTTTTTCTAGAAGATTGGGGTTGCTTTTTTAAAAGTTAACTGAAGTTACCAGGGTAATAACTTGCTTGACCTGGTCTGGTCAAACAGAAACCCCGTAAAAATTTAGAGATCACTGAAGAGCTTGGGAGCATGAGAATGAGGAAAATTTTGGGAAAATTCCCCCAATTTTCGTTCTGCCAATTAAAGGGGAAGGGGAGCACCTGTCGAATCTCAACTGGGGTAATCTAATGATTTTATTATATCAATACTTACGATACCAAAGGGGACTCATTTATGTTTTTTTTTAATGTACAAGGCTAGAGATAAATTCCACAGAGAGAAATTAGATCAAATTAAAACATCCAAAATGGATGAATGAATTGGGGAACCTAGTACCAAACGAGGGTGTTTAATGCGTCCATTCAAACTGGTGCTTTTCCCAAATGAAAGATGGTAATGAATTTCCCAAAAAAGTAAATCGGGGGATAAGTTCATTCCATCAAAACGTCCAAAAGCCACTTTGCAGGCAAATTATTTGAATCAATTATGTTAATTTTTATAAGTAAGAGTAAGATGGGAGCGGGAAAAATATAGGGGAACAGTATTTAGAAAAGGGTAAAGGTTTTTGGATTTATGGATTTGGAAGGGATGATAGGGTGGATAGGGGGAATGGGGAGATGTTGCAGGTGATGGAAAGGAGGTAGGTTCTGAAAGCAGGAAAGTTTTTTAGGGTAGGAGGCCGATTTGGAGAAGGAAGTGGGATTATTTCAGAAAGATTTAACAAGGGTGTATGTCACCGTGGTTGTTCAAAAAATTTTAATGGAGTTGTGGAAGGAATTGGGGTTAAAAAAAGGGGGGAAAAAAAAAAAACTAACGAAATAGGTGTCACAGTTCTTTCCAAGACACTGTGCTTTGGGATTCTGAAGGGAAGGAGAGGTTGGGGACATTTGGAGGGATTAAAAAAAGGAAATTAAAAGGAAAAGAAAAAAAGGTGATAAGGTAAAAATTAGTAACAAAGATTGATATCAGATTGGAGGGGGGGAGATAGGGGTGAATGTTTAAATTTGGGGGAAAAACAGCAGATGGATCTGAAATTTGAGGGGAATCAAAAAGATGAGGGAAAAAGGTGAGTGGTGTTTAAAAATTCTGTGGGACAGAGAACTTTGTCCATGGAAGCAAAAGATGAATGGAGAGATAATTTACCAGCATACTTTAATTTGAAGCAAGGGGGTAATGTTTTAGTGGGATGTCATGTCTGAGGGCAATGTGGTGGAATAAATGCAGAGAATCCGGGGGGCAGGGACTAAACGTATTATCCAGAGGGCTGAGGAGGGGTTGTTGAGGTGGTTGGACATGTAGAGAGGATGGAACGAAATAGAATGACTTGCCCAAAATCTTTAGCGGAAGGAAGGCGGGACGGGGAGCCTACGAAAGGTTGGGGGGGGGGGGTAAAAGAGGTTTTGGGGCGAGGGGTTGGGGCTTCCAAAAGCGTGCGAGAGCATGTTAGGAGCAATGGACACAAAAGATTTTGGGGCTTGATGTGCTGTTGAGTGTGAGCAAGGTAGCCTTTTTTGAAGGGATTCAGGAAACCGGCAGGCAGGACTTGAGTCCGGGGGATGGGAAGAAAAGGGCCCGGGACTTGAAGGAGAGGTGTTAATGTTGTAGTTTTTTAAACTGAAGTGAAACGCCCTCTGACAAGAAAGTGATGGAGTGAATGATTTTAAATTTTTTTTGGGGCCCCCCTGTTTTGGGGGGAGACGGCCAATGTTAAAAAAAAAATGATTAGAAGTCACCTTGAACAAATTTTTTTTTTAATAAGTCTCACATGGATTATAGAGGTCGTTCCTGATTGACAAATTTACTTACGTTCTTCAGTAACGCATTTGAGTAATGTTGGGAGAATTACCGACAATATATCAGTAAAAAAGGGAAAAAAGTGCAACTAATTTGACATTTTATTGTGGCAAGTTTCCCTCCAGGGGCTTTGCAACAGTTACAAAGAATATGGGGGCACAGAGGGACATATAAGTCCAGAGTGAGGTACAAAACATAAATAATCGTTGTAGGTAGTAATGGTACTTGTGGTGGTGGGGTTAGTAGTAGTGTACTAGTTGTGGTGGTAGTAGTAGTAGTACTAGTTTTGGTGGTAGTAGTAGTAGGGGAGAAGCTATGTGTGGATGCGAGGAGGGTTACCAATGCTTCAGAGATGATGAAGCCGCCTTTATTCTGTTCAGTTGTGTTAAAAAAGGATTAATGATGATTCAATGCATTTACGAAAATTAGGTTCTTTAATCACTAGTCGGGCTTCGTTGCATATTATCAGGTGGTTGGCGGAATTCCGGTGTTGTACTCAGGCGTTGTTCAAGTTATCGTTCCTACATGCATTAATGTTTTCACTGAGACGTGTTTCAATGTTTTTTCTGTTTCACCTACGTATGTTCTGTCACAACCTCCACAAGGGATAGTGGACAGGCGACTCTAGTGTTAGTTTGTGCGAGTACTTTAGAGGCTTTCGATGCAACCTGGATGTAGGGAAGGATTATAACTTTGTTAGGAGTGGTGTTAGTGAGTGGAGAATTGATGATCCGAAGGGCTCTTGCAATCTTTGATGAAAAAGGAAGGGAAATGTAGATCAGTGAAGGTTTGGTGTATGTATGTACACTTCTTGTCAAAAAACTCTGGACTGCAAATTCAGTAAGCTGTCAGGAAAAATCCAATGATGATGTCTCTTTCGGTCTTAGTATCTTGACTGGAAGAGAAGTGTGTGATCGTTTTTGTTGGTAGGCTTCCTGTAAGAGTGTTACCTACTTTGTGAATGTGGACGTCTAGAAAAGGTAGCTTGTCATTGGACTCTTCAAGTGTAAGCTTGATAGCCGGTTCAACTTCGTTGAGCCTTACCTGAAGAATCCGCACATTAAAGAGTTTTTGAGTTATTATGAGAACGTCGTCCACTTAAGATGATGTTAGCGAAGTGTTCAGCTTCCAGCTGTTCCATATATAAGGGGGACCTCATTCCCATACCATAGGTTTGTTTGTAGAGCCTGTTATTGAAAGAAAATCAGTTGAAATTAATGCAGAGTTCAATCAAGAAGATTAAGGTCTTGATTGACTTTGTCGTAGAAGGTCAATGGCTTGTATGGTGGTAACTTTAGTGAAGAGGGAAGTTACGTCCAAACTACTTAGTTTGTTGTTGCGGATGTAGAGGTCTATGATACGGTTGAGAAGGTCGCTTAAGATGAGCGTAGCTGATGGTCCCCAGAAGATGAGAAAGATGTTTGGCGAGAACTCTACTAATTTGTGTGTTGCACTGCCTAAACCTGATGTGATTGGTGTAAGAGAATATTATGTTTATGGGTCTTAGGTAAATCATACATGCAGAAGTTTCTTCCCTTTACTAGTGCGTCTAAGTATTTGTCTCGATTTGTATAGGAAGTACTTAAAAGATCTGACTAGGACGAAATTGAAAAATATTGACCTAATCAATGCAGGGGTTTATACTATCCCCTGTGGAGGTTGTGACAGAATATACGTAGGTGAAACAGCAAGACACCTTAAACACGTCTCAGTGAACACATTAATACGTTTCATTTAATAAATGTCCTGAACTGTGCAATTGTTTCAAGTTGGAAAAATTTACATATAGAAAGAATATAGAAAAGCAATTGGTTGGTAATAGAGTTGTAGATGAGTGGAAAAAACTCTTAAGTAGCGTCATTGAACCTAAAATGTTGTGTATTTTTAAAAATAGGTTAGACCGATACATGAGTGGTTGTGGGTGAGTGTGAAATGGACCTGTCTGGCTTGGCCAGTAGGTGACTTGGACCTGCCTAGCATGGGCCAGTATTCCTGCTGCAGCTTTATGTTCTTAGGACTTAGACCACACCAGGACTTCAACCAGGCTAGTATATTGACCACTGTAAGTTCACTTATGGCTGGATGTTGCAGGTCAGTCACTATAAAGCTCTGCTGTTCTTCGCGCTTGACCTTCCACCTGACGATTACCTGAGCTTGGAACAGTGGTCGTCCTATTTCTTTTGTTACATTTATTCATCGCTCTTGTTCCCACCCAGAACCACAGCCTCTCTCTCCATTGGCCACGTACCATCTCACCTAGACACCTACTGTAGAACTAATTTTTTAACATAAAAGAAAGGAGGAACACTGCAGGAGGCCTGTTGGCTTAACTACCTAATTCTATGTTATATTGGCAATATTCATTATATTTATCGCCTACTCTACAGTGTTGTTCCCTGTCGGATCCCTTGGAGGATGAAGATCAAGATTTTACTTTTTTACACAAATCAGTTTTACGGGTTTAGGAGCTGTTATCGTACCTCAGCTCATTTCAACGACAAGCCCTATCTAAGGTATACTACCATCCCCCAGGATGCGACCCACACCGGTCGAGTAACACCCAGGTAGCTGTGATAAATGGTTTTGAAACCGACAAGTTGAAGATTGAGACACTTATGCAAAATATGGAAATCTTTATTAAGGAAACGTTTCGCCACACAGTGGCTTCATCAGTCCAATGCAAGGCAGAATGGGTAAAGACGCAGACCTACTTATAATAGTGGATGGTTCCATTGTGACTCCGCCTCCTCCTGCTTCCACTCACCTGACTACAGTATATAAGTTACTTCTACGGCCATATGTTGTACTTTCTACAAGAGTGATGGACTGAACACGTCGATTCCAGGCTGAGGGACTGATTACCTCAAACTCCTCCTCTCCTTACACCTTTCTGCTTTGTAATGGACTCATGAAGCCACTGTGTGGCGAAACGTTTCTTTAAAGATTCCCATATGTTGCATAAGTGTCTCAATCTTCACCCAGGTACCTACTTACTGCTAGGTGAACAGGGACAACAGGTATAAGGAAACATGCCCAAGGTTTCCACCCTTGCCGGGGATTGAACTGCGGACACAGTGTGTGTGAGCTGATATTATTAGAAATAATGCATCTGAATGTCGACGAATATAAAGAAAACGTTTCGCCACGCATTGCTTCATCAGTCCTAAACGGTGAAGAACAGGAGAGTTTGAGGTAATCAGTCGATCTGATAGCCTCAACTGTATACAGATATTCAGAATCATAATGTAGAAGTATTACAAGAGTTGTACTGGCAATCTACATGGAATGCAGGTTAGGCGGAATAATTCCTTATAGTCCCAAATGTTGTTTTTGACGATGATGAATGTCAAAGAACGCAGTTGATCAATAGATCAGGACCCTGAAGAAGTTCGCCGAGTGCTACAGTATCAAGGATTAGTCGAGTTTGAGGTAATCAGTCGCAGGCGACTGATTACCTCACCTGTCTACAGTATATAGCTCACTTCTTCGCACATATGCTGAATTCTTTTCAAGATTGATGGACTGATTACATCGACTCAGGTTGAGGGACTGATTACTTCAAACTCCTTCTGATCTTCCCCATTCTTCATTGCATGGGACTGATGAAGCCCCTATGTGGCGAAACGTTTCTTCAATAAAGATACCCAAGTGTTGCATATGTGTCTAATTGATCAACTTGTCGGTTCTCTGAACCATTCATCTACATATGGATACAGAAACCTGTAACTCACTCTCATAACATTGACTGAAATAAGCACATTCACGGAGCAACTTGCAGTGCACTCACTGATGATGGAGCAAGTTACAAGTACAGTACTTGGTTACAAGTACTGTACTTGTAACCAAGTACGTACTGTACTTGTAACCAAGTACGTACTGTACTTGTAACCAAGTACTGTACTTGTAACCAAGTACTGCACTTGTAACCAAGTACTGTACTTGTAGCCAAGTACTGTAATTGTAGCCAAGTACTGCAATTGTAGCCAAGTACTGTACTTGTAACCAGTACTGTACTTGTAACCAAGTACTGTACTTGTAACCAAGTACTGTAATTGTAACAAGTACTGTAACAAGTACTGTAACAAGTACTTGTAACAAGTACTTGTAACAAGTACTGTAACAAGTACTTGTAACAAGTACTTGTAACAAAGTACTGTAACAAGTACTTGTAACAAGTACTGTAACAAGTAGTTGTAACAAGTACAGTGGTTACAAGTACTGTACTTGTAACCAAGTAAGTACTGTACTTGTAACCAAGTACAGTACTTGGTTACAAGTAAAGTACTTCTAACAGTTTCGCACGTACACAATTATCATACATAATGCAATGTGTGGTAAGTCTTGTGGTCACTGTCTTGGTAAGTCTTATGTTCACTGTCTGGTAAGTCTTGTGGTCACTGTCTTGGTAAGTCTTATGTTCACTGTCTGGGTAAGTCTTGTGGTCACTGTCTTGAGCACAATATTCTTGACTGTCACTTATTAACGAATAACAACATAGAAAGTATAATAAATTGTGCAATATATCGTTGTATGTTATTGCAAATATAATTCCAGTTTATTTAAGTAAATATATTTGCATGAAGCTTGACATATAAACGTATATCCGGATGGATCTTATTTTGTGGCCTTTTTTCCTTGGCCTTTTATGCATAGTAAAGTTCCTGTGCTACCAGCTACTGAATGGATATGGGATGCGCTCTGCACTAGCCGCTTCGGGGGCAAAATCTAGAAGCCTAAATTCTTATAAATTCTCCCATAGAACTTACATATATTTACAAATGTCCCGTAGCTCGGTTGGTAGCGCACTCAGCTCACACAATGAGGTCAATGATTCGATCCCCGGTACGGATGGAAACATCTGGGTGTGTTTCCTTAAGAAACCTGCTTTCACTGCTCACCAATTACTAAATAGGTATTTGGTTGTTATTTGACTGGTGTGGGTCGCATCCTGGGGACAAAAAAAATTAACCTAAGTTGGCCAAAATGCCCTACATAACCAGGGGCTTTCTGTATAGTGTATCATTGATGTCAGCTGTGGTCTGTATAAGTTGTATCATGTTCTTGTAAAAACAAAGATTATTATTATTTTTATTATTATTATTATTATTATTATTATTATTATTATTATTATTATTATTATTATTATTTCTCGGGTGACGGTCTGTTCTTCAGTTGTGTCAATACATAAATAACCAGTAGTTAGTTTCAAATGAATTATTTTTCGCGCATTTCTTTACTTTTCAAAATTCGCTAAAAATTAAATATTTGATATTCTCGGTAAGGTTAGATTTGCTAAGGTTTAATTAAGCTAACGCATATTTGCCTATATTTTCGTATAATTTCGCAGCAATAACGATGTGTTTAAAGACGGATGGCTAACTGATCGAGTCACTAATTTACAACGTATTCCTGGTAACTAGAAAGTCGAAAAACTGTATATTCCGAATGTCAAAAAATATATAGTAAACAATGTGGAGGACTGGTTGTTGGGAAAGAGGAGGGAAATGGAATAAAAAAAAAAAGTGAACGAAGATTTCACCCTTTCTTTTCAAAATTTGCTCCTAAACGCCAGCCATGAATAAGAGTTCAAGGCATTGCTATAATTAAATGTAAATTACCGGAGCCTCACACTTTACAAGCTACACCTTGGGTGTGAATTACAGTCTTTGCGTCTCTCCACCGACTCCTTAATGACATGCTATTGAGTAGTCCACATCAACCCGCCTCATCTTCAAGAGTTAATTGATTAAGTACGCTATATTCTTGCAACACCGCCAATTGCACCGATCGTCAATGAATGTTGCCGCTAAGACACCATGTATACTGGGCGGAGTGTGTTTGTCTGAATCTGCAAAGGGAAGAGGAGATAAATAATCTCGCTGGACGTGAACCACAGGACGTCGATGTGCAATTGTTTCTGGCTGGGTGTAAGGGAAAAAACTTGGTGCTGGGAGGATGTAAGGCCAGTCCAGGGGTCCCACATTGACTGGCCTCGGCCGACAACACACACTTATTAAGACAACCACGGTGGCAGCTTTATTCGCATTATTAATCCGGAGGATTAGTAGCTCAGAATAATCCAAGAAAGACGATCAGTTTAGTTTTATTTCACTGGTGTCTTTTGGTCCTCTTCGCTAAGATGCAACCTTTAAGAACAATAATATTAAGATTAATAATAATATATTTATTTACTACAAGTACATGTACAAGGTATACAGACCATAGCTGACATCAATGACATACTACTATATAGAAAGTCCCTTGCTATGATGAGCATTTTCCGTAAATTAAGTCAGTTTTATCCCAGGATGCGACCCACACCAGTCCACTAACACCCAGGTACCCATTTTACAGATGGGTGAACATGGACAACCGGTGTAAAGAAACACGCCCAATGTTTTTACCTTCGCTGGGAATCGAACCCAGACCCTCGCCTTGTGAAGCGAGAGCTTCAGCCACCTGGCCACGGGGCACCTAGTTCGCAGTCACCTACTTGCTTATTTACTGGTGAGTGAATAAGGGTTAGGTTAGGTAATATTCGTCAGGAAACAGGACAAGTGTTTCCTGAAGCGGGTCTTAGTTATATGATGACCCGCAGCTGAAGCTTTTGATTATCTGTTCGAAGACTTCCGCTGGCTTACCGGTCCACCCCTTTAAAAATTAGGGTTATAAGTTGAAAATAGGAATCAGGTGAAGCGTTTCTCCTACGTGGCAGGTTTCTCCAGTCAATTGGAGACGCCTATCGTGCAGGCGAAACATTCCAACAATAAGGATACCCAACTGTTGCACTTGTGTCTTAGTCATCAGCTGACAGCAGGACAGAGACTGAAACATGTTCTAAAAACCGACGAGTTGATCAATGAAACACTTAAGTACCCAGTGGCTGCTTCAGTCCAATACAACATGCGTAAGGAAACATAATACGCGGCTACGACCTCCTCATTCGGTTGTGATCCACGAACTATGGTTAGTATTATCCACATCCACCTCTTATACTCCCCACATTTACCGTATAATAGTCACATAATTATCCAGACTTAAAGCACAAAAATCGTTTCAAGTGATGATTAATAAGGATATGCAGCGAGTGGAGCGTCTGTCAATATTAATCACGCTCCACAGAGCATGAGTCTTTGTTGACATGCTGGAGGTACGATGGCTGGCGGTGATTTATAAGGAGGAAATTTATCCTCGTATGTTGTTTATGTCTGCTGGTCTCACGCCTGACCGCTCGTCTGGCAATAAACACAGATTATGAGGAAGGCCAGTGTTTTCGGAAGGTTATATATCCAAAATATTTTAAGAATGCTCAGTAGCATTCTGCTCACGAACGATGACCCGGATTTAATCTCGTGGAAGACCGGATGTATAAACACATCTGACAATGCTGTAAATATTTACCCAGCAATAAACAGATACCAGAATTTCAGTTAACTGTTAATGATCGCATCCCAGGAGAGAAAACACATCAAGTACTCCTATTGGTTATAATCATAACCATGATTTTTAAAGAGGTAGACAGGTAAGCCAGCGGAAGTCCTCGCTCAGATGTCCATAAGCTCCAGCTGTGGGTCATCATATGATTAAGACCCGCATCAGGAAACATCCTGTTTCCTGACAAACATTATACCTACCCACCCAGGAAAAAAACACAATTTCTGAAGTTAAGAATCCAAATAAAATCTTTTGGCAGAATGCCTTTTTTTTCCCGGGGTCTTTTGATCCTCGTGTCTATTATATAAGTCAGAGCGGTCGACTAACACACATGTACCTATTTATTATTAGGTGAACATGGCCGACAGGTATAAGGAGAAGTGCTACATACATCCCATCAACCAAGAAATCGAGCCTGCGTCTTTTGGGTTGTGAGCCCAGCGCACACCTACCGAGCTACGAGTAATCCATTATACCAACAATTGTCGCATAATGTTTTACATGTCATTCAAAGATATTTATCATTAGATCAACCCAAAATGCTTCTACTAAAGTGCTTCACTTTTTGACATGGTGATCTCAAAGCTTCCAATTCTCACTGAAATGCTTATTCAGCGTGACTCACGAAATCGTAATGACACTATTGCAAACAAACCATACCACGGGTGGGGTTCGAACCCGCGGTCAGAGAGTCTCAGAACTCCAGACCGTCGCGTAAGCCACTGGGCCAGCAAGCTTAATAAGATTCATCCAACTAGGCATATTTCTACACCATACGCGACGGTCTGGAGTTCTGAGACTCTCTGAACGCGGGTTCGAACACCACCCGTGGTATGGTATGCTTATTCAGGTCTGGTTAGGTTAAATTAGGTCTGGTTAGGTAAGGTTAGCTCTGGTTATGTTAGGTTAGATTAGGTCTGGTTAGATTAGGTGGGGTCTGGTTAGGTCTGGTTAGGTTAGATTATGTCTGGTCTAGAAAGGTTAGCTCTGGTTAGGTTAGATTAGGTCTGGTTAGCTTAGGTTTGGTTGCTTTAAGGTAGGTTAGGTTAGAAAAGGTTAGTTTTAGTTATTAAGGTAGGTTATGTTAGGTTGGGTTAGGTTACATAAGCTTGTAATGAAGCGACTCAGGTGGTAGCGCTCTCGTCTCACAACTGAGAGACCAAAGTTCTATCTCGGAATAAGTAGAAACGTTGGGACTGATTCCTAATTATTTAACTTATTACCTCAGTTCACCAAGTAGTACGTAGTTGGGCTCTTAGTTTACTATGGATTGCTTTCCAGAGAAGGTGTTAGCATCACACTGATGGATAAAGACAAAAATACAGTATAAAGTGATCTGTTATGAAAACATTTCGCTCACACAGTGGGCTTTATCTGGTCACGAAAAGATCCACTGATTTCCCAGGGTAGATCTGTTTGGGAATTAATAAAGTCCACTGTATGGGCGAAACGTTATCAACAAAATATCGCATAATACTGTACTGTGTCTAGAAACGATGCGTCTAGCAACAATACGTCTAGCAACGATACGTCTAGCAAAAATACGTCTAGCAGCGTGTAGACAACGTGTAGATGTGATAGTGGCACTGTTGTGATCCTTGAAGGTGAGATCCTCAGACATTACCACTCCCAGGTCCTTCACATTACTTTTCCGCTCAATTGTGTGATTAGAGTTTGTTGTATACTCAGTCCTAGTTATTATTTCCTCCAGTTTTCCATAACGGAGTAGTTGGAATTTGTCTTCATTGAACATCATATTGTTCTCTGTTGCCCATTGGAAAACTTGGTTTATATCTTCTTGGAGATTTGCCGTGTCCTCAATGGATGACACTCATGCAGATCCTAGTATCATCTGCAAAGGATGATACAGTGCTGTGGTTTACATCTCTGTCTATGTCTGATATGAGAATGAGGAACAAGATGAGGGTGAGTACTGTGTCTCGTGGAACAGAGCTTTTAACTGGAGCAGCTTCCGATTAAATTCTGCTGACCACTACTCTTTGTGGTCAATTGGTTAGAAAGTTGAAGATCCATCTGCCCACTTTGTCAGTTATCTTTCGCACCATGGTCACACTTGTCGAAGGTTTTTGCAAAGTCTGTGTATATTACGTCTTCATTCTATTTTTGTTCCAGTGCATCCAAGACTATATCATAGTGATCCAGTAGTTGGGAGAGGTAGGAGCGACCTGCTCTGAACCCATGTTGCCCTGGATTGTGCAATTGTTGGAAGTTACCGAGATTTGCAATCATGCTTCTTAGTACTCATTCAAAATTTTTTATGATGTGAGATGTCAGAGCTATTGGTCTATAGTTCTTAGCTATTGCTTTGCTGGGAACTTTATGGAGTGGGCCTATATCCCCACTCCATAAAGTGGGATTACACCCGTGTCTATGCTCCCTCTCCATAGCATACTTAAGGCAAGTGAAAGTTCTTAATGAAAACGGAATTTCACGAGTCTGGGCCTGGGGTTGAGTGCATGGCCATGTTGTCGATGGATTTTTCAAAGTCTAGTGGAGTTAAGATTATGTCAGAAATTTGGCATGCATCGACAGGGTTTTGAGGGTCATTCTTGAAAAAATCTAGCAATGATACGTCTAACTTGCAATATATACGTCTAGCAACAAAACGTCTAGCAACAAAACGTCTAGCAACAAAACGTCTAGCAACAAAACGTCTAGCAACAAAACGTCTAGCAACAAAAAGTCTAGCAACAAAACGTCTAGCAACAAAACGTCTAGCAACAAAACGTCTAGCAACAAAACGTCTAGCAACAAAACGTCTAGCAACAAAACGTCTAGCAACAAAACGTCTAGCAACAAAAAGTCTAGCAACAAAAAGTCTAGCAACAAGGCGGCCGAGGGAAAAAACATTGATACAATCCCTTCGTGCCGATGGGCCCTGATCCACACGTGTGGATCAGGGCCCCAGGGTACCTCTGGAGACTTTAAAGCCGTCGACCACATGCAGTGCACACTGTCTCTCGACCATAACTGCATCACCACTACTCTGTGATTTGTTTCCTACACAAGATTTATATTTAGTTGAGTCATAATCTTGAGTTACTTATTGTGTTTTGTCGCGTGGTGTGGTGTTACTTATAGTGTTGTGTTATGGTGTGGTGTTACTTATATTGTGTTATGGTGTGGTGTTACTTATAGTGTTGTGTTATGGTGTGGTGTTACTTATATTGTGTTATGATGTGGTGTTACTTAGTGTTATGGTGTGGTGTTACTTATAGTGTTGTGTTATGGTGTGGTGTTACTTATATTGTGTTATGATGTGGTGTTACTTAGTGTTATGGTGTGGTGTTACTTATAGTGTTGTTTTATGATGTAGTGTTACTTAGTGTTGTGTTATGGTGTGGTGTTATATTTGTGTTATGGTGTTACTTATAGTGTTGTGTTGTGGTGTAGTGTTATAGTGTTGTGTTATGGTGTTGTGTTATGGTGTGGTATATTTTTGTGTTATGGTGTGGTTTTACTTATAGTGTTGTGTTATGGTGTGGTGTTACTTAGTGTTGTGTTATGGTGTGGTGTTACTTAGTGTTGTGTTATGGTGTGGTGTTATATTATTGTGTAATAGTGTAGTGTTACTTATAGTGTTGTGTTATGGTGTGGTGTTACTAATGGTGTGGTGTTACTTATATTGTGTTATGGTGTGGTGTTACTTATAGTGTTGTTATGGTGTTGTGTTATGGTGTGGTGTTATATTTTTGTGTTATGGTGTGGTGTTGCTTATAGTGTTGTGTTATGGTGTGGTGTTACTTATAGTGTTGTGTTATGGTGTGGTGTTATATTGTTGTGTTATAGTGTGGTGTTATATTTTTGTGTTATGGTGTTGTGTTACTTATAGTGTTGTTATGATGTGGTGTTGCTTATAGTGTTGTGTTATGGTGTGGTGTTACTTATAGTGTTGTGTTATGGTGTGGAGTTATATTGTGTTATGGTGTGGTGTTACTTATAGTGTTGTGTTACGGTGTGGTGTTCTTTATAGTGTTCTGTTATGGTGTGGTGTTACTTATATTGTTGTGGTATGTGGTGTTACTTATTGTGTTGTGTTATGGTGTGGTGTTATATTGTGTTATAGTGTGGTGTTATATTGTGTTATGGTGTGGTGTTACTTATAGTTTTGTGTTATGGTGTGGTGTTACTTATAGTGTGTGTTATGGTGTGGTGTTATATTGTTGTGTTATGGTGTGGTGTTACATAGTGTTGTGTTATGGTGTGGTGTTATATTGTTGTGTTATGGTGTGGTGTTACATAGTGTTGTGTTATGGTGTGGTGTTACTTATAGTGTTGTGTTATAGTGTGGTGTTACTTAGTGTTGTGCTGTGGTGTGGTGTTACTTATAGTGTTGTGCTATAGTGTGGTGTTATTTATAGTGTTGTGCTATAGTGTGGTGTTACTTATGGTGTTGTGTTATGGTGTAGTGTTACTTATCGTGTGGTGTTACTTAGTGTTGTGTTATGGTGTGGTGTTACTTAAATTGTTGTGTTATGGTGTGGTGTTACTTATAGTGTTGTGTTATGGTGTGGTGTTACTTATAGTGTTGTGTTATGGTGTGGTGTTATATTATTGTGTAATGGTGTGGTGTTACTTATAATGTTGTGTTATGGTGTGGTGTTATGGTGTGGTGTTATGGTGTGGTGTTATGGTGTGGTGTTACTAATGTGGTGTCTTAATTGTGTATGTGGTGTTACTTATATTGTTGTTATGGTGTTGTGTTATATTGTTGTGTTATGGTGTGGTGTTATATTTTTGTGTTATGGTGTAGTGTTACTTATAGTGTTGTGTTATGGTGTGGTGTTGCTTATAGTGTTATGGTGTGGTGTTACTTATAGTGTTGTGTTATGGTGTGGTGTTATATTTTTGTGTTATGGTGTAGCGTTATAGTGTTGTGGGATGGATTGGTGTTACTTATAGTGTTGTGTTATGGAGTGGTTTGCTTATAGTTTTGTGTTATGGTGTGGTGTTACTTATAGTGTTGTGTCATGGTGTGGAGTTATATTGTTGTGTTATGGTGTGGTGTTACTTATAGTGTTGTGTTATGGTGTGGTGTTACTTATAGTGTTGTGTAATGGTGTTACTTATAGTGTTGTGTTATAGTGTGGTATTAGTGTTATGGTGTGGTGTTACTTATTGTGTTGTGTTATGGTGTGGTGTTATATTGTGTTATGGGGTGGTGTGTCTTAGTGTTGTGTTATGGTGTGGTGTTACTTATAGTGCTGTGTTATGGTGTTACTTATAGTGTTGTGTAATGGTGTGGTGTTCTTTATAGTGTTGTGGTATAGTGTGGTGTTATAGTGTTATGGTGTGGTGTTATAGTGCTGTGTTATTGTGTGGTGTTATATTGTTGTGTTATGGTGTGGTGTTACTTAGTGTTGTGCTCTGGTGTTACTTATAGTGTTGTGCTATAGTGTGGTGTTACTTATAGTGTTGTGTTAGTGTGGTGTTACTTATAGTGTGGTGTTACTTATGGTGTTGTGTTATGGTGTGGTGCTACTTATAGTGTTGAGTTATGGTGTGGTGTTACTTATAGTGTTGTATTATGGTGTGGTGTTTCTTAGTGTTGTGTTATGGTATAGTGTTATGGTGTGGTGTTATACTGTTGTGTTATGGTGAGGTGTTACAGTGTTGAGGTATGGTGTGGTGTTACTTATATTGTTGTGTTATGGTGTGGTGTTACTTAGTGTTGTGTTATGGTGTGGTGTTACTTTGTGTTGTGTTATGGTGTGGTGTTAGTGTTGTGTTATGGTTTGCTGGTATTTAGTGTTATGGTGTGGTGTTACTTAGTGTTGTGTTATAGTGTGGTGTTACTTATAATGTTGAGTCATAGTGTACAGTGACTTTTTGTGTCACTTATGATGTTGCATTATTTATGTGTTGCTTATAGTGTAGAACTAATTGTGATGTGTTTTAACATGTGTGCTATCTTCTGCTTCCTCTTCCCCTTCTTTCTCATCTTCCTTCTACTCTTCCTTCTCCTCTTCCTCCTCCTCCTCTTCTCCTCCTGTTGCTGCTGGCGGAATTTTTTTTTTCTGCGATCCAAAGTTTTATTATAATTTCTTCCATAACAAGAGAACTCAATCGATGGGTTTCAGTTTTTCACTGTTGGTACTTGAGATGTATCGGACTTCCCGCGGATGCTGATGCGGATGTAAGAAATTGTGCGGATGTTCCGCGGATGCTGATGCGGATGTAAGAAATTGTGCGGATGTTCCGAGGATGCTGATGCGGATGTAAGAAATTGTGCGGATGTTCCGCGGATGCTGATGCAGATATCCGATACATCACTAGTATGTACGGTAACTAAGGTAAAATCTAGGTAACTATCGTGTACAGTCGTCATCTGGCTAGTGTTGTAGAATCGGTTCCAAAAATTCTACGACTGGATCCTATATCTTTCAAAAGCGTCTGCTCTTGTAGAGTTCAAAACAGATGCATAAAAAAAACTTGAAGAGGGCTAAGAGTAAAACCTAAGGTGAGTAGGGCGGACTTGTGCGTGCTACGCACCTCAGGCAAATAAGCATTAAGATTGGTTTATGTGCGAGCAAAACTGTCAGTAAACCAACAAAGTTAAAACATTTGGAGTCGTTAGAATCAACGTGACAACTAATGAAGGATCAGTCTCATAAAAATCGTAATAAGAGGATACCAAACAAATCATAGGATCAAACACCACCAGTACCGTGATTTATTAAATGTCTCTTCTAATCGACTTCAAACTTTTAGATCTAGTATGTTACCTGGATGCATCGCATTGTTATTAATTTACAGTGGTCTCAATTTGACAATTTAAATAGATATGATGCCTTTGATGATGAATTTCGAGAGTCTTGCTACTCTCGGAGCCCGGCCATGGGCCAGGCTCGTATCCGGAACACTATATCCGGACACTAACATCCGGACACTAAGTACAGTGGTACCTCGGTATACGACCTTAATTAATTCCAGAAGGCTGTTCAAGTGCCGATCTCTTCGAGTACCGAACGAATTTGTTCCCATAAGGACTAATGTAAAGTAGATTAATCCGTTTCAGACCCCCAAAAATACACTTACAAAAGCACTTACAAAAATACACTTGCATAATTGTTCGAGTTGGGAGCTGTTGGTATACTGAGGTACCAATGTAATGCCTTTTCTGACCGTCTTTAAAATATCAACGTCTAGGCATTCCACATGAAGGATGACACCGCGTAAGTCTGTGTACATGTCAGTTTGAAACTTTATTGACAGTGTTAAAAAACTTGGAATCTCTCCAAAAACCCGTATTTGGGAAAGAAATTTTATGACCGCGTTTCTGTATTTCTGGACCAATGTCAAGTCACAACTGGGGCGGGAAAAGCAGAGAAGGCCAGAAGACTGTACGGTAGTGGTCGGGGAAGAAAAGAATGGTAACAGTAGTAGAAGTTGAAGTAGTAACAGTAGTAGTGGCAGAAGTAGTACAGGTAGGAGTAGTAGAAGTCGTAGTAGTAGTAGTAGTAGTAGTAGTAGTAGAAGTAGTAGTAGTAATATCAGTAGTAGTAGAAGTAGTAGTAGTAATAACAGTAGTAGTACCAGTAGTAGTAGTAGTAGTAGTAGTAGTAGTAGTAGCAGTAGTAGTAGCAGTAGTAGTAATAGTCATAGGAAATAGCAATAGTGTTAGAAGAAGTAATTGTATAGAGTTTAGTAATAGACAAAGAATTTATTGTATAGTATTAGTAAGAGGAGTCAGCAGCAGCAGCACCACCACCAGCAGCGCTACAAGCAGCACCACCAGCAGCGCTACAAGCAGCACCATCAGCAGCACCACCAGCAACAGCACCACCAGCAGCGCTACAAGCAGCACCACCAGCAGCGCTACAAGCAGCACCACCAGCAGCACCAGCAGCGCTACAAGCAGCACCACCAGCAGCAGCACCACCAGCAGCACCACCAGCAGCACCACCAGCAGCACCACCAGCAGCACCACCAGCAGCACCACCAGCAGCGCTAAAAGCAGCACCAGCACCAGCAGCGCTACAAGCAGCACCACCAGCAGCAGCACCAGCACCACCAGCAGCAGCACCAGCACCACCAGCAGCAGCACCAGCACCACCAGCAGCAGCACCAACACCACCAGCAGCAGCACCAGTAGCACCACCACCAGCACCACACCAGCAACAGCACCAGCACCACCAGCAGCAGCACCAGCACCACCAGCAGCGCTACAAGCAGCACCACCAGCAGCTCTACAAGCAGCACCACCAGCAGCGCTACAAGCAGCACCACCAGCAGCGCTACAAGCAGCACCACCAGCAGCGCTACAAGCAGCACCACCAGCAGCAGCACCAACACCAGCAGCAGCAGCACCAGCAGCAGCACCAACACCACCAGCAGCAGCACCAGCACTACCAGCACTACCAACACCAGCAGCAGCAGCGTCGGCGGTGGTGGTGGTTGTGATGGTGGTGGTTGTGATGGTGGTGGTGATGGTGGTGATGGTGGTAGTGGTGATGGTGGTAGTGGTGTGGTGGTAGTGGTGGTGGTGGTGATGGTGGTAGTAATGGTAGTGGTGGTGATGGTGGTGGTGATGGTAGTGGTAGTAGTGGTGGTGATGGTTTTGGTGGTAGTGGAGGTAGTGGTGGTGATGGTGGTAGTAGTGGTGGTGGTAGTGGTGGTGATGGTGGTAGTAGTGGTGATGGTGGTGATGGTGGTAGTGGTGGTGGAGGTAGTCGTGGTGATGGTAGTGGTGGTTGTGGTAGTGGTGGTGATATTGTTGGTGGTGGTGGTGGTGGTAGTGGTGGTGGTGGTGATGGTGTTAGTGGTGGTAGTGGTGGTGATGGTAGTGGTGGTGGTGGTGATGGTGGTAGTAGTGGTGGTGATGGTGGTAGTGGTGGTGGTAGTGGTGGTGGTGATGGTGGTAGTAGTGATGGTGGTAGTGGTGATGGTGGTAGTGGTGGTGGTGGTAGTGGTTGTGCTGGTAGGGGTTGTGGTTGTGGTGGTATAAGAGCAAAATAACATTGGCACTGCAGGAGACCTACTGGCCCTCGCTTGGCATTACTAATGATAGGGTAATGACAGTGAATTACATTTTAAGGTATCATAAGACTTTACCACCAGTCCCTAAGGATGGGGGGATGCAGATAAAAATTGCGGTAGGCCTACTGACCTAAGTTAGAAAAAAGGGAAATGATATAAAGGACAGTCAAAAGAGAGGAAAGGCAAAGAATATGCGGAAACAGGTCAAGAGGAAAGATAAGGTCAAGTCACAAGTGTTCTGAAGATTAACACTTCGACCATTTACAAAGTCTGACCGAAACGTCGTCGTAAGCTCCTCTCTCCTATGGGCGGATTATTTGTGTTAGTGGAGAATGTATCTGATGTTATGCCAGAAAAAATTCTAAATGCTATAGTATTATGCCTCTTCTCCATGTGGCATGAGCCTTTAATGGCCTTGGAGGTGCAAATTTCCCAAATTAACTTGAAATTCTTGGATAAAATGCAATAACATAAAACAATATCTGGTCGCCTAAGTTTAAAGTTGAAAATTAGACACATGTGAAACATCTGGGTATCTTTACTGTAGACGTTTCGCCCTCCAGTGGCTTTATCAATACAGATTCTAGGACATAACTTGACGACAGTAGAACTATATACAAAATATGAGGTAATCAGTCCCTCGGCCTTGGAGTTGGTGTTAACAGCACCGTAGTTGCAAAAATGTCACTGAACGTGTTGCAGTCCATGGTAAACCTCTATATATCATGGTGGGTGATGGTGCCCACTCATGTCATGGTGGGTGATGGTGCCCACTCATGTCATGGTGGGTGATGGTGCCCACTCATGTCATGGTGGGTGATGGTGCCCACTCATGTCATGGTGGGTGATGGTGCCCACTCATGTCATGGTGGTGATGGGCCACTCATGTCATGGTGGGTGATGGTGCCCACTCATGTCATGGTGGGTGATGGTGCCCACTCATGTCATGGTGGTCATGTTGGTGGGTGACGGCTTACTCGTGTCATTTTGGTACGTGATGATGCTTATTCATGTCATGTTGGTAAGTGACAGTGTTCGATCAAGTCATAGTGGGTGATGGGGCTCACTTATGTCATGGTGGGTGATGATGCTCACTCATGTCATGTAGGTTTGTGACGATGCTCACTCATGTCATGTTGGTTTGTGACGATGCTCACTCATGTCATGTTGGTGGGTGATAGTGTTCACTCATGTCATGTAGGTTTGTGACAGTTCTCACTCATGTCATGGTGGTGGGTGATGATGTTCACTCATGCCATGTAGGTTTGTGACATTGCTCACTCATGTCATGGTGGTGGGTGATGATGTTCACTCATGCCATGTAGGTTTGTGACATTGCTCACTCATGTCATGGTGGTGGGTGATGATGTTCACTCATGCCATGTAGGTTTGTGACATTGCTCACTCATGTCATGGTGGTGGGTGATGGTGTTCACTCATGTCATGTAGGCTTGTGACAGTGCTCACTCATGTCATGGTGGTGGGTGATGATGTTTACTCATGCCATGTAGGTTTGTGACGGTGCTCACTCATGTCATGTTGGTGGGTGACTGTGCTCACTCATATCATATTGATGGGCGACGAGGCTCACTCGTATGCAAATTAGCCACAGCCACCTAACTCCAAGTTATCTGGTGGAGCAACTCTCCTGCCTGTGATGTATTAAAGCTGTGTTGGGAGCAGTTGCTGTGTACCTCACTGACCAACTTGAGTTCACAAGTCCCAATATTCGTCTTAACACAGCTGAGAGAGTTTGTTCTCACTCTCAGTTAGAAATAGAACTCCCTTCTACGGAATAGTTATAATTGTAATCTTAGTTTTTAATGAGATGGACCAGTAAGCCAGCTGAAGGCCTCGTTCAGATGACCAAAATCTGCAATAGCTGGTCATCATATGAATAAAACCCGCGCAAGGAAACACTTGCCCTGTTTCCTGACGAATGTTACCTACCTACCAACTTTCTTTGGATCGAACCTAATTATTTTTCAATCCCAACGTGCTGCATAATTTATCACCTTCATATGTTAATATGACTTGTAAAGGATCCAAGTGTGTCTGTTATTTATGTACTATTCATCAAGTGGATGAACATATCAAAACAAAATCTTTATCACTGTCAGTCGTTCTGTAAGTGAGCATACCACTGTAAAGGTAATTCTGGGTAGTGTGAATCACACTGAGTGAACATATCACAGAAGAGACAGTAATGAGCAGTGCCACTCACGCTATGAGGAAAAATACCATCATAGGATAGGATTTAGAATCCTCATTCATCCTGTGAAGAGTGTACTGGATAGTGCCACTCATCCTGTGAAGAGTGTACTGGATAGTGCCACTCATCCTGTGAAGTGTACTGGATAGTGCCACTCATCCTGGGAAGAGGGTACTGGATAGTGCCACTCATCCTGTGAAGAGTGTACTGGATAGTGCCACTCATCCTGTGAAGTGTACTGGATAGTGCCACTCATCCTGTGAAGTGTACTGGATAGTGCCACTCATTCTGTGAAGAGTGTACTGGATAGTGCCACTCATCCTGTGAAGAGTGTACTGGATAGTGCCACTCATCCTGAGAAGTGTACTGAAGTGCCACTCATCATTTGAGGAGTGTACTGGAGTGAAACTCATCCTGTAAAGAGTGTACTGGATAGTGCCACTCATCCTGTGAAGAGTGTACTGGATAGTGCCACTCATCCTGTGAAGTGTACTGGTTAGTGCCACTCAAACTGTGAAGTGTACTGGTTAGTGCCACTCTTCCTGTAAAGTGTACTGGATAGTGCCACTCTTCCTGTAAAGTGTACTGGATAGTGCCATTCTTCCTGTAAAGTGTACTGGATAGTGCCATTCTTCCTATAAAGTGTACTGGATAGTGTCACTCTCCCGGTAAAGTGTACTGGTTAGTGCCACTCTTCCTGTAAAGTGTACTGGTTAGTGCCACTCTTCCTGTAAAGTGAACTGGATAGTGCCACTCTTCCTGTAATGTGTACTGGATAGTGCCACTCTTCCTGTAAAGTGTACTGGATAGTGCCACTCTCCCTGTAAAGTGTACTAATTAGTGCCACTCTTCCTGTAAAGTGTACTGGATAGTGTCACTCTCCCGGTAAAGTGTACTGGTTAGTGCCACTCTTCCTGTAAAGTGTACTGGATAGTGCCACTCTTCCTGTAAAGTGTACTGGATAGTGCCACTCTTCCTGTAAAGTGTACTGGATAGTGCCACTCTCCCTGTAAAGTGTACTGGTTAGTGCCACTCTTCCTGTAAAGTGTACTGGTTAGTGCCACTCTTCCTGTAAAGTGTACTGGATAGTGCCACTCTTCCTGTAAAGTGTACTGGATAGTGTCACTCTCCCGTTAAAGTGTACTGGTTAGTGCCACTCTTCCTGTAAAGTGTACTGGTTAGTGCCACTCTTCCTGTAAAGTGTACTGGATAGTGCCACTCTTCCTGTAAAGTGTACTGGATAGTGCCACTCTTCCTGTAAAGTGTACTGTATAGTGCCACTCTCCCTGTAAAGTGTACTGGTTAGTGCCATTCTTCCTGTAAAGTGTACTGGATAGTGCCACTCTTCCTGTAAAGTGTACTGGATAGTGCCACTCTCCCTGTAAAATGTACTGGTTAGTGTCACTCAACCTGTGAAGTATACTGGATAGTGCCACTCTTCCTGTAAAGTGTACTGGATAGTGCCACTCTTTCTGTAAAGTGTACTGGATAGTGCCACTCTTTCTGTAAAGTGTACTGGTTACTGCCACTCTTCCTGTAAAGTGTACTGGATAGTGCACTCTCCCTGTAAAGTGTACTGGTTAGTGCGACTCTCCCTGTAAAGTGTACTGGTTAGTGCCACTCATCCTGTAAAGTGTACTGGTTAGTGCCACTCTCCCTGTAAAGTGTACTGGTTAGTGCCACTCTTCCTGTAAAGTGTACTGGTTAGTGCCACTCTCCCTGTAAAGTGTACTGGATAGTGCCACTCTCCGTGTAAAGTGTACTGGTTAGTGCCACTCTCCCTGTAAAGTGTACTGGTTAGTGCCACTCTCCCTGTAAAGTGTACTGGTTAGTGCCACTCTCCCTGTAAAGTGTACTGGTTAGTGCCACTCTCCCTGTGAAGTGTACTGGATAGTGCCACTCATCATGTGAGTGAGAATATTATCGTCAAGACACCTGGACGATGGTACTCATCACCTGAGTACACCGTAAAAAAATTAAGAGTACATTACCAAAGTGAGATTACAAATATCAGCTCTTCAAATTTATGAAATGCTTCAGTTATTCAATATCTGTCTTCGGGGTTATATGATTTTTTTTTTATTGATAATGTTTATTAAAAAAGAATATGGAACATTTATCAGCTTATTGAATGATAGTGTGGAAGAGTTGGTTAGTCTTACTGGCCTAGTAATTCACGTGTATTAGCTAATTATGGAGAATAAATTGGTGAAAATCTCAGGTGGGCCGCAATCCATAGTCTAGTAGGCTACATTAATGACGTGGATGAACCTGCAATAGATGATAGCTTCTATTGAAAAGATTATTATTATTATTAAAACTAAGAACTAAACCGCCTATTGTCATGAGTTGTGACGATCCTCGGTTAATTCCCTTTCACATTTCCCATAAATAATGATGGCATCAGCAATAAATTCTGTTTGAACTGCACAATAGTGCCATTTTCTTTCTTTTCTTGAAGTTAATTGTGCCTCACTCTAAAGTCATCTGCTAGAGACGCCCGTGATGATTCATGGTGCCATACTGCCATTAACTTCTCTCCTGGGGGTCGGGCGGTGCTGCTGCAGTGGATGTTTTAACTTTAATACCTGTTACGTACGGGATTCTCTTTGTAGTGAGGGAGTTTTTGTTGTTGTTTGGGTCTTCGTTAAGAGTGTGAATATAACGATGGAATATAATACCGACAAGTAGATCAGATATATGTCCAACATTTAGGTATCTTTATTCCGAAACGTTTCGCCTACATAGTAGGCTTCTTCAGTCGAGGACAGAGGAAGCAGCGGAAGCAGTGGAGATGTAGAGACGAAGTAATCAGTTTCTTCGTTAAGAAACAGGACAAGTATTTGTTGAGGTAACTCAAGCTGCAAGACAACGCTTTGCTTTGCTAAAAGCTTTATCAACACTTGACAAAGCTCTAAACAAAAGAGTCATACTGTCCAAATAAAATTTTGATTAGACGTTGCGTCATTTTTTCAACAATATCAACAGTAAGGTATTCTGAGTTAGTTCTTGGTTAGCAGCTGATCCCTTGCCTTCCCCGGCTATACTATATACCTCACACAAAAGCAAAGGCTCAGTAAATACCAATATCGTAAGATAGCAGTGTCCTACAATAGCAGTGTCCTAAGATAGTTGTGTCCTAAGATAGTTGTGTCCTAAGAGTTGTGTCCTAAGATATTTCTCCTAAGATAGTTGTGTCCTAAGATAGTTGTGTCCTATGATATTTCTCATAAGATAGTTCTAAGTTTCCTAAGATAGTTGTCCTAAGATAGTTGTCCTAAGACAGTTGTCCTAATATAGTTGTCCTAAGACAGTTGTCCTAATATATAGTTGTCCTAAGATAGTTGTCCTAAGATAGTTGTCCTAAGATAGTTGTCCTAAGATAGTTGTCCTAAGATAGCTGTCCTAAGATAGCTGTCCTAAGATAGCTGTCCTAAGTTGTCCTAAGATAGTTGTGTCCTAAGATAGTTGTGTCCTAAGATAGTTGTGTCCTAAGATAGTTGTGTCCTAAGATAGTTGTGTCCTAAGATAGTTGTGGTAAGTTGTGTCCTAAGATAGTTGCCCTAAGATAGTTGCCCTAAGATAGTTGCCCTAAGATAGTTGCCCTAAGATAGTTGCCCTAAGATAGTTGCCCTAAGATAGTTGCCCTAAGATAGTTGTCCTAAGATAGTTGTCCTAAGATAGTTATCCAAAGATAGTTGTCCTAAGTTGTACTAAGATAGTTGTGTCCTAAGATAGTTGTGTCCTAAGATAGTTGTGTCCTAAGATAGTTGTGTCCTAAGATAGTTGGGCCCTAAGATAGTTGTGCCCTAAGATAGTTGTGCCCTAAGATAGTTGTGCCCTAAGATAGTTGTCCTAAGATAGTTGTGCCCTAAGATAGTTGTCCTAAGATAGTTGTGCCCTAAGATAGTTGTGCCCTAAGATAGTTGTGCCCTAAGATAGTTGTCCTAAGATAGTTGTCCTAAGATAGTTGTCCTAAGATAGTTGTGCCCTAAGATAGCTGTCCTAAGATAGTTGTCCTTAGTTATCCTAAGATAGTTGTGCCCTAAGTTGGCTGTCCTAAGATAGTTGTCCTTAGTTATCCTAAGATAGTTGTCCTTAGTTATCCTAAGATAGTTGTCCTTAGTTGTCCTACGATAGTTGTCCTAAGATAGTTGTGTCGTAAGATAGTAGTTTCAAGAATAGGATAGTAGTGCCCTGAGTTTTAATCTCTGTGTACTTTTGCCCGTTTAAGAGTTTAAATTTGACACCGCTCACGCAGTTGCTGCTATCATTAATTACTCGCTTCCTAATTTTTTTTTTATTATTAACACATAGGCCGTTTCCCACCAAGGCAGGGTGGCCTGACAAAGAAAAACTTTCATCATCATTCACTCCATCACTGTCTTGCCAGAGGCGTGCTACAGCTACAAAACTGCAACATTAACACCCTTCCTTCAGAGTGCCGGCACTGTACTTCCCATCTCCAGGACTCAAGTCCGGCCTGCCGGTTTCCCTGAAACCCTTCATAAATGTTACCTTGCTTACACTCCAGCAGCACGTCAAGTCCTAAAAACCATTTGTCTCCATTCGCTCCTATCTAACAGCTCACGCGCGTTTGCTGAAAGTCCAAGCCCCTCGCACACAAAACCTTCTTTACTCCCCCTCCAACCTTTTCTAGGCCGACCCCTACCCCGCCTTCCCTCCACTACAGATTTATACACTCTCGCAGTCATTCTATTTTGTTCCATCTTCTCTACATGTCCAAACCATCTCAATAACCCCTCCTAAGCCCTCTGGATAATAGTTTTGGTAATCCCACACCTCCTCCTAATCTCCAAACTACGAATTCTCTCCATTATGTTCACACCACACATTGCCCTCAGACACGACATCTCCACTACCTCCAGCCTTCTCCTTGTTGCAACATTCAAAACCCATGTCTCACACCCATATAAGAGTGTTGGTATAACTATACTCTCATACATTCCCCTCCTTGCTTTCATGGATAAAATTATCTGTCTCCACAAGCTCCTCAGTGCACCACTCACCTTTTTCCCCTCGTTAATTGTATGATTCACCTCATCCTTCATAGACCCATCTGCTGACATGTCCACTCCCAAATATCTGAACACATTCACCTCCTCCATACTCTCTCCCTCCAATCTGATATCCAATCTTCCGTTATCTATTTTTTTTGGTTATCCTCATCACCTTACTCTTTCATATATTCACTTTTAATTTCCTTCTTTTACATACCCTACTAAACTCATCCACCAACCTCTGCAACTTCTCTTCAGAATCCCCCAAAAGCACAGTGTCATCAGCAAAGAGCAACTGTGACAACTCCCACTTTGTGTTAGATTCTTTATCTTTTAACCCCACACCTCTTGTCAACACCCGAGCATTCACTTCTCTTACAACCCCATCTATAAATATATTGAACAACCAGTGACGTCACACATCCCTGTCTAAGACCTACTTTTACTGGGAAATAATCTCCCTCTCCCTCCTCGTAAAAACTCTTCACTGCTTTCAATAACCTACCTCCTATTCCATACATTTGCAACATTTGCCACATTGCCCCCCTATCCACCCTATCATATGCCTTTTCCAAATCCATAAATGCCTCAAACACCTCTTTACCCTTATATAAATATTGTTCACCTATATGTTTCACTGTAAACACTTGGTCTACACACCCCCTACCCTTCCTAAAGCCCCCTTGTTCATCTGCTATCCTGCTCTCCGTCTTACTCTTAATTCTTTCAATAATAACTCTACCATACACTTTACCAGGTATACTCAACAAACTTATTCCCCTATAATTTTTACACTCTCTTTTGTCCCCTTTGCCTTTATACAAAGGAACTATGCACGCTCTCTGCCAATCCCTAGATACCTTACCGTCTTCCATACATTTATTAAATAAAAACACTAACCACTCTAAAACTATATCCCACCTACCTTTAACATTTCTATTCTTTATCCAATTTCTATCTTTATATATTATATTTTGAGGAAGCGCTAAACCCGTGATATGCAGCACAGATCCTCTTACGGAGAGGAGGCTAGCTCAAATTCCTTGGAGCAAAAGCTCTTCACCGGCTTCAAGATGCCACCACAAGTAATTAACATTTTCGTAATGTCACCACAAAAATGCCAGACAAGGAAAGTTTTATGTACCTGGAAAATGTCTAAATACCGATATTTAACAAAATAAATAAAAATCAGAATGGTATATATTTCAGACTTCGCATTTTAATAATGGTAATAATTAACATTATGAAGAAGAGCTAAACCTGAGTAATAAGAGGTAAGAGGTAATTCCTATTTGTTATATGTGGGGAGGTAATTCTTATTTATTATAAGTGGGTAAAGGTAAGTTTAATAAGAAAAAAAAATGGAAGGCAGGTCAGAGTGTTTGGATCAAGAGTTCTTAACTGGCATCAAGTCATTCAATCCACTCTTAAAGAAGAACGAGAGCAAGAAACGTGATAATCATCGAGGGTTCATTCCTGAACCCTCGATAATTATCATGAAAGGAACGTGATCATCATCGAGGGTTCAGGACTGAAAATCTTCCCCATGTCTAAGAGACCTACGACTCCTGCCCTAAACCAGGTAAGAAAAAACAGGACAGGTGGCCTGCATATTCTTAGACTACAAAAAGCCTTTACTATAATATCACAGAAAACTGGTACCTCCTAGGAAGGAGGAGAAGCAGACTTATACGCTTCGTCTCGTCATGAATCTAGTCCAGGTCATATTACTTCTCCAGTGAGCTGGAGAAGTAATATGAGCCGAGTCACAAAACAACACAGGAGAGGGAGGATAATTTAATGGAGAAAGCCGACGGCTGGACAGGCAGAGAGAAGAAACAAGAGGATTAAAAGAAATTGCGAAATATCGCAGTGTCACTAATTAAAATTGTGCCACTAAACTACTCTCTCTACTTTCTAATACTACTATTTCTTCTACTACTACTCCGACTACCTTCCTTACCACTACCACTACTTCCTCTTCTCCATCTCTTGTTTCCGCCTTTGTCCTGCTCGACTATATATACTAGCTACCTCACTGTTTAGTATTAGTGAGACTTTGTAAATAGTCTAAGATCGAAACGTCGTCGTAAGCTTCTTTCTTCTATATATGAACCTGATTGATAAGAGATGATAAAGGGAAGGAGTGTAGCTCTAGATTCTTGCATCAAAAACCTTTACTAACATCGAGGAATGAAAGTAACTCCTGGCAGAGACAGGAACACCAGGTTGACCTCCAGCGGGAGTCATGGTCAGGATTTATTGCCTCTCTGAGGAACTCTTTGGTCGAGCACCCAGTCAATATAACTGATAATGTAGCCGTGTACCCCCGTATCATCGATATCTGTGTATCATTGATACCTGTGTATCACCACTGTTTATCATTGATATTTGTGTATCATCGATGCCTGTGTATCATTGATACTTGTGTATCACCAGGAGCTGTAGCTCGACCCCTGCATCCACATATAGGTGAATATACACGCTATTCTATGAGGTAACATTTAATTAAAAACAACACTGGACATTGTCACTCGTCAGGAATCAGGACAAGTGTTTCCTGCCGCGGTTCTTAGTCATATAATGACCCACAGGTGGGGCTTTTGGTCATCTGACCGAGGCCTTCCGCTGGCTTTCGGGTATGATTGTAACTATTAGATCTACCACCATAAAGACACCAATGAATGCTGCCACTTACCCAGTTAAGGGAAAATACAGTAATAAAGTCAATATTAAAGGGTGCCATTCTGACAAAAAAAAGGTGGGGTATTATTTCCTCTGCTCTGAGAAACCAAAAATAAATACCAGATGATAAACAAGATTAGAGATAATATAATAATAATATCTTTATTTCTACAAGTACATGTACAAGGTATACAGACCATAGCTGACATCAATGACATACTACTATATAGAAAGACCCTTGTTATGCTGAGCATTTCCCGCAAATTAGGTCGGTGTTGTCCCAGGATGCGACCCACACCAGTCCACTAACACTCAGGTACCCATTTTACTGATGGGTGAACATAGACAACTGGTGTAAGGAAACACGCCCAATGTTTCTACAGCTTTGCCGGGAATCAAACCCGGACACCTCACCGTGTGAAGTAAGAGCTTTTGCCACCAGGCCACGGGGTACCGTCGAATAAATGCACATCCCATTATTACACAAAGAAAAAAAATGAAAAGCAAGAATAATAACACAAATTAAAATCAAATTAGTTCACTAATCAAGTAACAGAAAAAACAGGAATCCCAGGATAGTCATGTTTATATATTACTAAAATCAACAGTTGTATAAAGACGTAGAATGATGTCGATAAGTAAGTTTATTCAGGTATACACAAATACATTTACATAGATAATCATACATAGCAGCATATGTGTAGAGAACCCAGGATAACCCGAAAAAGTCAGACAGTGACTTATTTCCATTGGGGTCCTAATACAAGGAGGTGTTGATGGTGGTAGTAAGAAGGTAGCAGGTGAGGAGGTGATGATGGTGGTCGTAAGAAGGTAGCAGGTGAGGAGGTGTTGATGGTGGTCGTAAGAAGGTAGCAGGTGAGGAGGTGATGGTGGTGGTAGTAAGAAGGTACCAGGTGAGGAGGTGTTGATGGTGGTCGTAAGAAGGTAGCAGGTGAGGTGGTGATGGTGGTGGTAGTAAGAAGGTAGCAGGTGAGGAGGTGTTGATGGTGGTCGTAAGAAGGTAGCAGGTGAGGAGGTGATGATGGTGGTAGTAAGAAGGTAGCAGGTGAGGAGGTGTTGATGGTGGTCGTAAGAAGGTAGCAGGTGAGGGGTGATGGTGGTAGTAAGAAGGTAGCAGGTGAGGAGGTGATGATGGTGGTAGTAAGAAGGTAGCAGGTGAGGAGGTGTTGATGGTGGTCGTAAGAAGGTAGCAGGTGAGGTGGTGATGATGGTGGTAGTAAGAAGGTAGCAGGTGAGGAGGTGATGATGGTGGTAGTAAGAAGGTAGCAGGTGAGGAGGTGATGATGGTGGTAGTAAGAAGGTAGCAGGTGAGGAGGTGATGATGGTGGTAGTAAGAAGGTACCAGGTGAGGTGGTGATGATGGTGGTAGTAAGAAGGTAGCAGGTGAGGAGGTGATGATGGTGGTAGTAAGAAGGTACCAGGTGAGGTGGTGATGATGGTGGTAGTAAGAAGGTAGCAGGTGAGGAGGTGTTGATGGTGGTAGTAAGAAGGTAGCAGGTGTGGAGAGTGTCTTGGTCGTTTGGATGAACAAAAACATAAGAAGCTAAGAATCAAGGAACACTGTGGGAAACCTGCTGGAACACTGTGGGAGACCTACTGGAACACTGTGGGAGACCTACTGGAACAAGCAATGCCGTTGCAGCTGCCCAGTTTACGAGGGTGGGGGCGTCGAGAGCCAGTAGTCGTTGGTAGACTAGTGCCACCATATTGAAGCTAGCTGGCCCAGTGGCTTACGCGACGGTCTGGAGTTTTGAGACTCTGACCGAGGGTTCGAACCCCAACCGTGGTATGGTTTGAAGAACTGTTCCTGAGAGATGTGCGTGTTTCAAGTAAAAGCTGAGTGTAACCCAAGAATGAAGACTCCAGGAAAGGCTGTCTTCACCACTGCTAGATTTGATTATCGCTCGCCTCACCTGCCTGCAGTGTGTAATCTCCTTCTCCGTTCATATGATGCAAAATGGTTATAATTATAACTATCATTTTTAAAGGGGTGGACCGTAAGCCAGCGGAAGGCCTCGATCAGATGACCAAGAGCTTCAGCTTATGACTAAGACCAGCATCAGGAAGCACTTGTCTTGTTTCCCGATGAACCTACCTAACACACGCTGTACGGTTATTAAGTTTGATGGACTGAACATACTGGCTGAGGGACTGATTACCTCAACCTCTGACGAAGCTTTCCCACAGAAAAAGATACCCAAATGTTACATAAGTATCTCATAAACCTATCTCTTATCTAAACTATTTATGTAAATCTTGATAATTTTCGCTCTACGTCAGTCACCAATATTAACGACGACACTAACAAGACTCGAGAATTAGACAGACCTTAGGGACTGGGATAAAAATGGTCATAATGCGTTACATACTTAACCAGTAAGCTGCATAAATCTGTAACAAATGGGTAGCCAGTAATAACAATGAAGTTAAGGCAACAATACTGCCACTTATGATAACACTAACACACCATATAATAACATATAATAACTGAAAGAACTAGAAACACTAACAAAACAATAGAATACAGCACCAAGGATCACACGTGGACTGGAGGAGCTCAGAGAAGTGAGGTACGAGGCTCACCTGTCAGTAGACTGGAGGAGCTCAGAGAAGTGAGGTACGAGGCTCACCTGTCAGTAGACTGGAGGAGCTCAGAGAAGTGAGGTACAAGGCTCACCTGACAGTAGACTGGAGGAGCTCAGAGAAGTGAGGTACGAGGCTCACCTGTCAGTAGACTGGAGGAGCTCAGAGAAGTGAGGTACGAGGCTCACCTGTCAGTACAGTGGAAACAATATGAAGCAAACTGAAGAGATATTAGGCTGGAATAAGCAGAAACAAATTGAGCTTAGAATTACTGACAAAATGTCAGAATAAAATGTACATTAGTTGCATCTGTGTCCATTTACTTAACAAATTGAGCGTGCATATCTCAGGCTGACAGGCGAGATAGAGGAAAATATGACTGGGAACTGTAGCCAGCAGACTGTCGCACTATCAAAGAAACCGGAAGGAAAAAAGTGAAGCCTACACACTAAATGAAGCCTATCCGATAATTATCTCTTACGCCCTCAGCCGCTATTTTAAAATGCTGACAAAAATCATAGTATTTTACCCAAATTAAATTAATTTATTGATGTTCTTTAAAACTAACAAGCTCGTTAATTATCAATACAACACATGAGCTCAAGTCTCTGACGAGTGCACTATATGATAAGAAAATCGTGTGTATTAGGGCTACATGACCTTTTGTTGATAACAATGGTGAAGTAAAGCTAGTTAATATACAAGAATGATTTCCTTTAACAGGTTGCCAGACGGTAGTATCAGATTGTTGGTGCTAAAAAATCCATAAATGAAATTGAAAACAAAACAAAATACTTCTCTTACGCCAAATCTAAGGGTAGAACAACATCCAGTATTGGGCCTCTGCTTAAGCAGGATGGGACATACACAGATGACAGCCAAGAAATGAGTGAGATATTAAAGTCCCAATACGACTCAGTGTTCAGCGAGCCGCTGCCCAGACTAAGGGTCGACAATCCAAATGAATTCTTTATGACCTAGACCCAAGATTTGGTCATTTCAAAAATCTCGGATATTATCCGAACACCACAAGACTTTGAAAAGGCAATAAATGACATGCCCATGCACTCTGCTCAAATCCCAGACTCGTGGAACCCCGTGTTCATCAAGAACTGCAAGAAGCCCCTGTCACGTGCCTTCAGCATTCTATGGAGAGGGAACATGGACACAGGAGTCATCCCACACTCACTAAAAACAAGGGTGGCAGTAAAGCAATTGCAAAGAACTACAGACCGACAACACTAAGATCGCCAACCACCTAGATACCCATCAATTACACAACCCAGGGCAACACGGGTTTAGAGCAGGTCGCTCCTGCCTGTTCCAGCTACTGGACCACTATGACAAGGTCCTGGATGCTATAGAGAATAAACAAAATACAGATGTAGTATACACAGACTTTGCAAAAGCTTTCGACAAGTGTGACCATGGTGTAATAGCGCAGAAAATGTGTGATAAAGGAATAACAGGAAAAGTTTGTAGATGGATCTATAACTTCCTAACAAATAGAACACAAAGAGTAGCAGTAAACAGAGTAAAGTCTGAGGCACCTACGGTGAAAAGCTCTGTTCTACAAGGCACAGTACTCACACACATCCTATTCCTCATCCTCATATCTGACATAGATATGTAAGCCATGTCTTCCTTTGCAGATGACACCCGAATTGCCATGACAGTGTCCTTCGAAGACACCGCAAGACACCAAGAGGACATCAACCAAATCTTCAAATGGTCCACTCAAAAAATATGAAGTTCAATGAAGAAAAATTTCAACTACTCAGATTTGGAAAACTTGAGGAAATTGAAACTGTATCAGGGTACATAACAAATTCAAACCATACAATAGAGCGAAAAAGTAATGTGAAGGACCTGGGAATGATAATGTCAGAGGATCTCACCTTCAAAGACCACGACAATGTATCTACCGCATCTGCTAGAAAAATGATTGGATGGATAAAGAGAACCTTCAAAACTAGGGACGCCAAGTCCATGATGATTCTCTTCAAATTGTTTGTGCTGTCTAGGCTGGATGCTGCTGAACACTAACTGCCCCCCTTCAAGGCAGGGGAAATTGCTGACTTGGAGAGTGTACAAAGACCTTTCACAGCACACATAAGTACGATAAGGCACCTAAATTACTGGGAACGGTTGAAGTCCCTTGATTTGTATTCACTGAAATGCAGGCGAGAAAAATACATGATAATATACACTTGGAAAATCCTAGAGGGATTGGTACCAAACTTGCACACGAAAATCACTTCCTATGAAAGCAAAAGACTCGGCAGGAGATGCAACATTCCCCCGATGAAAAGCAGGGGCGCCACGAGTACACTGAGAGACAACACAATAAGTGTCAGGGGCCCAAGACTGTTCAACTGCACTAGATAGGAACCTAAAGTCAGTACCTGACCAGCCGGGCTGTAGTTCTTACGTCAGTTTGCGTGCGGCCAGCAGTAACGGCCTGGTTGATCAGACCCTGATCCACCACGAGGCCTGGTCTCAGACCGAGCCGCGGGGGCGTTGACCCCCGAAACCCTTCCCAGGTATACATCCTACTGGCCTAGAAATCATATTAAGGAATAGTTGAAAACCTGAGGTGAGTCGCCCTCAGCACACAGGTAAGCTACATTAGACCCTGGGTCCGTAATCGGTAACTGTCCGTATTTCCCAGGACTTGTAGACGACCTTCCGAAAATTCCATTCCTCTTCCAAATATCATCTGGAAGAGACGCCGTAGAGATAAAAGGTATAAAATACCGACACGATGAAAAATATACACAAATGCAGTATAATGTGATCCTTTATTGACAACGTTTCGCCCACACAGTGGGCTTTAACAAGTCACAAACACTTTTACCCAGGTAGATCTGTTTGCGACTTGATAAAAGCCACTGTGTGGGCGAAACGAAGTCAATAAAGGATCGCATTATATTGCATTTGTGTTTATTTTCCAAGAGACGCCATGTTGATTCATGGTACCATCCCTCCATTGTTCTTAAGTTCACCGTCGGGGGTCGGGCGGTGCTGCAACATTCAATATATTTTTATCTTTCATGCTTGTTGTACCCGGGTCTCTGTGTAGTGATGATGGTGCTTTGTTCTTCACGAAATAGTGTCTGAAGAACTGAAGTAACTTGTAGAACAAGCTTGTTTTTTTTATTATTTAACTTTTCGCTCCGTGTAGAACTTAATCAAAACTCAAGCTCCGTGAAGCGACATCCAGTCCAAATAAATTCTTCTTCTGAAGTTTGTCTTTTCTTCCATAGTGTCAGCAGAATGTGTCTTTTTCTTCCATAGTGTCAGCAGAATGTTATGCTGACACGGGTCGTCGACAGCTGAAGACCAGCTCAGTTGTGATGAATAGTGTAAATAAACGACATGATGAACATTTGGGAATTTTGATGAATCCACTGTGTGGCGAAACGGTGAAAGTTCTTCACCGATTGCTTTGACATTTTGACACAACGTTGCATTCTAATGCGCGCGTGTTTATATATACCTACTATTATATAGATGTCACACCTGTGACAGGTATCACCGTAGTGGCACTGAGGACAGCACGGGTAAGCCAGTGGTCACTGTTTCCGTGGCTCACCGTAGTGGCACTCAGACCAGCACGGGTAAGCCAGTGGTCACTGCTGCTGTGGTTCACCGTAGTGGCACTCAGACCAGCACGGGTAAGCCAGTGGTCACTGTTTCCGTGGCTCACCGTAGTGGCACTCAGACCAGCACGGGTAAGCCAGTGGTCACTGCTGCTGTGGTTCACCGTAGTGGCACTCAGACCAGCACGGGTAAGCCAGTGGTCACTGCTTCCGTGGTTCACCGTAGTGGCACTCAGACCAGCACGGGTAAGCCAGTGGTCACTGTTTCCGTGGTTCACCGTAGTGGCACTCAGACCAGCACGGGTAAGCCAGTGGTCACTGCTGCTGTGGTTCACCGTAGTGGCACTCAGACCAGCACGGGTAAGCCAGTGGTCACTGTTTCCGTGGTTCACCGTAGTGGCACTCAGACTAGCACGGGTAAGCCAGTGGTCACTGTTTCCGTGGTTCACCGTAGTGACACTCAGACCAGCACGGGTAAGCCAGTGGTCACTGCTGCTGTGGTTCACCGTAGTGGCACTCAGACCAGCACGGGTAAGCCAGTGGTCACTGCTTCCGTGGTTCACCGTAGTGGCACTCAGACCAGCACGGGTAAGCCAGTGGTCACTGTTGCTGTGGTTCACCGTAGTGGCACTCAGACCAGCACGGGTAATCATTATTATTATAATCTTGGGGAAGCACTAAACCGGCCACAGCAACGCGTGGCCGGGTACAGCTAGTATAATAATAATAATAATAATAATAATAATATATTTATTTACTACAAGTACATGTACAAGGTATACAGACCATAGCTGACATCAGTGACATACTACTATATAGAAAGTCCCTTGTTATACTGAGCATTTCCCGCAAATTA